>LPNX010330204.1:445710-537664 GCA_001517045.1 Pseudotsuga menziesii
TTGATTCACCTAGAGTGGTGAAATCCGCTATAACAGATGCCCCCTAATGTGTGAGGTCAGAGGGGTCATACGATGGCCTAAATACATTATAAGTCCATCCCAGAAGTGGAGTGATGAAGGATCCCAAATGGAAGACCAGCCACCCAATTAGCATAGTACAATGATACAACGCTGCATATAACTGCAAGTACATATAGCAGTCCCGGATACATAAGAGTACAATGGCCATGAATAGGCATAATACATGATATCACATATGTGGTCATCGCCATGTACAATATACATAAATCAGAATCTCCATGATGAAGATGTACAAAGGACCATGATATCCAAGATGGCTGAAGATATACAATAGATCAAGATCTCCATAGTGGCTGGAAATGTCTGACATATACTAGAATCAAGTCACGAGAGCTGAAATCTCATGAACACTGGCACGATCAAGGAGGTAGCATATAAGAGATGCCACCAGTCTGGAAGGTCTTCTACACAAACCTCTACGAGTACATGTCCTACTATGCGAATAGAGGTGTCGAGGTCGAACATAGTAGTCCATCGTCTGATTATCGATCATTGATGTATACCGTTAACAGACGCAAGATTACCCACCGATAATGATAATGGGAATCAAGGTAATAGAGTGCAAACTAACAAGTGTGAATAGATGTGTTGAGGTCAAACACTTGAGAGAATCCATCGATCAGGGGACATTGATGTATTCCCAAGAAACTGTCGATGGCGAGAGAACCTGCCACTGATGACTGCAAGTCTCAAGGCACTCAAAAGGACTCTAGATTCCAATCCCAGAATAAATGATCTAAAGTTGATGGGATGAAATCTGCTGGAAGGAGGGAATTAAGGCATCCCCCATCATCCAACACAAGGTACTCAGCAAAGCTGTCTAATGTGGAAGGACTCAATCATAAAGTGCATGAACCAGTAACTGTACCGGGAATGGCCAACATGCAAAGTCAAGATAACTGAGGAATGGCCGACACATGTTTCAAATTCCTTTGAACAAGAGCATAATAGTGTATGGTGACTGAATGAGGGCAGCATAGACTCGATATACAAACAGGGACATCTTTGTGACACAGGAGGCATCAACAGAGGCTCCATAGGGACTGGAAGCTTAACCAGTCGGTGGAGATAAACTCAGATAAACGAGTACAGCTCCTAAGTTAAACCCAACCAATGGATGTGATATACAGTGCTCTGTTTGAAGGCGACACGACTCGACAGCTGCCAAAGATAACATCTTTCCTTGTCCGGCTTTTTGGTTTTTTTATTTTTTTTGGACTTTTTAAGTTATTTGAAAAGCTTGAAAAAAGAATAAACTAGATTTATAGTTACAAACTAGGAGGAGACGAATGTCATAAGGGCAAACAAACTAGTTCCAAGTAGTGGAACATACCTATGCTCAATGCAAGGATACATGTGTAGGATATCGACACTCGAGGGATAATCCCCTCCCAGTAAAAAGGGAACCAAGCTGCGAAGGATATAAAAATGGCTCTGCATGGCTAGACATGAGACAAGCTCGGGCTATATGGCTGAAACACAATATCAGGGGAGCCGGCATAAAGCTCAATAAGGCAAGCAAAGCTCATGATAATGAATTCACAACTCGATACAAGGGAGTCCTGAGGGAAAAGGCTAGCATAAGATCAAGAGGAGTATGAGGCTCTTGCGAAATGTCATGGCAGTACTATACAATGGACTCCTGGACCTAAGAGAGGACTCATGGCATGGGCACCAAATGCAAAGGGGAGCTAACTAGGAAACCCATGTATAGGAAAGCTCTACCATTCACATAGTACCACTTCTAACAGCAGCATGAAGGTTCTGTGATACCATGGAATGGGTTCGTACCTAAGGTTAATATGGAACGGTCATAAGGCAATGCATAAGTGCAAGCGGATGTGATATCCTAACCTATATGCCAGTTCAGACATAATACCTATGATAGGCACGAAAGGGTCGAAACCTCGGAGAGAGTGTACAAAAACTGGACCCTACATGACAACCATATTAGTCCAAAGGAACCCAAAATAGTCAATAAAGAATCCAAACTATAAGATATAGGGAGGAATGATCATGACAACAGCACCCAAAGGAAACAATACGGTGAACGATGAGACATAAAAAGGAAACTAAGGTGTAGACCCAATGTTCACGCATACACTACCACCCCATGAGGGTGACCATTGGTGTAAAGACAGAGCGAAGGGGAAAAAATCCTCCATAAATGGAGTAGAGAATAAAATATGACCATTCCCAAATCTATGAGCATGGTAAGGGGATTTGATTGCCCCAAGTATAACACCAGGGTCCGTACTAGGACCAAGGACGGGTGATAGGATACCAGGCATGCTGAAAATAAAAGGACCCAAACTCAAGAGAGCATAAATATACTCAAGTAACCACGATCCCAAAGGCCAACTAGCGCACAAAGAGCACACTCCTAAGAAAATCTACAGCCAAAATACAAGCAAATCAAGGGGAGGATATGTGAGCTCCCGAATGCAGCAGGTATGTCTCTCCTAGGAGAGGCTCGAAACTCCCATACACTACAAGTGGAGGTACGTAACCAATTATAGTGTCCCTCAGCTTCAACGCATAAAGCGATTGTGCTATCTGACCTCTACCTGGTTGGGACACATGCAGAATAACCTCTACAAGTACCCCCTCGATATCCTAGGTAAATTCACTAAGGTCACCTCAATATAATCAAAGCTCAGGCGGACAATCACAGGAGGTATTGATCGTATGGGCAGGGTAGTAAAGCCCGAAACTCTCAAAAGAGCCCCCAGATACGAATATAATCCTGGAAATATCGCCGGTGCTACTCAGTTATGATTAGGGGTCATCCCAATCAATAACCGCTCACACTACCTCGTGCTTAACTCCCGTTTGAGAGGAGGATCCTAAGAACGATGGTTATACCAAGGATTTCACACACTCCCTGGACAGACACCTAGATGTTGTTGGTTAGTGATCTTGGAGAATTGACTTACAATGAACTATTCCAAGATCCTAAAAGCTAAGCTTGTTGGTGCACCATAGAAAATAAAAGAGTGTAGTTCATTTTAATTAGCGTTGATTTTAATTGGCTGTAATTACTCAAAGGGAAATGGCCGTGCAACTAGTGAAGTTATGACTCAGCAGTGAAATAAATATGCACACCATAACAAACAATGCTAAGTGCAATCTTTGTCAAATGAAAAATAGGGTATGCCACTACATGAGATGCATAAATATATATTCCTTTCCGAATGTCAACGCAATCCTTCCTATATGAAAGCCTAAACACAACTCTCATCCAAGCAATCCAATGCAAGTACCTCCTCAAATCCATATCTAAGATGCAACTAAGAGTGCACCTACTTTGTATTTTTCAATATAAAAGAATGAAAAATGCAATGAAAGTCATCTAAAACTCTCAGTCTCTGCGGCAAGTATAAAAGACAAGCCCAGCAAGACACCAAGACAAAAAGAGTAATGCACTAATGGAAAAACAAAAAGGATAAATGACTAAAACTACTTTCAAAGAAAAATCAATGAAAAAGTGGTCTCTGGTCACAAAAGAAGCATCCAACAAACAACATCAGACCCAAGGAAGACCCAACCACACTCACAACCCACCCAGCAACTTCCCACAACATCAGACTCACCAAAAGGGAGGATGTACATGACTGTATAAAGAACAGATGCGTATGTACGCGACTTCTAGCCAAAAATCCGCGTATGTACGCGACTTTTAGCCAAAAATTCGCATATACAGAGAAGGCAGTGGTAAAAAGTAGGTCAAGGCCAAACCAATAAAGGGGAGTGTCATTGGACAAACATACTATAAAATGCGACACAGAAACAGGGAGAAACCAAGAGCAAGTCAATAATATCAATCCCATTGTGCCCGTAAACCCCAAATAAAAATAAGGAACATCCCCAGTGGAGTCGCCAATTCTGTTACGGAGAGAAATTCCTATGGCTTGGGGTACCGCAATAGACAACTTTGACTCCAGAAATCAATCTTTCCCAATATGCAATAGAAATAAAATGTCTAACACTAAAGGATCATACCTCGTACCTTATTCCGGATGGTTGAAGTAGATCCCCATTGAGCTTTCCAATATTCATCTTGAATTGATATAATACTTCCTCAACAACAAGTAAACAATACAAGCATACTATATATCATGGTGTTAGATATATTCTAGCATATATAATCAATAATGTAAAAGCATTTGACATATACCAATGGATACAATATTCAATCAAATACACATCATTGGACAGGGAAAGATAGTTCCTATTGATATAAATCAGAGATTACAAGATAGATACAACCTCTGACGGCATGTCTGCGAATCGAAGAAACTGAATCCCCCACTTGGGCCTCCACCACCTCAATCCTCCATCTCATGATAGTAAGCTCACTAGCAAAGGGAAAGCTTGGGAAGAACACAACAGTGCTCCAAAGGGACAAAGGGATGCAGACTCAAACATAAATTTCGGCAACAATGGACTATAGTTTTGTTGCTTTCAATCTCTCTATATATCTTCAATGTACCAAGGGGTTCCTTATATAGCTTCACAAGGGATAATGAAGGGTCGAATCCGAGCGATCTCAAGGCATATGGAAGGCCAGGAGTCGAATGAGTCGGATCCATGTCAAGGAAAACTCCAAAAGGATTTGTACTATGAACACATCCCGATGTACGTGGTTATAAGGGTCAAACTCACGTATGCACGCGGTTATCGGGTAAAAAGCCGCGTATATCATTTTTTATATAGTTTTTAGGGATGATCAAGGTAACATCAAAGGATAAAATATGGTCCATGGGGTCTAAAGAGTCTGCAGCGGGACAGGAGAAGGCCATACAAAGTGTGATTCACCTAGAGTGGTGAAATCCGCTATAACAGGGTGCATGAAGAGGGTACACCAGAAATAGGGCCATCGAGCCCTAAAGTTATGGATTCTTCTACTAGAGCAGGGGTGTCTATCAAGGACATCCCTGGATACATCCCTCCTAGTCTTCCTGGGGAGTAGGCCAGGAAACCCAAGAAGAACCTGTTAGAATAATCAACCCATAGTTTACTACCTTAGACACTAATTTAATTATTTTTGTCTTATTAGCCTAGTTCATGTGTCCCACCTTGTGCAAGTTGTCTTTTACCTATCCATAGTGGTCAAAATTGCCTTATTTGACTCATGTAGCACTTGGGAAACCTCAAGGAATCAATTCTGCTTTATTCCTGGCCTCCTAGGTGCCCTTCTGCTTTTTCTGCTTTATTGCCTGCTTTTTCAGTGTTTTAAGAAAAATGGAAAAGCTAGACTAGGTGATGTGAACTAGTTTTTTGTCCTCTTCATCCTCCACTCTTTTATCCTTGGAAAAGCATGTATGAGTTGTCATTCCATCACTATTTATATTTCCTAAGCCATTTTTCTAATTCGTGAGCTCCATGACATATTTGGGATCAGCTTTTTACACCTATGGGGGATTTGCTTAATTTTAGTAAGCCTGCTTTATGCTAGATTCGAATTGCTCCTCATGAATTTGAATCCATGATGTATTTTATTTATTCAGAAACCTATTATGTTATAGGGTTGGCTATTGTACAATGAGTTAATATAGTTTAGTGTTCAGCTCCAATTTTAGTCTCTTTTGTGAGTGATTTTGCATGATCAATTGTTAATTGTTGTGAGTAAAATTAATGTATCACTGGGTTCAATTTCCACATGGTATCAAAGCCATTGTAGATTGATTTATCTCCTTCAAAATTGTTTTGTAGGTTCGACATCAGTGACTGGGAGCCTTCTACTGACAGCCGGGACAGATTTTCTAAGCTATGGATCAATCA
Organism: Pseudotsuga menziesii; assembly: GCA_001517045.1. Classification (NCBI taxonomy): domain Eukaryota; kingdom Viridiplantae; phylum Streptophyta; class Pinopsida; order Pinales; family Pinaceae; genus Pseudotsuga; species Pseudotsuga menziesii. The sequence continues at coordinate 451,576 of LPNX010330204.1, forward strand.
CAGAAAACTATCTTGACTCCCTTCAATTTATTTGAATGGAAAGAAGATATGGAGATACTGTTGAGAGAGAAAGGACTCTACAGGGTGACTATGGCAACAGAAGCAGAGCCCAATGTAGCTGCAGAGAAGATAAAATGGCACAACAGGAGGGATGAGGCCTATGGTCTCCTGTGTCTGAGTATTTCCAGAGACCTCCTTTTCCATCTTGATGGATTGACATCACCGAATGAAGTATGGGAGAAGCTTGCTAATCTTTTTGGAAAGACAAATGAGATGAGGGGACATCAAATCGAAAATGAGCTGATTTCTCTGAGTCCAAATAGCTTTGAATCCCTGCACCTATATTTCTCCATGTTCAAAGCACTTGTTTTGCAGCTGAAATAGTGTGGGATCGAAAAGAAGGATGATCAGCTCGTCCTGGACATTCTCTCAAATCTAGGCCCTGACTATTCAGTGTTTGTTTCGACCTTCTATGCCACAAAATTGACAGCTCGAACCTGGAAGATGCCTATCCTTGCAGATTTCATGGAATCTCTCACACAAGAACAGGATAAGCTAGTGATGATGGACACCATCAAACCATCCAAAGATCAAGCTCTGATTGCTGGAGATTTGAAGGTGGATTCAAAAAGCAAAAAGAAAGCTAAAAATCCACCTGAGCAAAAGAGAGACAAGAAACAGTCTCCAGAGGAGCCACAAGGTTCCAAGAAGAACTACCAGAAGAAGAAAAACAAAGGTGAAATGAGCAAGTGCGCATACTGCAATAAGGGCAATCACACTGAAAGCTCTTGTATGAAGAAGCAAATAGACATGCTCACCCAAGTCCTGGAGAAGAATGGCATCTCCCTTCCAGACAGCTCAAAGAAGAGAGAAGGAGGATCAAGTTCAGACGACAGAGAGAGAGTTCATGCATTGGTTGCTGGCACATAAAGCTCACCCAGTTTTATCATTGATTCTAGAGCTTCAAGACACATGGTTTCAACCAAGGAGGCACTCTCCTCACTTGACATGTCGAAAGGACCACCTATAGTACTAGGAGATGACTCTCTCACTGAAATTTTGGGCAAAGGGAAGATTGATCTTGATCATGGTCAGTTCAGCAATTTGTTGTATGTGCTTGGTCTTACCTCGAACCTCTTGTCAGTGTACCAGATGACCCACACTGGGTCTCCTAAGAAATTCATATTCTCCCCTGATGAAGTTGAGATCACATAGATCTCAAGTGGTAGAGTCATTGCAAAAGGAGTTGTGAATCATGCTCAAAAGGTATACATGTTCTCACACTTCCTACCCTGATCAAACCCCTCTGCTCTTCCGATTCATGCTAATGAGGCTAGCAAGCTTTGGCATGAAATATTTGGCCACCTAAATTACAAGTATCTTTCTGATCTTAGTGAAAAAGAGATGGTCATAGGGTTTCCCAGGATAAAATTTTCCAAAGGAGTCTGCCAAGGTTGTATCCTAGGAAAACACCCAGAAAATAAATTTGAGAGAGCTAGTCATGAGAGAACCTATGCACCCCTCGAGCTGATCCACAGTGATGTTGCTGGCCCATTCCCTCATATGTCCATGAGTCAGGACAAATATGCATTGAATTTCATAGATTAATTTTCCAGGTATTGCTGGGTTTACTTCCTGAAACACAAGTCTGAAGTTTTTGGCCTATTCAAAGTCTTTAAGGCTTTGGTTGAGAACTAGTATGGAAGGAAACTCAAGGTCCTCAGATATGACAATGGTGGTGAGTATGTCAAGTCTGAGTTTATTAATTATTGTGCAGATGCAGGTATTCATATGCAGCATTCTATCCCTTACACACCACAGCAAAATGGTCTTACTCAGAGGAAGAACAGATCACTGAAGGAGATGGCAACATGCATGATGGAGGCCAAAAAATTTCCACCAAAGTACTAGGCCGAAGCTATCAACTGTGCAGACTATATTCAGAATAGGGTGCCTCATAAACAGCTTGATGGTATGAATCCCTTCGAATCATGGAGTGGGCACAAGCCAGATGTGACCCATTTCAGGATTTTTGGCTCAAAGGCTTGGGCTAGAATTCCAACAGAGAAGAGGAAGGATTTGCAGCCCCAAAGCCAAGAGTATATTTTTGTTGGATACTTTGAAGATTCAAAAGGGTACAATATAATAAATTTGAGCACAAACAAATCCTTCATCGAAAGGTGTGTTCAGTTTGAACAAGAACCCCTTGCAGCAGTGGAAGTTGGAGAAGCCTCTTCTCCACCTGAACCTCAGGAAGTAAGTAAAGAGTTTGTTGAACATGATTATTCTGATTTGTCTAATGGATATGAGTTTATTGCAGACCCTAACAGCCCTACGAGGCCAAAATGGGCAGCCAAGACACTACATGCAGCAGGAGAGCTAGTTGGGGATCCCAATGACCCAAGGAGGACTAGATCTCAATTTGAGAGTGGTCTGTGCATGAAGGATCCTATGTTTGCTGAAAAATTCTATTTGATGGTGGAGTATAATCCTCAAACATATGAAGAAGCAGCAGGAGATCCAATATGGCAAACATCCATGAAGGAGGAGTTCAGCTCACTTCAGAAGAGCAACACATGGGAGCTAGTGGATCTTCCCACAGGGAGAAATTTAGTCCAGTGTAAGTGGGTCTATAAGACCAAATTTGCTGCTGATGGTTCACCACTGAAGTAAAATGCCATATTAGTAGCCAAGGGCTACTCACAGGTTCATGGCATAGATTACAATGAGACCTTTTCCCCAGTGGCAAAGATGGATTCCATCAGGCTAGCCTTAGCCATTACAGCCTCAAGGCAATGGGAGGTACATCACATGGATGTAAAATGTGCCTTCCTGAATGGAGATCTCACTGAAGAGATATATATGCAGCAGCCTCAAGGTTTTTCTACTAACCTTTCTCTTGTGTGCAGGTTGAGAAAGTCATTGTATGGGCTAAAGCAAGCCCCCAGGGCTTGGTATGCCAAGATCGATAGCTTCTTACTATCACTGAATTTTGTTCAGTGCAAATCAGATCCAAATGTCTATTTGAATTTAGTTAATGGTTCTCCATGACAGATTTGGGGCTCTTAAGTCAATTTTTGGGGCTTGAGATTGCTCAAACCAAAGCTGGAATCAAGGTGAACTAGTACAAATATGCCTTGGACTTGATGAACAAATTCAGAATGATTACAAAGCAAGCAAAACTCCTTTCCTTTCAGGAGTGAAGCTGGAAGAAGCTGATTCTTCACCTATGGTAAACAATACACTGTATAGGAAATTGATTGGATGTTTGTTGTATCTGACACATACTAGACCTGATATTTCTTATGCAGTAAATGTGGCTTCTAGATACATGGATCAGCCTCATGAGATCCATTGGAAAGCATCCAAAAGGATCCTTAACTTTGTTCAGGGAACAAGGACACATGGGATCTTCTATAAAGCAAAATATGATCTTGATTTGATTGGATTTACTGACAGTGATTGGGCAGGTGATAGCATAGACAGAAAGTCCACATCAGGATATTTGTTCATGCTTGTAGAAGGGCCAATCAGCTGGTCAAGCAAGAAACAAAGTTCCATTGCACTCTCATCTACAGAAGCAGAGTACAAAGGAGTTGTTAATGCAACAACTCAATGTTTATGGTTGCAGGGTTTACTTGGAGAGTGTGGTTTCGAATCAAAGTACTCAACTACCATCTACTGTGATAACCAGAGTACCATTCAAATCTACAAAGACCCATTTCAAAAGTAGAGAACCAAACACATTGAGATCCATATGCACTACATCAGAGAGCTTGTGCATGATGGCACCATTCACCTACTCTTCTGTTCATATTCAGAACAAGTAGCTGATATCTTCACCAAAGAATTTTGTGAGAAGACCTTCAGAAATATCAAATAACTACTGGGGATTTCTGATCATGCTATGAAGCATGAGTGAAGACAAGATTTCCAAATTTTGTTTTACAGTCCATGTTTAAGTGAGGATTTTCCCAAGTTGGTTTTGCCTCTTTCCTTGTTTAAATGGACATGCAGTATGTAAAGGGTGACTAAGCCTTGTTTCTAGGCCCTATAATTTTATAATATATTACTCATAAGTCAGGATTAAGGGGGGGTGTTAGAATAATCAACCCATAGTTTACTACCTTAGACATTAATTTAATTATTTTTGTCTTATTAGCCTAGTTCATGTGTCCCACCTTGTGCAAGTTGTTTTTTACGTATCCATAGTGGTCAAAATTGCCTTATTTGACTCATGTAGCACTTTGGAAACCTCAAGGAATCAATTCTGCTTTATTCCTGGCCTCCTAGGCGCCCTTCTACTTTTTCTGCTTTATTGCCTGCTTTTTCAGTGTTTTAAGGAAAATGGAAAAGCTAGACTAGGTGAGGTGAACTAGTTTTTTGTCCTCTTCATCCTCCACTCTTTTCTCCTTGGAAAAGAATGTATGATTTGTCATTCCATCACTCTTTATCTTTCCTAAGCCATTTTTCTAATTCGTGAGCTCCATGACAGATTTGGGATCATCTTTTGACACCTATGGGGGATTTGCTTAATTTTAGTAAGCCTGCTTTATGCTAGATTCGAATTGCTCCTCATGCATTCAAATCCCTGATGTATTTTATTTATTCAGAAACCTATTATGTTACAGGGTTGGCTATTGGACACTGAGTTAATACAGTTTATTGTTCAGCTCCAATTTCAGTCTCTTTTGTGAGTGATTTTGCATGATCAATTGTTAATTGTTGTGAGTAAAATTAATCTATCACTGGGTTCAATTTCCATAGAACCAGAGATACCAGATCAGGATGTCAGTGATTCCACCAGGGATGCTATGCACTTCTGATATTGTACCTACACTAATGGATCTAAGGTACAAATACCATTACCTTCTTTCCTTAGAGGATATCATGAAGGAACCATACCTTCCAATGGTACTAGTAGAAGGTGCCTCGATCGATCATATTCCACAAGATTGGGAAAGAGGATTGGAAAAAGGTGGATTACTCGGATTGATCAATATGCCACACTTTGCCAGGATTCTAGCTAGTAAATTCGTAAGGAAGAACCGCCCGGTTCAGTGCAATTCTGAGGTGGTCACATGTGTTGAGTTATGTGCACAAGGCACACACATGAATTCTTCTCTTTTTCTATTGAAATATGTATTGGAGGATGTAGAGACCGCACAAGCAGGTGTAAGATAATTTACATACAGTTGGATCCTCCTATTGATTGCGCTAGTAGTGTGTAGGGAACCTAAGGATTACCAAGCGATGGATGTCAAAGACGTAGAAATGTGTAAAGGTGCCAGATATCAAAACCTATGGTGGGTTAAGGATGTAGAGAGAGAATTATATTGCTCGGTCCAATTCTAGATCTACTGGGAGGAAATGCAATCGGTGGTAGAAAAATTTTCCCAACTGACATAGGAAGCCACAAAAAAGTATCTAAGAATTTCACATTTTGCAATTGGACCCCACACCGTTTATGTTCATGCGTGGTGAGACCCCGCCAAGAAATGGGTACCACTGAGGTACAAAGTGTCTGATACGGAGTTGGAGGTCAATATTAACAATTGTCCTATAGAGTGGTGAGAACCGATTAGTATAGAAGAACCTTCAACCAAAAAACCGACGGATGCACTTGAGGATCCTATATGCAAAGAAAACCACCAATTAGATGATGACTCATCAACAAAGACACCTAATGAACCTAAAACATGGTGCATAATCCAAGAAATCAGAGCCAAGAAGCGCATGGATCAGGCTGTGCACAACAACACTATATCAGCAATGGAAGCACAACTACACAAACTTGTCAAGGTTGTCAATGATGTGACTAATGCCACCACAAAATAAATGAAGAAACGATCCTAGAAAGGATTCATCAAGGCAAGAACTAAGCTAGATTATGTTTATAATCTTGTTTTGCAAAAATTACCAAAGAGCGCAACTGTGTAGGAGTACGTGTCAATCAGCAATGAGTCACAGGCCAAGAATATTCAAATTCCCACGACTATGATTGACACTAGACGGGAGGACTTGAATACCTCCCTGCAATAGCTACAGACCATTGCCTTTGATATCAACAGACTATCCACCCAGATGCTGGTATCCATGCAGCACATGGACAACCAGAAATTGGATGATTGATAGCATAATATCAGTGACCAATACTTGTGGTCATAAGAGAAAGAAGATGCCATGAAAAAAGAGGTTGAAGAATTGCACTGAGCCAAGGATAAATTGACCAAGAATAATTCCCAGGAGATAGAGGTCTTGAGGAAAGCACATGAGGAGTTGGAAGCGACAGTCTCAGATTCCTATTAGCATGTCTTGGAGAACACCACATAGATGGATGTGGTTGGATAAAATCACAGAGGTGGATGTGGTAGCTAACGAAAATAAACTTGGAGATATTATTGAGAAGCTACAAAGTGAAACCGGTATTTTGGATCCTTTGATACACCCCTCTACACCACTAGAATAGAAAGACTCAAGGAAGGATGAGATAGAAGTGCTGGACACACATTTCAATGAGTTAGAGCAGGATGCCAAGAAAGTCACAGATTCCACTACACAAGTTTGGGGTAGCATAGTACATGACGAAAATCTCAAGCAAATGAATCAATAGTTGCAAGAAGCAGACGGGAAATTGGTGACCCTAAAGACGTCACTTAACTAAATGCTCTTTATGATGTAGATAACCAAGGAGTCAGATATAAAGGAGTTGCATCAAAGAGTCACCAGCACAAGGGAAAGGAAGCACCAACACATTTTGCAGTTAGACAAGTTTCAGGAGATTGGAGCACAGTTATCCATGAAAGCAGTTTCTGCACCCCAAGCTGCATAAGAAGGTAAGACAAACATTGCTGCAAAGATGGTTGAGCACCATGTCAACCATGATTTAAAAATGATCCAGGAGCTTAAGGAATGATTCAAATAGCAAGTTAAACTGATCACTTGGCGGTATGCAGATTTCCAAGCCAAGATCATCGAGTTTACCCAGTTCGGCTAGGCATGGTTTGAGGGCGAACCACAAGATTATGTTGGGAGCCTATTGGTAGGGGTTTTGTGACAAGATAGTTTCATGGAACCATGAGTGTCCTACAAGCTCAGAAGACACCACACAAGTGAAAGATGGCATGCAAGATGAAAGATAGACTATTTTGAATATTTTGTGTCACTTTTTATACTTTTGGACCATATTTTGTGGATAATTGTCATTAGTCAACAGAATCAGTCAAGAATTAGTTAGAAAATCATCCAAGTGGACAATGAATGTAAAGGAGAAATCCTATAAATAGAAGAAGAATTGTAAATGTGAAGATCATCATGGAATGAGAATGGAGAGCTTGAAACTCAATTGAAATGTCGTCTATTTTGGATCTGTGGTTGATTGCGCAGAATTAATATGAGAAGACGGAGGTTGATTTGAACTATTGTGCTCTTTTTTTCTCTTTTTGTCTTTCTGTTTCTATGAATCCAATGATGAATGTGTGCAACATGGATCTGTGATGCAATGTTTATTGCTTATGAATGATGATGAGATATGGTTATTTCTATTATGAATGAATGATGAGATATTTTAAAGAGCAATGATGAATGGTTCTATTGATGATTCAGTAAATGGTCAGATCTAATAGATAAGTTGATGAATTGTCTATGCCCATAGTCCCCTTCTATTCTATGGAAACTTGGTTCTGTCAGCCCTCCCTCGAACATCTCGAATGAGACTTCACCTGCTTCGCGGGTGTTACCAGACAGGGTAAAACCTGTCTGGGCCAGTGCTCAGGGAAATCATGGTGAGTTGAGCATTTACAGAGTGGGAACCCCTATTGACTGGGTTTTTTCAGTTGGGGATGCACCAACACAACCATTGGAAAATTCCTTCTTTAGACTTGAGAGCAATCTTTCATACATTAGTCAATTCTAACGGGACATCGTGTTAGAAAAAAATTATATCAAGCTTGCTAAAGTAATTGGATCCCTTGAGTTGGTCAATAAGGTCTTTGATCTATGGAATTAGGTAAAAGTTCCTAACTATGATTTTGTTTAGAGCTCTAAAATCAATACAGAGTCACCAAGTCCTTTCTTTTATCTACAGAAGAATGATTGGGCTTATGTAGGATGAGGATAATTGGAGAAAATATTTAATATGGCACTTTATTTCCTCATTATCTAGTAGAGAACATCAATATGCAGTACCATTAGGTAAAGAATCTATGCGAATCATATCAATTGACTGCTTGACCTGAAAATGTAGAGGCACCCCAGTAGATGAGGTGAATATGCCTTGGTATTCTTCCAGGACTTAGTCCACTTGCTTATATTTTGTATACATTCCCTATGAAGAGGAAATATATGTGGTAATGACCTTTCATTCACTATCAGAATGAATCACGAAGAGGAAAATTTTTCTAGTTCAGGAGATTATGCATCAATGATATGCATCCCCTTTTTGGCTATGAATCAGAGTTAGAGCCTAAATCTAACTCTGCAGATTCCATCTTGACCACCAATGACATTCATCACTATTGTGCCAAGATATTTTATGGATTTTGCACCAATTCCCGGTGTATTTCTTCATCTTTACATTATACATATTTTCTTGCAGTTTAGACTGGTTGTCTTAAGGTTATCTGTGCCCTTGATTTTTTCTTTGTTTGTGGACTAGGGATGTTTTTTCCATTCTTTTTCTACATCGCATTTTTTGATCTAAACTCTTGATTATTCCTTTGATTAAATTTTTGTTGGATTTTGATAGTATAATGATACAGATCTCCCAATGACAAGATATATAGAAAATCCACTTCTATTTGGATGTACCTATCCACACCCCCATAGTATTATATAACCAAATTCTACTCAAAGTCTCTAATAACCAACTTGGTGCACAAGGTATGGAAGGTATTTGTGAACTCTGGCATTGTTTAGTCCCTCTCCTAATGCACTGTTTTCCATCCCATGTACTGGTCATCATTGTTTCTCACATAATAATATTTTTCCTTGACAACATCCATAAAAGAGCCCCAAGTTGGATCATCCCTAAAAATTTCAGACTCCTCTATGGATTTTTTCTCATAGTAAGTCTCCCACCAACTTTTGACATGGGGAAAACCTGAAGGATATCAAGGAGATCTTTTTTGTATCATAAAAATTGTGGACTGAGAAATACCTCTCTAGCATATTCAACCATTTTTCCAAAGCATCCACATATATCTTACCTTCAAATATGGGAATATTAACTTATATATTGAAGGGGAAGTGTCTCCACTGAGTGGCCACTTGATGAATTCATGTTTGTTGTTTTTTACAGTTGTCGAAGGATTTCAGAAAATTTATCTATGATCCTGCTACTTTGTGGCACAAGAGGTTCCTCGAGCAACATCTTAATAGGATATCTTTCTCCCTTATCCCACTTTTATGCTACCATGGGTTCCCATTGGTGTTAATGAAGAGGATATTTCAAAGGATCAAATACTTCAATCCCTAACTCCTTATACCTTGACCTTGTTGGGGACATGCATAGAGAAACAAATAAAGAGTGCATTGTTCTAATACCATTGATCCATATTAATTAGGGAATAAAATGAAGCATATAAATATGACAAAAACACAGAAATACAGTAATACTCAATTTCTATTAATGAAGGAAATATGTAGGAACTATAAACAAATGTAGAGTGAAATGAACTCACTAGAATGGTGGTAGCTTCTCTATGAGAAGATTTTTGATGGCTATGCTCATTCACAATCTTTGTGTTACAATGAAGACAAAAGTTCATTTTAACATAAAGCATCAATGAGAAAACCCTAACCCCAAAAGATGAAATTCCAAAAGGTTTTTGGGCCCCATCATGGTTAGTTGATACGTCGACTTCTTAGGCTCATAAATTATGTATATCATATTCATTTAGCACATTTGGTATCTTATAAGAAGGTTTTGTTGAGAATGCATAATAAATGGCCCATACATTACTTTGGAAATCTAGTGGGAGTGTCCATGCCACGAAAATGTCATGTAGGATCTCAAAACAAGATGTCGGTGATACCACCAGGGATGCTATGCACTTCTGATATTGTACCTACACTGATGGAGCTAAGGTACAAATACCAGGACCTTATTTCCTTAGGGGATGTTTTGAAGGAACCATACCTTCCAATGGTACTAGTAGAAGGTGCCCCGATCGAGTGTATTCCACAAGATTGGGCACTAGGATTGGACAAAGGTGGATTACTCGAATTGATCAATATACCACACTTTGGGTGGCCAAATGAGGTGAATTCCTGTGTGAAACAACTGTTGACATGTTTTGATGGTAGGTATTTATGTCTAGATGAGCTGGTAGCAGTCACAGTGGAATCGATATAATCAATAATGGGGCTACCTAAAGATGGGCCAGACCCCTCACAGTATATCCAAGGCAAATATGATGACAAAAGTTTGGCAATGAATCTAAAGAAATGATATGCTCTAGGCCCTGATGGGAGAGCTTACTACAATGATAGAATAAATGATTACATGGTCCGTATTGGTGCTAGGATTCTAGCTAGTGAATTCGTAAGGAATAGCCACCTGGTTCAGTGCAATTCCGAGGTGGTCACATGTGTTGAGTTATGTGCACAAGGCACACACATGAATTCTTCTCTTCTTCTATTGAACTAGCTATTGGAGGATGTAGAGGCCACACAAGAAGGTGTAATATCATTTACATACAGTTGGCTCCAATTCTGGATCTACTGGGAGGAAATGTAGGCGGCAGTAGCAAAATTTTTCCGACTGACAGAGGAAGCCACAAAAAAGTATCTAAGAACTTCACATTTTGCAATTGGACCCCACACCGTTTATGTTCATGCGTGGTGAGACCCTGCCAAGAAATGAGTACCACTAAGGTACAAAGTGTCTGATATGGATTTGGAGGTCAATATTAACGGTTGGCCTATAGAGTGGTGAGAACCGATTGGTATAGAAGAACCTTCAACCAAAAAATCGGTGGATGCACCTGAGGATCCTATATGCAAAGATGACCACCAATCAGATGATGAATCATCAACAGAGACACCTACTGACCCAAAAATGTGTTGCATAATCCAAGAAATCAAAGCCAAGAAGCGCATGGATCAAGCTATGCACAACAACACTGTATTAGCAATGGAAGCACAACTACACAAACTTGTCAAGGATGTCAATGATGTGACTAATGCCGCCACAAAATAATTGAAGAAATGATCCTAGGAAGGATTCGTCAAGGTAAGAACTAAGTTAGATTATGTTTATAATCTTGTTTTGCAAAAAGTACTAGAGAGCGCAGCTATGCGGGAGTACGTATCAATCAGCACCGAGCCGCAGGCCAGGAATATTCAAATTCCCTCGACTGAGATTGACACTGGACGGGAAGACTTGAATACCTCCCTGCAATAGCTGCAGACCATTGCCTTTGATATCGACAGACTTTCCACCCAGATGCCGGTATAAATGCAGCACATGGCCAACCAAGAATTGGCTAATCGACAGAAGAATATCAGTGATCAATACTTGCGGTTGCAGGAGAAAGCAGATGCCGTGCAAAAAGAGGTTGAAGAATTGCAGCAAGCCAAGGATAATTCCTAGGAGATAGAGGTATTGAGGAAAGCACATGAGGAGTTGGAAGCGACAGTCGCAGATTCCTATTAGCATGTCTTGGAGAACACTGTAGAGATTGATGTGGTTGGAGAAAATCGTAGAGGTGGATGTGGTAGCCAATGAAAATAAACTTGGAGATATTATTGAGTAGCTACAGAGTGAAACCAGTATTTTGGATTCTTTGATACACCCCTCTACACCACAAGAATAGATAGTTGCAAGGAAGGATGAGATACAAGAGTTGGACACACATTTCAATGAGTTAGAGCAGGATGCCAAGAAAGTCACAGATGCCACTACACAAGTTTGGGGTAGCATAGTACATGACGAACAACTCGAGCAACTGAATGCATAGTTGTAAGAATCAGACGATAAATTGGTGAACCTGAAGACGTCACTTAAATAAATACTCTTTATGATGTAGATAACCAAGGATTCGGAGATAAAGGAGTTGCATCAAAGAGACACCAGCACAAGGGAAATGCAGGAGCAATGCATTGTACAGTTAGATGAGTTTCAGGAGATTGGAGCACAGTTATCCATGAAAGCAGTTTCTGCACTCCAAGCCGCACAAGAAGGTAAGACAAAATTTTTTGTGAAGATCATTGAGCACCCTATCAACCATGATATAACAGCGAGCCAGGAGATTAAGGAACAATTCAAAGAGCAATTTAAAGTGATCACTTAGTAGTTTGCAGAATTCTAAGCCAAGATCATCGAGTTTACCTGGTTCGACTAGGCATGCTTCGAGGGAAAACGACAAGATTGTGTTGGGAGCCTATTGCAAGGGGTTTTGTCATAAGATAGTTGCATGGAACAGCAAGTGTCATGCAAGCTCAGAATACACTGCTCAAGTGAAAGATGCCGTGCAAGATGAAAGATACACTATTTTGAATATTTTGTGTCACTTTTTGTACTTTTGGACCATATTTTGTGGATAATTGTCATTAGTCGGTAGAATCAGTTAAGAATTAGTTATAAATGGTCCAAGTGGACTATGAATGTAAAGGATCAATCCTATAAATAGAAAAACAATTGTAAATGTGAAGATCATCATGGAATGAGAATGGAGAGCTTGAAACTCAATTGAAATGTCGTCTATTTTGGATCTGTGGTTGATTCCGCAGAATTAATATGAGAAGAAGGAGGTTGATTTGAACTATTGTGCTATTTTTTTCTCTTTTTGTCTATTTGTTTCTCTGAATCCAATGATGAATGTGTGCAACATGGATCTATGATGTGATGTTTATTTCTCATGAATAATTTTATCTTTCTAGATATATTTTCGCAATAGTATGATTATTTCTGTTATGGATTAATGATGAGATATTTTAAAGAGCAATGATGAATGGTTCTATTGATAATTAAGTAAATGGTCAGATCTGATAGATAAGTTAATGAATTTTCCATGCCCATAGTCCTCTTCTATTCTATGGAAACTTGGTTTCGTTAGCCCTCCCTCGAACATCTCGGGTGAGACTTCATCCGCTTCGCGGGTGTTTCCCAATAGGGTAAAACCCATCTGGGCTAGTGCTTGGGGAGATCACGACGAGTTGAGCATCGAAAGAGTGGGAAACCCTGTTGACTGGGTTTCATCGGTTGGGGGTTCACCAACACAACCATTGGAAAATGCCTTCTTTAGACTTGAAATCAATCTTTCATACATCATTCAATTCTAACGGGACCTCGTCTTAGAAAAAAATTATATCAAGCTTGCTAAAGTAATTGGATCCCTTGAGTTGGTCAATAAGGTCTCTGATCTATGAAATTAGGTAAAATTTCCTAACTATGATTTTGTTTAGAGCTCTAAAATCAATACAGAGTCACCACGTCCTTTCTTTTATCTACAGAAGAATGATTGGGCTTATGTAGGATGAGGATAATTGGAGAAAATATTTAATATGGAAATTTATTTCCTCGTTATCTAGTAGAGAACATCAAGATGTAGTACCATTAGTTAAAGAAGCTATGGGAATCATATCAATTGAATGCTTGACTTGAAAATGTAGAGGCACCCCAGTAGGTGAGGTGAATATGCCTTGATATTCTTCCAGGACTTAGTCCACTTGCCTCTATTTTGTATGCATTCCCTATGCAAAGGAAATATATGTGGTAATGACCTTTCATTCACTATGAGAACGAATCATGAAAAGGAAAAAAAAATTAGTTCGGGGGATTACCTTCTTTCACTGCTTAGCAGAGATCAAAGAGATTGCAATAGGTGGATCTACCTCTGGTATATTGTAGATTTGTCTACCCAAAGTAAAAATCACACTATGAGGTCTATCCTAATATATATCATGGTGTTTCCATATATATGGTTGACCTAAAAGAACATCGCAAACTTCAAGAGGTTCAATGCCACGGAATACCTCATCCTTGAAGGGCTTGATACCATATGGAAAGTGGTGATGTTGGCTGATAGAGAGATCTCATCCGTGTCTTATCCACCTTATTTTGTATGGTTGCAAGTTTGGTTTCATCAACAACTCCAAATAGTTGATTACCTCTACTATTATGAGGTTGTTTTGGCTTCTCGAGTATCCTTTACCCACATATGTGAGTGAAAAAAGCACTCACCTTCCTCTACCTCCTTCGGTTAATTAGTATGGAACTTGATGGTAGTGAATGTGGAACTAGGTTATGCATCAATTATATGCTTCCCCTTGTTGGCTATGAATCAGATTTAGAGCCTAATTCTAACTCTAGAGATTCCATCTCGACCACCAATGACTATTTCAAATGAAATCCATCACTATTGTGCCAAGATATTTTATGGAATTTGCACCACTTCCCAATGGATTTCTTCATATTTATATTATACATATTTTCTTGTAGCTTATATTGGTTGTCTTAAGGTTATCTGTGTCCTTGATTTTTCCTTTGTTTGTGGACTAGGGATGTTTTTTCCATTCTTTTGCTACATCACATTTTTTGATCTAAACTCTTGATTATTCCTTTGATTAAATTTTTGTTAGATTTTGATTGTATAATGATAAGGATCTCCCAATGACAAGATATATATAAAATCCACTTCTATTTGGATGTACCTATCCACACCCCCATAGTATTATATAACCAAATTCTATTCAAAGTCTCTAATAACCAACTTGGTGCACGAGGTATGGAAGGTATTTGTGAACTCTGGCATTGTTTAGTCCCTCTCCTAATGCACTGTTTTCCATCCCATGTACTGGTCATCATCATTTCTCACATAATAATATTTTTCCTTGACAACATCCATAAAAGAGCCCCAAGTGGGATCAGCCCTAAAAATTTCAGACTCATCTATGGATTTTTTCTCATAGTAAGCCTCCCACCAACTTTTGACATGGGGAAAACGTAAAGGAGATCAAGGAGATATTTTCTATATCATAAAAATTGTGGACTGAGAAATACCTCTCTAGCATATTCAACCATTTTTCCAAAGCATCCACATATATCCAACCTTCAAATATGGGAATATTAACTTATACATTGAAGGGGAAGTGTCTCCACTTAGTGGCCACTTGATGAATTCATGTTTGTTGTTTTTTACAATTGTCGAAGGATTTGGGAAAAATTATCTATGATCCTACTACTTTGTGGCACAAGAGGTTCCTTGAGCAACATCTTAATAGGATATCTTGCTCCCTTATCCCACTTGTATGCTACCATGGGTTCCCATCGGTGTTAATGAAGAGGATATTTCAAAGGATCAAATACTTCAATCCCTAACTCCGTATACATTGAACTTGTTGGGGACATGCATAGAGAAACAAATAAAGAGTTCATTGTTCTAATACCACTGATCCATATAAATGAGGGAATAAAATGAAGCATATAAATATGACAAAAACACAGAAATATAGTAATACTCAATTTCTATTAATGAAGGAAATATGTAGGAACTATAAACAAATGCAAACTGAAATGAACTCACTATAATGGTGGTAGTTTCTCTCTAAGAAGAGTTTTGATGGCTATGGTCATTCACAATCTTTGTGTTACAATGAAGACAAAAGTGCATTTTAACATAAAGCATCAATGAGAAAACCCTAACCCCAAAAGATGAAATTCCAAAATGTTTTAGGGCCCCATTATGGTTAGTTGATACATCAACTTCCTAGGGTCATAAATTATGTATATGATATTAGTTTAGCGCGTTTGGTATCTTATAAGAAAGGTTTTGTTGAGAATGCATAATAAATGGCCCATACATTACTTTGGAAATTTAGTGGGAGTGTCCATGCCATAAAAATGTTGTGTAGGACCTCAAAACAGGATGTCGGTGATACCACCATCAAGATTTCGGTGATACCACCAAGGATGCTATGCACTTCTGATATTGTACCTACATTGATGGAGCTAAGGTACAAATACCACAACCTTCTTGCCTTAGAGGATGTCATGAAGGAACCATACCTTCCAATGGTACTAGTAGAAGGTGCCCCGATCGAGCGTATTCCACAAGTTTTGGCAAGAGGATTGGACAAAGGTGGATTACTCGGATTGATCAATATGCCACACTTTGGGTGGCCAACTGAGGTGAATGCCTATGTGAAACAAATGTTGGCATGTTTTGATGGTGGGTATTTATGTCTAGATGAGCCGGTAGCAGTCACGGCGGAATTGATATCAGCAATAATGGGGCTACCTAAAGATGGGCCAGATGCCTCATAGTATATCCGAGGCAAATATGATGACAAAAATTTGGCAATGAATCTAAAGAAACGATATGCTCTTGACCGTGATGGGAGAGCTTACCACAATGATAGCATAAATGATCGCATGGTCTGTATTGGTGCCAAGATTCTATCTAGTAAATTTGTAAGGAAGAACCGCCCACTTCAGTGCAATTCCGAGGTGGTCACATGTGTTGATTTATGTGCGCAAAGCACACACATGAATTCTTTTCTTTTTCTGTTGAACTAGCTATTGGAGGATGCAGAGGCCGCACAAGCAGGTGTTAGATCATTTACATACAGTTGGATCCTCATCTTGATTGTGCTAGTAGCATGTATGGAACCTGAGGATTACCAAGGGATGGATGTCAAAGACGTAGAAATGTGTAAAGGTGCCAGATATCAGAACCTATGGTGGGTTAAGGATGCAGAGAGAGTGGTATATTAATCGGTCCAATTCTACATCTACTAGGAGGAAATGCAGGCGGCAGTAGAAAATTTTTGTCAATTGACAGAGGAAGCCACAAAAAAGTATCTAAGAATTTCACATTTTGCAATTGGACCCCACACCATTTATGTTCATGCGTGGTGAGACCCCGCCAAGAAATGGGTACCACTGAGGTACAAAGTGTCTGATACAGAGTTGGAGGTCAATATTAATGGTTGGCCTATAGAGTGGTGCGAACCGATTAGTATAGAACAACCTTCAACCAAAAAACCAGCAGATGCACCTAAGGATCTTGTATGCAAAGATGACCACCAATCAGATGATGACTCATCAACAGAGACACCCACTGACCCAAAAACATGGTACATAATCCAAGAAATCAGAGCCAAGAAGCGCATGGATCAGGTTGTGCACAACAACACTGTATTAGAAATGGAAACACAACTACACAAACTTGTCAAGGCTGTCAATGATGTGACTAATTCCTCTGCAAAATAAATGAAGAAATGATCCTAGGAAGGATTCGTCAAGGTAAGAACTACGTTAGATTATGTTTTTGTTTTACAAAAAGTACCAGAGATCATAGCTGCACGGGAGTACGTGTCAATCAGCATCGAGCCGCGGGCTAGGAATATTCAAATTTCCCCGACTACGATTGACACTGGATGGAAGGAATTGAATACCTCCCTGCAATAGCTGTAGACCATTGCCTTTGATATCAACAAATTATCCACCCGGATGGTCGTATCCATACAACACATGGCCAACCGGGAATCGACTGATTGAAAAAAGAATATCAGTGACCAGTACTTGCGGTTGCAGGAGAAAGTAGACACTGTGCAAAAAGAGGTTGAAGAATTTCACCGAGCCAAGGATAAATTGACCAAGGATAATTCCTAGGAGATAGAGGTCTTCAAGAAAGCACATGAAGAGTTGGAAGTGACAGTCGCAGATTCCTATTAGCATGTCTTGGAGAACACCACAGAGATGGATGTGGTTGGAGAAAATCACAGAGGTGGATGTGGTAGCCAACGAAAATAAAATTGGAGATATTATTGAGTAGCTACAGAGTGAAATCAATATTTTGGATTCTTTGAGACACCCCTCTACACCACCAGAATAGATAGCCGCAAGGAAGGATGATATAGAAGAGCTAGACACACATTTCAATGAGTTAGAGTAGGACGCCAAGAAATTCATAGATGCCACTACACAATTTTGGGGTAGCATAGTACATGAGGAACAACTCAAGAAACTGAATACATAGTTGCAAGAATTAGACGAGAAATTGGTGACCCTGAAGACGTCACTTAAATAAATGCTCTTTATGACGCAGATAACCAAGGAGTCAGAGATAAAGGAGTTGCATCAAAGAGTCACTAGCACAAGGGAAAGACAACAGCAATGCATTGTACAGTTAGACAAGTTTCAGGAGATTGGAGCACAGTTATCC
This sequence comes from Pseudotsuga menziesii, assembly GCA_001517045.1. Lineage (NCBI taxonomy): Eukaryota > Viridiplantae > Streptophyta > Pinopsida > Pinales > Pinaceae > Pseudotsuga > Pseudotsuga menziesii. The sequence continues at coordinate 469,746 of LPNX010330204.1, forward strand.
ATGAAAGCAATTTTTGCACTCCAAGCTGCACAAGAAGGTAAGACAAACATTGCTGCGAAAATGGTTCAGCACCCTATCAACCATGATCTAACATCGAGATAGGAGATTAAGGAACGATTCAAAGAGCAAGTTAAAGTGAACCACAAGATTGTGTTGGGAACCTATTGGCAAGGGTTTTTTGACAAGATAGTTGCACAAAAACATAACTGTCGTGCAAGCTCAGAATACACAAGACAAGTGAAAGATGGCGTGCAAGATGAAAGATAGACTATTTTGAATATTTTGTGTCACTTTTTGTACTTTTGGACCATATTTTGTGGATAATTGTCATTGGTCGGTAGAATTAGTTAAGAATTAGTTAGAAAATCATCCAAGTGGACTATTAATGTAGAGGAGAAAGCCTATAAATAGAAGAAGAATTGTAAATGTGAAGATCATCATGGAATGAGAATGGAAAGCTTGAAACTCAATTGAAATGTCATCTATTTTGGATCTGTGGTTGATTGCGTAGAATTAATATGAGTAGACGAGGGTTGATCTGAACTACTCTACTCTTTTTTTCTCTTTTTGTCTTTCTGTTTCTGTGAATCCAATGATGAATGTGTGCAACATGGATCTATGATGCAATGTTTATTGCGTATGAATAATGTTATCTTTCTAGATATATTTTCGCAACAGTATGGTTATTTCTATTATGAATAAATGATGAGATCTTTTAAAGAGCAATGATGAATGGTTCTATTGATTATTAAGTAAATGGTCAGATCTGATAGATAAGTTGATGAATTTTCGATGCCCATAGTCCTCTTCTATTCTATGGAAAATTGGTTCTGTCAGCCCTCCCTCGAATATCTCAAGTGAGACTTCATCCGCTTCACGGGTGTTTCCGGACAGGGTAAAACCTGCCTGGGCCAGTACTCGAGGAGATCACGGCAAGTTGAACGTCGACAGAGTGGGAACCCCTGTCGAGTGGGTTTTGTCGGTTGGGGTTGCGCCAACACAACCACTAGAAAATGCCTTATTTAGAGCGACAAGATTGTGTTGGGAGCCTGTTGGCAGAGGATTTCTGACAAGATAGTTGAACGGAACCACGACTGTCGTGCAAGCTCATAATGCATAGCACAAGTGAAAGATGGTGCGTAAGATGAAAGATAGACTATTTTGAATATTTTGTGTCACTTTTTGTACTTTTGGACCATATTTTGTGGATAATTGTCATTAGTCGGTAGAAACAGTTAATAATTAGTTAGAAAATCATCCAAGTGGACTATGAATGTAAAGGAGCAAGCCTATATATAGAAGAAGAATTGTAAATGTGAAGATCATCATGGAATGAGAATGGAGAGCTTGAAACTCAATTGAAATGTCATCTATTTTGGATATATGGTTGATTGCACAGAATTAATATGAGAAGATGGAGGTTGATCTGAACTACTCTACTCTTTTTTTCTCTTTTTGTCTTTCTGTTTCTATGAATCCAATGATGAATGTGTGTAACATGGATCTATGATGTGATGTTTATTGCTTATAAATAATGTTATCTTTCTAGATATATTTTCGCAACAATATGGTTATTTCTGTTATGAATGAATGATGAGATATTTTAAAGAGCAATGATGAATGGTTCTATTGATTATTAAGTAAATGGTCATATCTGATAGATAAGTTGATGAATTGTTGATGCCCATAGTCCTCTTCTATTCTATGGAAACTTGGTTCCATTAGCCCTCCCTCGAACATCTCGAGTGAGACTTCATTCGCTTCACGGGTGTTGCTGGACAGGGTAAAACCTGCTTGGGCTAGTGCTTGGGGAGATCATGGCAAGTTGAGCATTGACAGAGTGGGAACCCTTGTCGACTGGGTTTTGTCGGTTAGGGCTGCGCCAACACAACCACTAGAAAATTCCTTATTTAGAATTGAAAGCAAAATTTCATAGATCAGTCAATTCTAATGGGACATCGTGTTAGCAAAAAATTATATCAAGCTTGCTAAAGTAATTGGATCCCTTGATTTGGTCAATAAGGTCTTTGATCTATCAAATTAGGTAAAAATTCCTAACTATGATTTTGTTTAGAGCTCTAAAATCAAGATAGAGTCACCAAGTCCTTTCTTTTTTCTACAAAAGAATGATTGCGCTTATGTAGGATGAGGATAATTGGAGAAAATATTTAATATGGAACTTTATTTCCTTGTTATCTAGTAGAGAACATCAATATGCAGTACCATTAGGTAAAGAATCTATGGGAATCATATCAATTGAATGCTTGACCTGAAAATGTAGAGGCACCCCAGTAGGTGAGGTGAATATGCCTTGGTATTCTTCCAGGACTTAGTCCACTTGCTTCTATTTTGTATACATTCCTTATGCAAAGGAAGTATATGTGGTAATGACCTTTCATTCACTATGAGAATGAATGATGAAGAGGAAAAAATTTCTAGTTTAGGAGGTTACCTTATTTCACTACTTAACGAAGATCAAAGAGATTGCAATAGGTGGATCTACCTCTGGTATATTGTAGATTTTTCTACCCAAAGTAACAATCACACTCAAGGTCTATCCTCATATATATCATGGTGTTTCCATATATATGGTTGACCTAAAAGAACATCACAAACTTCAAGAGGTTTAATGTCAAACAATACCTCATCCTTGAAGGGCTTGATGCCATATGGAAAGTGGTGATGTTGGTTGACAGAGAGGACTCATCCATCTCTTATACACCTTATGTTGTATGGTTGCAGGTTTGGTTTCATCGGCAAATCCAAATACTTGATGACCTCTACTATTATGAGGTTGTTTTGTCTTCTCGAGGATCCTTTACCCACATATGTGAGTTAAAAAAGCACTCACCTATGGTGGGTTAAGGATGTAGAGAGAGCGGTATATTGCTCGGTCCAATTTTGGATCTATTGGGAGGAAATGTAGGCAATAGTAGAAAAATTTTCCCGACTGACAGAGGAAGCCACAAAAAAGTATCTAAGAATTTCACATTTTGCAATTGGACCCCACATCGTTTATGTTCATGCGTGGCGAGACCCTGCCAATAAATAGGTACCACTGAGGTACAAATTGTCTGATACGGAGTTGGAGGTCAATATTAATGATTGGCCTATAGAGTGGTGAGAACTGATTAGTATAGAACAACCTTCAACCAAAAAACCGGTGGATGCACCTCAGGATCCTGTATGCAAAGATGGCCACCAATCAGATGATGACTCATCAACAGAGACACCTACTAACCCAAAAATGTGGTGCATAATCCAAGAAATCAGAGCCAAGAAACACATGGATCAGGTTGTGCACAACAACACTGCATCAACAATGGAAGCACAACTACACAAACTTGTCAAGGCTGTCAATGATGTTACTAATGCCACCACAAAATAAATGAAGAAATGATCCCCAAAAGGATTCGTCGAGGTAAGAACTAAGTTAGATTATGTTTATAATATTGTTTTTCAAAAATTACCAGAGAGCACAACTGCGTGGGAGTACATGTCAATCAGCACCAAGCCACAGGACAAGAATATTCAAATTCCCCTGATTGCGATTGACACTGGACGGGAGGGATTGAATACCTCCTTGCAACAGATACAAACCATTGCCTTTGATATCAACAGACTGTCCACCCAGATGCTGGTATCCATGCAGCACATGGCCAACCAAGAATTGGCTAATTGATAGGAGAATATCAGTGACCAATACTTGTAGACGCAGGAGAAAGCAGACGCCGTGCAAAAAGAGGTTGAAGAATTGCATCGAGCCAAGGATAAATTGACCAAGGATAATTACCAGGAGATGGAGGTCTTGATTAAAGAACACGAGGATTTGGAAGCGACAGTCACAGATTCATTTTAGCGTGTCTTGGAGAACACCACAGAGATGGATGTGGTTGGAGAAAATCACAGAGGTGGATGTGGTAGCCAACAAAAATAAACTTGGAGATATTATTGAGTAGCTATAGAGTGAAACCAGTATTTTGGATTCTTTGATACACCCCTCTACACCACCAGAATAGATAGCCGCAAGTAAGGATGATATAGAAGAGATGGACACACATTTCTATGAGTTAGAGAAGGACACCAAGAAAGTCACAGATGCCACTACACAAGTTTGGGGTAGCATCGTACATGATGAACAACACGAGCAACTGAATGCATAGTTGCAAGAAGCAGACGGGAAATTGGTGACCCTAACAATGTCACTTAAATAAATTCTCTTTATGATGCATATAACCAAGGAGTCAGAGATAAAGGAGTTGCATCAAAGAGTCACCAGCACAAGGGAAAGGCAGCAATAGCGCATTGTACAGTTAGACGAGTTTCAGGATATTGGAGCACAGCTATCTATGAAAGCAGTTTCTGCACTCCAAGCTGCACAAGAAGGTAACACAAACATTGCTGTGAAGATGGTTGAGCACCCTGTCAACCATGATCTAGTAGCGAGCCAGGAGATTAAGGAATGATTCAAAGAGCAAGTTAAAGTGATCACTCGACAGTTTGTAGATTTCCATGCCAAGATCATCGAGTTTACCCGATCCGGCTAGGCATGGTTCAAGGGTGAACCACAAGATTGTCTTGGGAGCCTATTGGTAGGGGTTTTGTGACAAGATAGTTGCATGGAACCATGAGTGTTGTGCAAGCTCAAAAGACACCGCACAAGTGAAAGATGGTGCACAAGATGAAAGATAGACTATTTTGAATATTTTGTGTCACTTTTTGTACTTTTGGACCATATTTTGTGGATAATTGTCATTAGTCAGTAGAATCAGTTAAGAATTAGTTATAAAATCGTCCAAGTGGACTATGAATGTAAAGGAGAAATCCTATAAATAGAAGAAGAATTGTAAATGTGAAGATCATGATGGAATGACAATGGAGATCTTGAAACTCAATTGAAATGTCGTCTATTTTGGATCTGTGGTTGATTGCACAGAATTAATATGATAAGATGGAGGTTGATCTGAACTACTGTGCTCTTTTTTTCTCTTTTTGCCTTTCTATTTCTGTGAATCCAATGATGAATGTGTGCAACATGGATCTATGATGCGATGTTTATTGCTTATGAATAATGTTATCTTTCTAGATATATTTTCACAATAGTATGGTTATTTCTATTATGAATGAATGATGAGATCTTTTAAACAGTAATGATGAATTGTTCTATTGATGATTAAGTAAATGGTAAAATATGATAGATAATTTGATGAATTTTCGATGCCCATATTCCTCTTCTATTCTATGGAAACTTGGTTCTCTTAGCCCTCCCTCGAACATCTCAGGTGAGACTTCATCCGCTTCGCGGGTGTTGCTGGGCAGGGTAAAACCTATATAGGCCAGTGACCAGGGAGATCATGGTGAGTTGACCATCAACAGAGTGGGAACCCCTGTTGACTGGGTTTTTTCAGTTGGGGGTGCGCCAACACAACCACTAGAAAATGCCTTCTTTAGAATTGAAACCAATCTTTCATACATTAGTCAATTCTAACGGGACCTCATGTTAGAAAAGAATTGTATCAAGCTTGCTAAAGTAATTGGATCCCTTGATTTGGTCAATAAGGTCTTCTATCTATGGAATTAGGTGAAAGTTCATAACTATGATTTTGTTTAGAGCTCTAAAATCAATACAGAGTCACCACGTCCTTTCTTTTTTCTACAGAAGAATGATTGGGCTTATGTAGGATGAGGATAATTGGAGAAAATATTTAATATGGAATTTTATTTCCTCGTTATCTAGTAGAGAACATCAATATGTAGTACCGTTAGGTAAAGAAGCTATGGGAATCATAACAATTGAATGCTTGACCTGAAAATGTAGAGGCACCCCAATAGGTGAGGTGAATATTCGTTGGTATTCTTCCAGGACTTAGTCCACTTGCTTCTATTTTTTAGACATTCCCTATGCAAAGGAAATATATGTGGTAATGGCCTTTCATTCACTATGAGAACGAATCATGAAGAGGAAAAAATTTCTAGTTCAGGAGATTACCTTCTTTCACTGCTTAGCAGATATGAAAGAGATTGCAATAGGTGGATGTACCTCTGGAATATTGTATATTTGTCTACCCAAAGTAACAATAACACTACAAGGTCTATCCTTAGTATATATTATGGTGTTTCCACATATATGGTTGACCTAAAATAACATCGCAAACTTCAAGGTTCAATGTCATACAATACCTCATCCTTGAAGGGCTTGATGCCATATGGAAAGTGGTGATGTTGTTTGACATAGAGATCTCATCCATGTCTTATCCACCTTATGTTGTATTGTTGCAGGTTTTGTTTCATCAACAACTCCAAATACTTGATGACCTCTACTATTATGATCAGGTTGTTTTGGCTTCTCAAGCATCCTTTACCCACATATGTGAGTGAAAAAAGCACTCACCTTCCTCTAGCTCGTTGGGTTCATTAGTATGGAACTTGATGGTAGTGAATGTGGAACTGGGTTATGCATCAATGATATGCTTCCCCTTGTTTCCTATGAATCAAAGTTAGAACCTAAATCTAACTTTGGAGATTCCATCTCGACCACCAATGAATATTTCAAATGACATTCATCACTATTGTGCCAAGATATTTTATGGAATTTGCACCACTTCACAATGTATTTCTTCATCTTTACATTATACATTTTTTCTTGCAGCTTAGACTGGTTTTCTTAAGGTTATCTGTGTCCTTGATTTTTCCTTTGTTTGTGGAATAGGGATGTTTTTTCCATTCTTTTGCTACATCGCATTTTTGATCTAAACTCTTGATTATTCCTTTGATTAAATTTTTGTTGGATTTTGATAGTATAATGATAAGGATCTCCTAATGAAAAGATATATAGAAAATCCACTTCTATTTGGATGTACCTATGCACACCCCCATAGTATTATATAACCAAATTCTACTCAAAGTCTCTAATAACCAACTTGGTGCACAAGGTATGTAAGGTATTTGTGAACTCTGGCATTGTTTAGTCCCTCTCCTAATGCACTGTTTTCCATCCCATGTACTGGTCATCATTGTTTCTCACATAATAATACTTTTCCTTAACAAAATCCATAAAAGAGCCCCAAGTGGGATCAGCCCTAAAAATTTCAGACTCCTCTATGGATTTTTTCTCATAGTAAGTCTCCCACCAACTTTTGACATAGGGACAACCTTGAGGAGATCAAGGAGATCTTTTTTGTATCATAAAAATTGTGGATTGAGAAATACTTTTCTAGCATATTCAACCATTTTTCCAAAGAATCCACATATATCTGACCTTCAAATATGGGAATATTAACTTATACATTGAAGGGGAAGTGTCTCCACTGAGTGGCCACTTGATGAAATCATGTTTGTTGTTTTTTACAGTTGTCGAAGGATTTGGGAAAATTTATCTATGATCCTGCTCCTTTATAGCACAAGAGGTTCCTTGAGAAACATTTTAATAGGATATCTTGCTCCCTTATCCCACTTGTATTCTACCATGGGTTCCCATTAGTGTTAATGAAGAGGATATTTCAAAGGATCAAATACTTCAATCCCTAACTCCTTATACCTTGACCTTGTTGGGGACATGCATAGAGAAACAAATAAAGAGTGCATTGCTCTAATACCACTGATCCATATTAATGAGGGAATAAAATGAAGCATATAAATATGACAAAAACACAGAAATACAGTAATACTCAATTTCTATTAATGAAGGAAGTATGTAGGAACTATAAACAAATGCAAAGTGAAATGAACTCACTAGAATGGTGGTAGCTTCTCTCTGAGAAGAGTTTTGATGGCTATGCTCGTTCACAATCTTTGTGTTACAATGAAGACAAAAGTGCATTTTAACATAAAGCATCAATGAGAAAACCCTAACCCCAAAAGATGAAATTCCAAAAGGTTTTTGGGCCCCATTATGGTTAGTTGATACGTCAACTTCTTGGGGTCATAACTTATGTATATGATATTCATTTAGCGCATTTGGTATCTTATAAGAAAGGTTTTGTTGAGAACCTATAATAAATGGCCCATAGATTACTTTGGAAATCTATTGGGAGTGTCCATTCCACAAAAATGTCGTGTAGGACCTCAAAATAGGATGTCTATGATACCACCATCAGGATGTGGGTGATACCACCAGGGATGCTATGCACTTCTAATATTGTGCCTACACTAATGGAGCTAAGGTACAAATACCATGACCTTATTTCCTTATAGGATGTTGTGAAGGAACTGTACCTTCCAATGGTACTAGTAGAACATGCCTCGATCGAGCGTATTCCACAAGATTAGGCAAGAGGATTGGACAAAGTTGGATTACTCGGATTGATCAATATGCCACACTTTGGGTGGCCAACTGAGGTGAATGCCTGTGTGAAACAACTGTTGGCCTATTTTGATGGTGGGTATTTATGTTTAGATGAGCCAGTATTAGTCACGATGAAATTGATCTCAGCAATAATGGGGCTACCTAAAGATGGGCCAGACCCCTCACAGTATATCCGAGGAAAATATGATGACAAAAATTTGGAAATGACTCTAAAGAAATGATATGCTCTAGAGCGTGATGGGAGAGCTTACCACAATGATAGCATAAATGATCGCGCGGTTCGTATTGATGCTGGGATTCTAGCTAGTAAATTCATAAGGAAGAACCACCCGGTTCAGTGCAATTCCGAGGTGGTCACATGTGTTGAGTTATGTGCACAAGGAACACACATGAATTCTTCTCTTTTTTTGTTGAACTAGCTATTGGAGGATGCAGAGGCCGCACAAGCAGGTCTAAGATCATTTACATACAGTTGGATCCTCATCTTGATTGCACTAGTAGCATGTATGGAACCTGAGGATTACTAAGGGATGGATGTCAAAGACGTAGAAATGTGTAAAGGTGCCAGATATCAAAACCTATGGTGGGTTAAGCATGCAGAGAGAGTGGTATATTGCTCGATCCAATTCTGGATCTACTGGGAGGAGATGCAGGCGGCAGTAGCAAAAGTTCCCCAACTAACAGAGGAAGCTACAAAAATGTATCTAAGAATTTCACATTTTGCAATTGGACCCCACGCCATTTATGTTCATGTGTGGCAAGACCCCGCCAAGAAATGGGTACCACTGAGGTACAAAGTTTATGATACAAAGTTGGAGGTCAATATTAATGGTTGGCCTATAGAGTGGTGAGAATCGATTAGTATAGAAGAACCTTCAACCAAAAAATCGGCGGATGCACCTGAGGATCCTGTATGCAAAGATGACCACCAATCAGATGATGACTCATCAACAAAGACACATACTAACCCAAAAATGTGGTGCATAATCCAAGAAATCTGAGCCAAGAAGCGCATGGATCAGGCTGTGCACAACAACACTGTATCAACAATGGAAGCACAACTACACAAACTTGTCAAGGATGTCAATGATGTGACTATTGCCACTGCAAAATAAATGAAGAAATGATCCTAGGAAGGATTCATCAAGGTAAGAACTAAGTTAGATTATGTTTATCATCTTGTTTTTCAAAAAGTACCAGAGAGCGTAGCTGCACAGGAGTACATGTCAATCAGCACTGAGCCGTGAGCCAATAATATTCAAATTCCCCAGACCACGATTGACATTGGACAGGAGGACTTGAATACCTCCCTACAACAGTTGCAGACCATTGCCTTTGATATCAACAGACAGTCCACCCAGATTCTAGTATCCATGCAGCACATGGCCAACCAAGAATTGGCTGATCGACAAAAGAATATCAGTGACCAGTACTTGCGGTCACAGGAGAAAGCAGACGTTGTGTAAAAATAGGTTGAAGAATTGCATCGAGCCAAGGATAATTCCCAGGAGATAGAGGTCTTGACAAAATCACACGAGGAGTTGGAAGTGACAATCGCAGATTCCTATTAGCATGTCTTGGAGAACACCGCAGACATGGATGTGGTTGGAGAAAATTGCAGAGGTGGATATGGTATCCAACGAACATAAAATTGGAGATATTATTGAGTAGCTATAGAGTGAAACTATATTTTGGATTATTTGATACACCCCTCTACACCACAAGAATAGATAGCCGCAAGGAAAGATGAGATAGAAGAGATGGACACACATTTCGATGAGTTAGAGAAGGACCCCAAGAAAGTCACAGATGCCACTACACAAGTTTGGGGTAGCATACTACATGACAAACAACTCGAGCAAATGAATGCATAGTTGCAAGAAGCAGATGGAAAATTGGTGACCCTGAAGACGTCACTTAAATAAATGCTCTTTATGATGCAGATAACCAAGGATTCGGAGATAAAGGAGTTGCATCAAAGAGTCACTAGCACAAGGGAAAGGTAGCAGCAGCGCATTGTACAGTTAGACGAGTTTCAAGATATTGGAGCATAGTTATCCATGAAAGCAATTTCTGCACTCCAAGTTGCACAACAAGGTAAGACAAACATTGCTACGAAGACGGTTGAGCACCCTGTCAACCATGATCTAACAGCGAACCAGGAGGTTAAGGAATGATTCAAAGAGAAAGTTAAAGTGATCACTCAGCAGTTTGTAGATTTCCAAGCCAAGATCATCGAGTTTACCCGGTCCGGCAAGGCATGGTTCGAGGGCGAACCACAAGATTGTGTTGGGAGCCTGTTGGTAGGGGTTTTGTGATAAGATAGTTGCACAGAACCACGAGCATCGTGCAAGCTCAGAAGACACTGTACAAGTGAAATATGGCACGCAAGATGAAAGATAGACTATTTTGAATATTTTGTGTCACTTTTTGTACTTTTGGACCATATTTTGTGGATAATTGTCATTAGTCAGTAGAATCAGTTAAGAATTAGTTAGAAAATCATCCAAGTGGACTATGAATGTAAAGGAGCAAACCTATAAATAGAAGAAGAATTGTAAATGTGAAGATCATGATGGAATGAGAATGGAGATCTTGAAACTCAATTGAAATGTCATCTATTTTGGATCTGTGGTTGATTGCGTGGAATTAATATGAGAAGATAGAGGTTAATCTGAACTACTGTGCTCTTTTTTTCTCTTTTTGCCTTTCTTTTTCTGTGAATCCAATGATGAATGTGTGCAACATGGATCTATGATGCTATGTTTATTTCTTATGAATAATGTTATCTTTCTAGATATATTTTTGCAATAGTATGGTTATTTCTGTTATGAATGAATGATGAGATATTTTAAAGAGCAATGATGAATGGTTAAATTGATGATTAAGTAAATGGTTAGATCTGATAGATAAGTTGATGAATTGTCGATTCCCATAGTCCTCTTCTATTCTATGGAAACTTGGTTCTGTCAAACCTCCCTCAAACATATCGAGTGAGACTTCATCCTCTTCGCGAGTGTTGCTGGATAGGGTAAAACTTATCTGGCCCAGTGCTCAGCGAGATCATAGTGAGTTGAGCATATATAGAGTGGGAACCCTTGTCGACTGGGTTTTGTCAGTTGGGGGTGTGCCAACACAACCACTGGAAAATTCCTTCTTTAGACTTGAAAGAAATCTTTCATACATCATTCAATTCTAACGAGACCTCGTGTTAGAAAAAAATTATATCAAGCTTGCTAAAGTAATTGGATCCCTTGATTTGGTCAATAAGGTCTTTGATATATGGAATTAGGTAAAATTTCCTAACTACGATTTTGTTTAGAGCTCTAAAATCAATACAGAGTCACCAAGTCCTTTCCTTTTTCTACAGAGGAATGATTGGGCTTATGTAGGATGAGGATAATTGGAGAAAATATTTAATATGGAATTTTATTTCCTTGTTATCTATTAGAGAACATCAATATGCAGTACCATTAGGTAAATAAGCTACCGAAATCATATCAATTGAATGCTTGACCTAAAAATGTAGAGGCACCCTAGTAGGTGAGGTGAATATGTCTTGGTATTCTTCCAGGACTTAGTCCACTTTATTCTATTTTGTATACATTCCTTATACAAAGGAAATATATGTGGTAATGACCTTTCATTCACTATGATAATGAATCATGAAGCGGAAAAAATTTCTAGTTCGGGAGATTAATTTCTTTCACTTCTTAAGTGAAGATCAAAGAGATTGCAATAGGTAGATCTACCTCTGGTATATTTTAGATTTGTCTACCCAAAGTAATAATCACACTACAAGGTCTATCCTCATATATATCATGGTGTTTCCACATATATGGTTGACCTAAAAGAACATCGCAAACTTCAAGAGGTTCAATGTCACATAATACTTCATCCTTGAAGGGCTTGATGCCATATGGAAAGTGGTAATGTTGGTTGACACAGAGATCTCATCCATGTCTTATCCACCCTATGTTGTAGGGCTGCACATTTGGTTTCATCAGAAACTCCAGATACTTGATGACCTATACTATTATGAGGTTGTTTTGGCTTCTCGAGCATCCTTTACCCACATATGTGAGTGAAAAAAGCACTCACCTTCCTCTAGCTGCTCTGGTTCATTAGTATGGAACTTGATGGTAGTGAATGTGGAACTGGGTTATGCATCAATGATATGCTTCCCCTTGTTGGCTATGAATCAGAGTTAGAGCCTAAATCTAACTCTGGGGATTCCATCTCGACCACCAATGACTATTTCAAATGACATTCATCACTATTGTGCCAAGATATTTTATGGATATTGCACCACTTCCCAATGTATTTCTTCATCTTTACATTATACATATTTTCTTGCAGGTTAGACCGGTTGTATTAAGGTTATATATGTCCTTGATTTTTCCTTTGTTTGTGGACTAGGGATGTTTTTTCCATTCTTTTGCTACATCGCATTTTTTGATCTAAACTCTTGATTATTCCTTTGATTAAATTTTTGTTGGATTTTGATAGTATAGTGATAAGGATCTCCCAATGACAAGATATATAGAAAATCCACTTCTATTTGAATGTAACTATGCACACCCCCATAGTATTATATAACCAAATTCTACTCAAAGTCTCTAATAACCAACTTGGTGCACAAGGTATGGAAGGTATTTGTGAACTCTGGCATTGTTTAGTCCTTCTCCTAATGGATTTTTTTCCATCCCATGTACTGGTCATCATCGTTTCTCACATAATGATATTTTTCCTTGACAACATCCATAAAAGAGCCCCAAGTGGGATCAGCCCTAAAAATTTTAGACTCCTCTATGGATTTTTTTCTCATAGTAAGTCTCCCACCAAATGTTGACATGGGGACAACCTTAAGGAGATCAAGGAGATATTTTCTGTATCATAAAAATTGTGGACTGAGAAATACCTTTCTAGCATATTCAACCATTTTTCCAAAGCATCCACATATATTTGACCTTCAAATATGGGAATATTAACTTATACATTGAAGGGGAAGTGTCTCCACTAAGTGGCCACTTCATGAATTCATGTTTGTTGTTTTTTATAGTTGTTGAAGGATTTGGGAAAATTGATCTATGATCCCGCTCCTTTGTGGCACAATAGGTTCCTTGAACAACATCTTAATAGGATATCTTGCTCCCTTATCCCACTTGTATGCTACCATGGGTTCCCATCGGTGTTAATGAAGAGGATATTTCAAAGGATCAAATACTTCAATCCCTAACTCCTTATACCTTGACCTTGTTGGGGACATGCATAGAGAAATAAATAAAGAGTGCATTATTCTAATACCACTGATCCATATTAATGAGGAAATAAAATGAAGCATATAAGTATGACAAAAACACAGAAATACAGTAATACTCAATTTCTATTAATGAATGAAATATGTAGGAACTATAAACAAATGCAAAGTGAAATGAACTCACTAGAATGGTGGTAGCTTCTCTCTGAGAAGAGTTTTGATGGCTATGCTCATTCACAATCTTTGTGTTACAATGAAGACAAAAGTGCATTTTAACATAAACCATCAATGAGAAAACCCTAACCCCAAGAGATGAAATTCCAAAAGGTTTTTGGGCCCCATTATGGTTAGTTGATACGTCAACTTCCTGGGGTCATAACTTATGTATATGATATTTGTTTAGCGCATTTGGTATCTTATAAGAAAGGTTTTGTTGAGAACGCATTGTAAATGGCCCATACATTACTTTGGAAATATAGTGGGAGTGTCCATGCCACGAAAATGTCGTGTAGGACCTCAAAACAACCCCAGAGATCTAGGACCCCAAAAATATTTTAAAAATCTCTAGATGGAAAACTATGTTTTGATCCAGTGGAATAGATGGGTGGCTATGATTGTCCACATGGATTATTTATTTACATATAATAATAAGATAATACATATTCCATTATCTAGCCTCTCAAATTAAACATAGTGGTCATATTGACATCTACTATAAGCTTGTTCCTTCATAAACTTGTCAAATTTCAAATACCACTGCCTTGGAGCTTCCTTTAGGACATACAAGATCTTCTTCAACATACATACTAAATTATCCTTCCCTTTTAACTCATTCCCTGCCGATGCTACATATAATATCTTCTTCCAAATCCCCATGGAGAAAAGTCATTTTTACATCTAACTAATCAAGATGCAAATTTTTTGTTGCCACTAGACTGAAAATAGTCTTGATTGAAGTCGTTTTAACATCAAGAGAAAATATTTCATCAAAATCTATAACTTTTTTCTATGTAAACTCCTTTACAACAAGTTTGGGCTTCTACCATTTTTTGCCTCCATCTACCTGTAAACCCCTTTATTCTACAATGCTCTTTTACATGTAGGAAACTGAGCCAAGTCCCAAGTCTAGTTTTGTACCAATAATTTCATTTCCTCTTCCATGCCTTGCTCTCACTTAGCCTAGAATATCTTCTTATAACACTTGCAGGAGTTTAAGGTATCTATTGATGTTGTTTTTGTACATTTTGATTTTCTACCACCTTTGGAATTTCATTTTCTTTGATTTCATCAAGCACTGCGTATTTTGTGTTTTCTTTTTCATGTTTCTTTCCTTGCAACTGAACATTGTACATGAACTTTTCATTGAATACCACATCTCTAATCCTAATGATTTTGATATTTTCATAATCTCATAAATGATAACCAAAATCATTAACTATGTATCCAATAAAGGTACACTTCTTGGATGTTTCCATAAGCTTTGTTCTATTTTTTTTTATCAATATAGACAAATGCTTCACAACCAAAATTCTTCATAAATGAGTATTTTACACATAGTTTACCTTTTAAAATATCCATGCTTCCTTTGGAATGCCATTATACAAGGTTCTTGAAGTCCCTTTGTTTATTAAGTAAACAACAGTATCTATAGCATCTGCCCAAAACTATAAGGGAAATATTGCATATAATCTCATACTCCTTTCATGCTCCATGATTGTCATGTTCATCATTTCTAACATGCCATTTTCTTGTGTTGTTCCTAAAACTATCTTCTCTCTATGAATCGCATGGTATGAATAGTAACTATCAAACTCCTTGCTGCAGTATTCAAATCCATTATCTGATCTAATACACTTCAACCTTTTTCTTGTCTCATTCTCAACCAAATCTTTCCATTTCTTAGAACCATCAATAACATCATATTTTTGTCAAATTCAATAAACCCAAGTTTTCCTTGTTGCATCATCATTAAAAGTAAAATAATAAGGAGAGCCACCAAGAGATGATACAACCTAATTTAGTCCCCATACATCTGTATGCACAAGATTTAACTTTTTAGTGTTCTTTTTCTTCCCAACTCTAAGAAATATTACTCTCTTTTGTTTTCCATAAACACAATTCTCACAAAAATTCAAATCAACTTGCTTCAAATATGGAAGCAACTTCCTCAAATGGAGAATATGCATCCCCTGCTCACTCATGTTCCCAATGCTTGATGCAACAATGTTGTATCCACTCTTGTAGAAGCTAAAGAGATAGAAGAGTCAACATTAATAGTACACAAATACAATGTACCTATATTTCCTCCTTTTTCTATTACCAATTATCCTTAGTCACCTTCCCTGCATTTTCTATAAATGTATATATGCAACCTTCACTTCCTAATTTCCTTGTTGAAATTATATTTCTTCTCAAAGAAGGAATGTGTCTTACCTCTTTTAGTAACCATTGATTTCCATTATTTAACTTTAATTATGTCTTACACTTTCCAACAATTTTACATGGTTCATCATCACCCAAATAAACCTGTTGAAATAATCTTGAAAATATTTCCTATGGGGTGTGGCATGAAATGAATCCCCTAAATCTAAGACCCAGTAATCAATAGCATTATCTAATGAAAGAATCAAATCATTTTGTAACACATTTCCTACTACATTTTCTTCTTGGGTATTCTCCTATTGTCCATATCTTTGTTTCTTTAGAGTTCTGCAATCTTTCTTCAAATGTCCTTTCTTCCCACAATTCCAACACTATCTTTTCTAGTTTGGATTTGGATCTACCATTCCTAGACTTCCCAATTCCATAGACTCTTTCCTCTCTTGATTTGTCTTCCCTTATTCTCCACGGTGAAGGCACTACTTGATGTCTCATTTGTTTTTTTCTGTCACATTTACTCATTAAGGATAACACCAACAATATCATCAAATTTCAAAGTATTTCAACTAGAGACATCATTACTTACAACCATGATCAAGACACTCTAGCTTTCTAGCAATGAGCACAAGATAAGAAGATCCCTAACCTCATCATTAAAGTTCGCTCCTATATAACATAACTCATTAGTAACCATAGTTTAAAATTCATTTAAATAGTCAACATCTTACCCACCTTCTAACATCTTCATATTAAATAATCACTACATCAGAAAGACCTTGTTGGAGGTCA
Source organism: Pseudotsuga menziesii (assembly GCA_001517045.1). NCBI lineage: Eukaryota > Viridiplantae > Streptophyta > Pinopsida > Pinales > Pinaceae > Pseudotsuga > Pseudotsuga menziesii. The sequence continues at coordinate 486,479 of LPNX010330204.1, forward strand.
AGGGCCTTTAATCCAGTTTATCCAATGCCTTCATTGCATCCTCCATTCTCTTTTCTTTTAAAATGTTGAAATCCATTGTTGCTTTCAGTCACAGACGTATCATTCACAATTCCTTTCTGTCAAGACCTCCCTGCATTCTTCATCCTTCATAGTCGTCGACTTCTTTGCTATTTCACCCAACGATAGGAAAAGATCCTTCTAATATAGATAGTCTTCCATTTGAATATTCTATATCTAGTAGTTTTGGCTGTTAAATTTCTCGACCCTAAAATTTCCTTCTTCTAGCATTGTTCCCACTCAAACTAGGAACCGTTTATCATCTGAATAGACATTCGACTTTGATACCAATTGTTAGACAACAGGATCGTGGAGCAATAAAATAAAACAAATGCAAAAATAAAACATATAAGAGAACAATACAAGAGAGACACCAATTCCTGGTTCACTCAATATGAGCTACATCCATAGAGAAACAACCACTCCTTTCTCTTATTTTTCCAACCAAAATAAAGGGATACAACTTGTAGCACATTTGTTGCAACCTCCACTACATTCTCTCACAATCTCTCTCACTCAGTCAGAATGATCTTTCACAATGAAAAACTACAATACAATTCCCTCATACATGAAAGAGGGTTGACTTCTAGGGCTTAAAAAACACTAACATAACTTCTACCATTAGATCTGTGACCTAATGATAAGGATCCAGATTGACTATGAAATTACAATATTTTAAGAGACAATTTTCTAAAAATATATTTGGGGGATCCACCCCAGAATCCTTGACTGGAGGGGGGAATAGCTTCGCCCCCCTGCCCCCAAGACCCCCTTTGAGAACTAGGATCCAAACACGATTGGAACAAATCCTCTGAATCAAGAAGATAGTTAGACTCCACAACCAACAACATTAACAAAAATAAATTACAAAATTAATAGATATAATATATCTTACCCTTTTAAAAATAATTAGCTGCATTTTTTCCTCTTCTTTTTAGTCTTATACCACTTCTTTGTAGAACGATTTGCAATCGTTACCTGTAACTCAAAAGGAATATTTATTTTAACATCATGAAGACATCAAACATTATTTTTAACATTAAAAAATGTTGCTTTTTTACCTTGTTTTCACATATCATCATTTCGTGAGCTAGTTTACATTCTATTTAAATAAATGACATTTTGGAGTAATAAACTTAAACAATTTTTTTTTGGTTTGAAATAATCATTCTTTTGCCTTTTTAAACAAGACCATAATGGTGTCTACAATAACTCAAAGGAAGGACATTGTTTATTTTAAATTTTTTAAGCATATTGGGATATTATTGATTTTTTGCTTTTCAATGTTATTATACTTTGATGTTTAGATGTAAAATTGGCGAACAAAGATTGATGGTTTGAATTAGTTTTTTTTAATTTAAAAAGTATATTATGAATATTAAGATTTTGTTTTTATTTTCTTCAAATTATCTGAAATTTATTTAAAATTTGAGAAAATTATATATAATAGCTTAATTTCTATAATAATTATGAAAAAAAGTCCAAATACCATCATCTTTGAATTAAATTACTTTCTTAAAAATTACAGTTATAATGTCAATACTAAAAGCAAGAATAATTTTTATTTTCTTAATCGAGACCAGCTATGTCATTATTAAATTCAACCAGAAATCCTTGGTATCATCAATAAGAATAATGAAAATGCTATTATATTCGTTTGGGAATCGAGGCTTCTATGGCAACATTAGCTTCTGGTACAAATAATACATGATAGAGAACCTTGGTCTCATTCTCCATATACAATATATTAATTGTTTGAAAAAAAACTTAGTATTACTTTTATTTATTTTATTTCCATGGCAACATTAGCTTTTGGTACAAATAATACATGATTTACAACCTTGGTTTTGTTCTCCATATTGGATCATACAATATATTAATGGTTTGAAAAAAGCTTAGTCTTACTTTTTTTTTAATGTTTGGCATAAAATGATATGGTTCTTTTAATATGAGGTTTTAAATGATGAGTATATTTGTGTTTTAAATAAGTTTGAAAAAAAAAATTACTAAAATAAAAATATTTTTTTATTAAAATATTATAAAAATTAACAAAGTTTAAAATTAAAAATTAATTTTTTAAATATTTTATTTACACTTACATTAAATCTTAATTTCAAAATATGTGTTTTATCACCAACTTCCCTAACTTTTTAAGTCATACATAATGCTTTATAAACATTTCTCTTAAAAAAAAACCAAATAATTCTTAAATAAAAATTAATATTTTATAAATAATTTTCTTAAAATAAAAAAATAAATATAAATCATTTTTATGATACACTAAAGTAAAGTTGATCTGACAATCATCATTATCACAAAAACAACCACCAGTGTTCCTTAACATAATTTTTTGTAAAAAATGGCTAGGAAATAAATAAAAAAATTACATAATTTAAAAAAAAAAAGTCAATTTTCTTGCTTAGATCAAAGCAATGGCATATATTCTTATTCCATGAAAAGACGAATTACATAATCAGTAATCAAATCAATAATATATACTGGTCCATATCATACAGGCCATGAATATATAGTATACATATGCAAACGTAACTCACTTCTGACCAGGAAAAAATCCATAAACCCTACGAATGTGCTATAACAAATTGAAGAGCAGAAGGAAATATGTGAAAAAAAACACGCAAAAGCAAAAGAACAGGCAATAATAAGATATACGTGCAGGTATAGGACTACACGTGGACCTTGCATTGCAGGGGCTTGAAGGCACCTGCATGAACACCAATAGTAACATGCTGGCATTTAACTTTCATGGTGTAATGCTTTGATTTCCAGCTGCCCACCTTGAATCGAAGCCTTGCTAACAATCTCAGATCCAAATCAAGCGTACCGGCTTGCTGTTCAAGCCTCAGATCCTTGGCGTTATCCGCGTGAGACAGTGACACCCTTTTCCCGATTACGCTCGTTTTCAGGACGGTAGTATTCTTGTGACCCTGATAGAAAATGGGAAGGTTCCCCCACCCTATCTCTTCACCTTCGTATAACAGAAATGCTTGGAGCCTGTAATAATAAATGGCGATTTTCTTGTTGGGATTCCTCGTCCTAATGTTGAAATTAAGATGGGTATTGAGCAATCGGCCATCACGAGTCCAATTAAATTCGGAGACGGAGGCATGGTCCACGTAGTATTTGGGCTTGTGGGGAAGAATTACCAGATATGTTATCAGGATTACCAGGCCTGCAACGACCAGTACACCTGCTATCGCACCACCCAGTAATCCCACCATCGTCCTCCTGGGTTGACGCCGAGGAGTACGGCCGGCACCTGTTCGTCCTTCGCTATGCATGTCAATAAATATCTATATCTATATCTAATGAGCCTCGTCCCTCAGTATATTAACTGTAATGTTGCCTTGCAGATAAATTAAAAGAGCTTCTGGTGTATATATAGGCGAGGAAAGAGGAATAATATTTCGGCAAACCCTAATTATTTCCCGATCATTATGTTTCGGCAAATCCTAATTATTTCCCAATTATTTCCCGATCATTATGTTTGGGCAAACCCTAATTATTTCCCGATCATTATGTTTCGGCAAACCCTACTTGTTCTGTTTTCGAAACGATTGTTTGATTTGACAGAAGAAGAATATTGCTTTGCAATTGTTGTATTTACGTAAAGGCCTTCGTCGGACTGAAATGGAATTACAGATTGCTTGTGAAGGCTGATTACCAAGATGCCAAAAGTGATCACTTTGAGGCATATTTTGGAGAATGGGCGTAGTTTAAGTATTTATTGTTATGATAGAATCTGTGGGCTCACTTGAAGATTTTACATGACTGTTCTGTCCTGCTCACTACTGTGTGGGGGAATGGAGACACTGAAAAAGACAAACCATATTCGATATTACAGTATAAGTGCCAATCACGCCAGTCACTTTATTTATGTTCCAAAAGGACATTGTTGGAAGAGGTGCAAGGTTTGAATCTTTCCCAACTGTCAAAGTTAAGTTATCAAATGATGGAATGTTAAGCATATTACTTGCCTTTGAAATAGCATAAAGTCCAGCTCAACCCACCCTTACAAATATGCTGCACCACCTTGAAGCTTGAGGACCACCTAAAGGCACAATGAAAACTATTGCAACATTTTTTCTCCTTGAAACAGTTTTAAAACTTGTAATAAAATATGTAAAGAATTCTTTGGTTGGATTACCAGTATCATTTTACTAATTAACATTTAGTTTAAAATGTTAGGTCATTATAGGACATTTTAAAGTTTTGTGTAAGAATTTAAAAAAAAATACTAATATGATTAATATTAAAAGTATGGAAATTTCAAGGATTTATAATTTTTTAAAGTGTAAAAACCTCCCTCAATTTTATTAATTCATAAATTTCCAAGTATAAAATATTGGACATATCTTTCTAAAAAGATTTAAATTTTTAAGAAACTTAGAGAGCTCTCTCTAAAATTTTAGATTAAAAATAAAGTGTATACAATGGAATTTGGGTGAATCCATTTAGAAAAAAATTAGAAATTAGTAAATCTATTTAAAAAAAAAATTCAAAAATTAATCCAAAGGCTAAATTTCACCCTGAAATTTTCTTATAAATATAAAAGTTTGTAAAAAAGTAAAAGAAACAACTATCTCAAGCCAAAAAGAATAAGTTGTGTTTAAATATATCTCCACTATAGCATTAGGAGAGATGGTACTTTCAAACACCCTTCCTCTCCTAGTGGGAGATTGGACCTAATTGGAAGGAGCTCCATTTTTTTTTAATGGAAAAAAATGTGTTAGGTCAAATTAAAAGTCCATTCAAATTTAGGCATGTATTCTAGTTGTTTTTATTAATATTAATGTTATGTTCATTAATGTTTTTAAAGTTCAAATTAGGTTGGACATTAATTTATTTAATTGAAGTTTATGGATGCTAAATAACTCAAATGCTTGATTAGAAAGGATAGTTGTTAGTGGAAAACCTATTTTTCTTTTTAAAACAATTTAAGTGTCCTTCATGTTGTGGAAGAAAAAAAAACTCTTTTATGATACTTTCACCACTCTTGTTATCTTATATGAATGTGAATTTTGAGGTTGTAACATCTCTGGAAAATCATGGAGGAAGATCAATTAAATTTAGAAGCATTTTATAATTTATATTCTTAAAATAGAAAACAATACACTTATCATATCCTCCTCATAGAAGTTGGTATTACTTATCCTATCCTCGTCATAGAAGCTGGTATTTCTCCATTGAGAGTATGTGATGGTGATATTTTGAAATGGAACGAGTCAGTGCAAAAGCAAGTTTGAAGATCCAATTTAAGCACATCACACGATGGCTCAATGATCATGATTGTAGTTGTAAAACAAGTGGTGCTGCATTTAAAAACAGATCTATTTCAAAGGAGGACGTAAATATTTTAATCCACTATCTTCAATACAGTACGCTATCTTCAATATAGTACAGGAACAAATCTTATGCATCTGCACCAGATCTACGGTGGAGATTTGTTCAGGGCCAAGTGATGCACTCATTAAAATCCCAAGGGCCAAGACTAGTTTTTGATCAAAAAAGGTGGATGTAACCCTAGACTAATCTAAAAAACTAATTAAAACACTAACCTAACTAACCCCACGCTATATTTGTGAGATATAAAGTGTGAAAACCTAGGGAAACCCTAGCACCAACCCTACCCAACCTAGGGATTATTAGGAAGATGGCTAACTTAGTGAGAGCGGGTCCTAGGTTAAGCAACTAGCCTAGAAAAACTAAGGAGAAACCCTAGGGCACCCTCACAAGGAGGCGTGCCTTTGTTTTCTAAGGTGACAAGAAGGAAAGTAATGGCCTATCATAGGGAGAAGTGCATCTCTAAGGCCACCACTAAGACTCAGACATGCACATCCACCAACATCCAAACAAAAAGGTAAGAATCCTAACCTTCATGTGCTTTTGTTCATCCAACAAATGGAAGCATCACCAACAACAAAGATTCACCTAAGAATTACGAGAAAAATAGCTTGCTCAAGAGGAGCACATCCATTTAGAGAAACCCTAACAAGGGTAAAACAAGTGCATAATGATTTATCCCATAAGTTCTGATTTACAAATGAAAGTGAGGAGATCTATTTATATGATCTCACACTCACTTTGACAAATAAAATCTAGGTCAACATGCCTTAAAATAAGGTAATTTGAAATTATCAAATGTCAACTGAAAATTAAAAGAAAATAGTGATAAAATATAGCCTACAGTAGGCTTAAGGTAGGATACTTGGGGTATTTACATCCCCATGTGCCAAAACACGCTCAAATAAGAGAATCACTCTGAACGAAAGGCCGAAGTAATTTGTAGGGAGGGAGTTATGCTCCATCTAACCCCTAGAATGTTGTAAAATCCCTCAACACCCTCCTCAAAGGATGGAAACATCTTGGCATGGAGGATGTCTTCCTCTAAGGAAATAAGCCCACGAAGAGAAAGGATCCACTGACTGAAAGGCTCAGAGGGTGTACGGAGTGGCTGAAAATGAAGACGTGTCTTGTAGCTAAAGTAGAGGCCACCAGAGAGTGCAAGCCATGAGACCTAGTGGTCAACCCTTGAGGGCCTCACACACCAGCCTTGAGGTTAAAAACCCCTTTAAAGGTCAGTCAGCAAAGCCATTAATCCATAGTTGCATTAAAGTAAGGGCCAAAGGGTCCATCCATGACCTTTCTCAATAACAACCCTCCTAGTCAAAAATTGGGCCTCTCTCCCTGGGGTACACATGAAGGTGCATTGGCTACAAGTGCAGTGTAACACTGGCTCCAACTATGGGACGAGTACTATTCTCGAGAGTGCTTGAGAACCTATGAATCTACTGGTACATGTGGACCTACACACATATCAAATGTTTGAGATATTAAAAGCATCTAAGGGTAGACACTTTTGTCTTGCCTTATTCTCTAAATGGGGGAAACAAACTAAGAATAATAAAAACTAACTAAAAGGATGAAAAGAAACCAGATGCAATGCACAAAAATATGCCTAATGCAACTAACCCTACCTACTCTAATCATGGCAATCAAAACACTATTTAGCTGAAATCGTACCACCAATGTAACCATTTAAGTAAGTAATTCATACCTGGTGTCTTACCTTTGTCCTTTAATGTAATCTGCGCTAGTGTCTCATTGATGATATGTTGAGTACGTATCATGATCTTCATCTAGATGAGTAAAGAGAATTTTACCCTATTAAGAAACTAGAATATTTGTAACTAGTGCCATGGAGGAACATTGCTTTAACAAGCTTTGTTAATACATGATTCTAGTGGACTTATGTAAGGGCAACTTCCATCATATCATGGTGTCAAGAAAAAAAAATTGCTTGGAATTGATCACTAGATTTCGATCTAGAAAGGAAATTGACAAAGCAGGCCTTCACAGATCTTTTCATTTCAAACACAGCCTGTTCCTGCATCACTTAAGTGTTTCTTCAGATATACATGTATATTACTTGTTATTTTTACAAACACATAAGCATTCCAAATAATACTTGAAATTTTGAAATTATCAGCGAACTAATTCACACCTTCATGCTTCAAATGAAAAGATAAACAATAGAAACCATGAAACTAAAGAATGACGATTATACCTATCCACTTACCTTCTCTGACCTTGTCGAAATGGATCATTAACTTACCAAGGTATGGCAGAAAGGGCTGAACAATTTCTTCAATACTCACCACAAGATGATGCGAGGAGTGATGATCACGTGCTGATACAGGGGCCTAATGGGCTGGAAGGAAGTGGGAGACTCATTGATGATAGGAAAAACTTCTCTTCCCATACCTATATAAGGGAATGGGTCTGTTATGATACTGCAAGGCCTCGAAGAGTCATATACTGATGGACTGAGGAACTCCTAGTAATTGTTTCATTTTATATCCTCATAACTTTCTTCTAAGAGGGACAAAACATCATAAGAAACCGCCAATGGAGGAAAAGGAAATTTTACCATTTCTGTGCATCCCTTGGTTTCTTCAATTATGGCTTCTTGATCTTTACTTTCATCGTTAAGGAGTTCTTCAGGATCTTCTGAGGCTTGTTCATATTCCATAGTCTTCAATATTTCCTTCTTTGCACTCGGGTTCCACTGATCGCAGAATACCCGGAACAACTATTGAAAGGAAGATATCCCCCCGAGGGGAATTCTATCATACCAAACATCCATGTCTCGGTTCCCTCCCAGACCGAGGGACATCACGAATAACTATATAATTGTATCTTCATCTATAATGTCACATTCAATAAGAACTTCTTTCAACTTTGGCACGTGTGTTGCAACTGTATCTTCATCCTTGTGAAATGTCGGGATAGACTTAAGACAATGATGTTGGTTGAACTTATTTGGGTAACCTGGGTTGTCTGACAAATCGAACGGGTCAAGCATCCCCATATCACTTGCTTGAAAATGTTTTCTTTGATATTCTTTATCTTTTCTTTACTGGATTCACCAGGAGAGACGTGTCAATTTAGCTTAACAAAACTCATTGGAATATCAAAAGAAAATAAGTACATGATTGATGGGGTGGCCTAAGTTCTTTGTGGAGTCACCGAGTAAGCTTGTATATTAGTCCTTTAAAAAATTTATGCAATCATATACAATTAAGATATTGGGACTTATTAAAGTGTCATTGTAGCTCGGGTAAATCACCTCAACAAATTTTGAGGTCCCTGGCAATGACACCAAGATGTCAAGCCTTGCCGGGTTTCTTCTTTGTGGAGTCACCAAGTAAAATAGGCAAGATTAGTACTTGACAATAATATTTTCAAAATACCCAGAAAGACATACCTCAATTTTATTACCGAATGTCATTCTTTCCATGGTGTGAATGAATCTGGATCAACCACTTCAAATTTTTGAAATGGTCCTTGGCAATGGCACCAAAATATTAACCCTTGTCAGGATTATTCTTTGTGGAGTCGTCGAGTAAGAGCTACAAGATTAGTCATTGAAAATATTATTTTGAAACTACCAATAAAGACTTACCTCAATTTTCTTACTGAATGCCGATCCTGCCAGGGGTGTGAATGACTCGGAATCAACCGCTTCAAATTGTGAAATGATCCCCGGCAATGGCGCCAAAATGTTAAGCCTTATCAGGATTCTTTTTTGTTGAGTTGTCAAGTAAGATCTACAAGATTAGTCTTCAATAATATTTCCAAAATACCAAGAAAACATACCTCAATTTTCTTATCGAATGTCGTTCTTTCCAAGGGTGTGAATTACTCAAGAAAAACAACTTCAAAAATTTGAAATGGTCCCCAGAAATGGCGCCAAATTTTTAATGGTTGAAATGGAGTTCTAATCCATCGGTAAGCATATACGGGAAAAGTGACCAATGTCACCTTAGTCACTTGTACCCAACTAATTTGAAATTCGAAACCTCTTAGGGGAGAGCCCTATCTCGACCTTGCAAAGAAACTAAAGCATGAAAATATCTCTTTCGGTTGTTGGTGACCAGTTCCTAATGGAGTCTACAGGATGAGTAAAGGATGTAAGAAAACCAATCTACCCACAAAGAAAAAGGTAGGATGTAATTCATCAATAACAAAAATACCTCTTACAACACTAATTATGATAGCATGTGCATACGTATGTCAGTATTAAGAACTTTAAGTGGAATATGAAAATTACTAGGGCAACATTAACCCATAAAGAATCATGGTAGCCTCAATCATCACGGTCCTATTCCTTATTGCGCCGAGAGGCGCTCTACAGCCCAGTATGGGAGAGATCTTGTAACGTTACGTAACATTATTTTTATTAATAACAAATATTTTTTTAATTATAGGCCAAAATAAATGTCGGCCATAAAAACCACCTAATATGGGGAAGATGTTGTAATATTCCTACCTAACAAAACAATAAAAAAGTAAAAATTTAATTATCTGTAAAAAAAATGTGGATCACGAAAAAAACACAATATCGGGGAGATGTTGTAATATTCCTACCTAACAAAATAATAAAAAATAAAAAATTGAATTATCCACAAAAAAATGTTGGCCTTGCACATGGTTTTAAAACCATGTGCACATGGTTGCACATAGTTTTAAAACCATGTGCAAGTCCTTCTAAACAACGCATGGTTTTATTGTACATGGTTTAGCAGGGCCTTCGAGATGGTTTTAAAACCATGTGCAAGGCCTCCTAAACAACCCATGGTTTTATTGTACATGGTTTAGGAGGCCCTTGCAAATGGTTTTAATACCATGTGCAAGGCCTTGCATATGGTTTTAAAACCATGTATGGTGAAATGTTGTAATGTTCGTTCTTAACAAAATAAAAAATAATAATAAATACTATATGTCGACCATAAATAATATTAAATATTAATAATAATAATATTATATGTGGTCCTTAACTAAAAAGATGTGTCTTTTGGTTTGAATCAAATCAATGGATACCTAAGAAGAGATTTGATCCCTCTTGGTGCTTGATAGAGCCTAGGATTTGGATCTACGCTGGTTGAAAAATTGACCTCATGTGCATATAAGTGCAGTAGTATTGGAAACAATAATAATAAGTTATCATTCACAACCATAGCATTATAAGGTCAGTATTTATGTGCATGTAGCATTAGTAGTAATGCATTCAAGTATGTACCATGATTACGTCAAGTACATAAATATAACTTAGTGCCTTTGCCACCTTGATAACAGAGTAGTGTTTGCATACAATAATTTGAGGTCTATGTGTATTATTAAATGCAACAATTTATTCATGTGTTACACCAATAACCAAGTACCCATCACATCAATATATTAGTATGAGATCAAGAAAAGTGCATCAGAGGTTATATTATGAATATTTGGAGAACATGTAAACCATTTATGGTAGAAGCAACAATACATATCAATCAAACATGATAATGTTGAAAAAGATTGAATATAAGGTGAGAAATCATCCCACTCTTCGCTAATAATCACACAATCATTGTAACCAACAATTAATCTAGCTACCGAGTCAATTTCGTTTGATTTTTAGACTATATATGTGAAGGTAAGGAGGATTTCCACTTGAAGGGAAGTCATCAACATTTTATTAGAGAATACCAAGATTTTATTCGCAACAAATTGTAAGGCAGAATGGAGTCTTGGGGAGAAAACCTGCATGAGTAAACAAGGTCGGTAACAATGTTGTGATGGTAAGGATAGCAGTGAAGCAGTGGGGGGAGTGAGAGTTGTTGAAGGACATGAGGGGATCGTGACGGTGTCAAGTGGAGGCATCCTGATAGGGAGGAAGAAGGAAGCTTCTAGGTAGATCAAGGTCTAGAATAGGAGTAAAAGGGAATTGCGGAGGATGGCTAGGAGGGGCAAAGAGTTGTGGTCGTGAGATGGGGAGAGGGTGAAGTGGATGTTGTTAGGGTAGGGAGGTGAAAAAGAAGGAAGTGAAAGGTTGGTCGCTATAAGGAAAGATGGTTTTTAGAAGGCGACAAAGGAGGAGGATGCAGTATGGAAGAAGGATTGGGTAGTGAGGGTGGAAGAAGGCTCAGTTAGGTAGAGGAAGGTCAAAATTAGGGCAGCAAGGATGAAAAGGGGAGGAAGGGAGGAGAATTGAAACCCTATAAAAACCCTGACCTAGCTAAAAACTAACCTAACACTAAGTCTTGAGGATAAATTGTGGATCTAACCCTAGACTAACCCAAAAACTCACTAACCTAACTAACCCTAGTCTAGACTTGTGAGATAATAAAGTGAGAAAACCTAGGGAAACCCTAACATCATCTCTATCCAACCTAGGGATTCTTAGGAAGATGGATAACCTAGTGTGGGAGGGTCCTAGGTTAAGAAACTAGCATAGAAAAACTAAGGAGAACCCTAGGGAACCCTCACAAGGAGGCATGCATTTGTTTGATAAGGTGACAAGAAGGAAGGTAATGGCCTATCCTAGGGAAAAGTGCATCTCTAAGGTCACCATTAAGACTCAGAAATGTAAATCCACCAACATCCAAACAAAAAGGTAAGAATCTTGACCTTCTTTTGATGTGTTCATCCACCAAATTGAAACATTACCCAAAGCAGAGATTCACCTAAGAATTACAAGAAAAATAGCTTGTACTAACCAGAAAAAATCCTCAAGAGGAGTGCATCCATCCAGAGAAACCATAAGAAGGGTAAAAAAATTGCATAGTGATGTATCCCATAATTTCTGATTTACAAATGAAAGTGAGGATATATATTTATATGATCTCACACTCACTTTTACAAATAAAATTGTGACACCCTGGTTTTGACCCTGTTTGCATTTAAATTAAATGATGTAAATAATCATGGTGTGGATCTAGGAAAAAGACCCACCATCGATTTAGAATTTATGTTTGGGAAATTAAGGTTTGGCCGATGGTATTTTTTTTTTATGCTAGCTGAACATTAACAGTTGAACATTATGTTAAAATTGCAATTTTAATTAAAAACCCAAAGTTGGTTATGTAAACGCAACTAAATGAGATGGGGGCATAATTTTTCCTAAGGATGAGGGAGTGGGTGATTGGAAGAGTGGGGAAAATCAAATTGGGCAGAGCCCCACTTTGGGAAAAAGGTTTTTTGAATTTCTTGGGCAAGAAAACACCAAAAACGATCACTTTTCCCTCATGCGACAACGTTTCACCTTCCCTCACATTTTGGATCGAACAAAAACGTTTTTGGAAACCCAATTGAGCATTCACATAGTAGAAAGCAAGAAAAACCATTTTGATTCTGAACCTTTCAAGAACTTCTCCTGTCCGACGATCTGAATCCTTCACGTTTTTTGTTTTTGTGTTATGATTTGTTTTTTCCCCTGTTTGGAAATTTTGTTCTCTCTCATGTTTTCTCCCGTATGTTAGTTGTTTTCCAAACACGATTTCCTTGAATCCAATTTTGTGACTTTGATTTGAAAGATCGACAACGTTTTTCATTTTGGTAATTTGCAGCAGTCGGTCTGGCTCTGACAATCTTCAAAAATTCATAAATTTCTCTATGTGTATGTAATCCCTGGCATCTGCTACATTTTGATAAGTCCTAGGACTGAGATCACTGTGTGTGCATCCATGTATGGCATTTGAATTGATTTAAGGAATGGAAATAGAGTAAAGACTTGCTTGATAAACCTAGTGTGTGAAAGAACCTCACAGACCAATCTAGAAGGCTGGTTTTCTTCTTTGCATGCCATGAATAGCACTGGAAGGGAATGCATGGCCTGAGGGACTATGTAGCAGAGAAGGGAATGTTTCCTTGTGTTGGGTGTGTAATTGTTTAGAAATCATGATAGATTCGGTGTGGGTTTTCATGGCTTTGGGGTTGAGCTCACTAGCTTAGCAGTCTATCTTTCCACCTCCTTAGTAGCCTGATAAACCCATATGTTGGCTTGGTTGTGTCTCATGTGAATTTGGCTAAGTGTAAACCACTACCTATGTAAATCTAATAAACCCAACTATGTTGGCTTGACTAAGTTTTATTGTATCCTTGGCTATGGGAAAAGTCTGCTAGTGTTCTTTATTCCTCGGGGAAAATCATGTCCAGCTCAGGGGTAACAGTGTTGCTAAGAGGTTAAAGAGCACACTGGTCTATGGTTGGGTGGAACATTGCAGCGACATAGCATGTTGCGAGACAAGATTCTCCAAATATAAGTATTCTTGTTCATTTAAGTTCTGCAACTATATTTGCTTGTGAATTATTATGAAATTATCATGAACATGTTGAATGCATGAATGTGTTGAATAAATGATTTGCTTCCACTGTAGATTGCATTATGCATCTGTTTATACTTATGTATGTTTCAAGTTCTATGCATTTTATATATGTATTATGTTCATGGGTCTTAGACAACCCAGGTTGATAGAGGTTAGTCACGTCCTCTCCGCTGAGTAAGGGTTGGGGACGTGATAGTGTGGTATCAAAGCACTAGTTGTAGCTTTGGGCCTCAATGGGCCAAGATTGAGCAGCTGACAGAGGCATGATCACCCTTTATGGCCAGTAAGAAGAGCAACAGATAGGAGAAATTTTCAGAAATTTCTCTAAGTGTTGGAAATTGCATAGCGGCTGCGTTGCCAAGATTGGAGCCACAGTGGCAGCTGGGCTTCCAAGTGGGATCTGACGCAATGATCGTGTTGGCGAGATGGAGCCGACAAGAAGGAAATTTTTTTTGAAGTGTTTGAAAAATTCCTCTTCTTGCATGGATATTAAGAAGGCCAAAGAAGAGCCGCAAAGGCGGCAATAGACAACATATGAATGAGCCGCTACGTGGTGGACAGAAGCTAAAGAGTGAGATGACGGAAGTGGCTCAGCTTGCCAAAATGTAGTTGCAACGATGGAAGTGGCTCAGCTTGCTGAAATGCAGTCACAACAGTAGATGAGGAAAGGAGAAGGGCTTGCCGGAAGGGAGCTAACATGGAAGAAATTTTGAAAATTTATCTAAGTACTGGAAGTGGTGGCCAAAAGTTGAAGTTTGAGCCGACGAAGCGGCAACCGAAAGTTGAAGTTTGAGCTGACGAAGCGACGACTGAAAGTTGAGTTTTGAGCTGCAGCGGCGGAGGGGAAACAAAGAATTGAGATGCTACAGTGGATGTAAGATGAACATCGAGCTGATGTGTGGCCACAGAAAGTTGAAGAAAGAGCCGCAATGGTAGAAAGAAAAGGAAGAAGGAGCACCTATGTGGTGGAGGCGAAAGAAATATCGAGTCGCTACACTGCGGCGGAGGTGAAAGAAATATCGAGCCTCTACTGCCTCAGTCCTATAAAGACCGAATTGATTTATATGAACCTAGGAATCTAGAAGAAGCAATAAGAAAAGCTAAGTATTGATACGAGCAAAGCAAGAACAAACCAGATTACCAAAAAACATGGAAGGAGGAAAGTAGTGAGAAGTCTAACCAAAGGAAGAAAGGTTACAAACCTTCTAACTTCAGGAATCAACAAAAGCAACCAGCATAAGTTGAGAAGAAGATGACTAGAGTGACAGGAAAGAAGCCAAAAGAACCACAACAGAATAGAGGACCACTCCAATGTTGGAAATATTGAGGACCCCACATGCGTAAGTACTGTCCACTTGAGAATGAGAATGCAAGGCCAGCATACAATGTTCAAAAGGAAGAAACAATGGTACAAGTAGCAAGGGCCATCCCTAGAATTTATGCAGCACTGGAATATCATCAAGAATATCACCAGTCAACGGTGGTTGAAGTTGCAAGTAAGATTGTTGAGCAATCTATTTCTATTTGGATTGACCTTGGTTCTACTCACATTTATATTGCTCCTAGAGTAGTGGAGGTTTGTGCTATTAGGAAGGTAAAGCATAGTAAGTCTTGGTTAGTTCAACTATCCACTGGAACTAAGAGAAAAGTTAATGAAGTGTTAGAAGTGTTAAAGAAATGCCCATTGGTAATGAATGGATTGGTCACTTGTGTAGATCTGAATGTTCTACCACTTGGTTCCTATGATGTTCTCATTGGAATGGATTGGTTAGAAGCTCACAGAATGAAGCTTGACTATTATAATAAGACTTTTGAATGCATGAATGAAGAAGGGAACCCAGTAATTGTAAGAGGCATTCCCAAGGCAATCTCGGAGAGGCATATTTCCACAATGCAATTAAAGAAGTTTTGTAGAAAAAGTTGTCAGTTGTATGCAGCCCATATTGAGGAAGCAGTAGAGAATTAAACTCCTAGGTTGGAAGACTATCTTTTGTTGCAAGACTTCAAGGATGTTTTTCCTAATGAGGTTCTAGGACTTCCTCCAAAGAGGAACATAGATTTCGTAATTGAAATTGTGCCAAGAGTAGCACCAGTGTCAAGGGAACCCTATAGAATGAGTACACCAGAAATGTTAGAGCTGAAGATGCAACTACAAGATTTGTTGGATAAAAAATATATCAGGTCAAGTGTGTCTCCTTGGGGAGCACCAATTTTGTTTGTAAAGAAGAAAGATGGTACACTCATATTGTGTATTGTGTATAGGCAGCTGAATAAAGTCACGGTGAAGAACAAATATCCGTTGCCAAGAATTGATGACCTCTTTGATCAAATGAAAGGAGAAAAGGTATTTTCCAGGATTGACTTGAGGTTTGGTTACCATCAGGTGAGAATCAAGGACGAAGACATTCATAAGACAACCTTTAGGACAAGGTATGGACAGTATAAGTTTGTAGTGGTACCATTTTGACTTACAAATGAACCAACAACCTTTATGTGCCTTATGAATTGTGTCTTCAACAGGTATTTGGAAACAATTATTCTTGTTTTCATTGATGACATTCTTGTTTATTCTAAGAATGAAGAAGAGCATGAAGAACATTTGAGACTAACATTGTAATTTCTCAAAGAACATCAGTTGTATGCGAAGCTAAGCAAGTGTGACATCTATAGGGATAGAATTCAGTACTTGGGTAACATTATTTTAGAGGAGGGTATATCTGTAGACCCTGACAAGATTGAAGCTATTAAGAATTGGCCTACTCCAAAGAATATGAAAAAGGTAAGATCTCTTATGGGGTTTGCAGGATATTACAGGAGATTCATTGAAGGATTCTCCAAGATTGCACATGCTATCACTTCTTTGCAAAGGAAGGGGATAAAGTTTGAATAGACCTTGAAGTGTGAAGAAAGTTTCTAGCAGTTGAAGTATCTTCTCACAAGTGTACCAGTCCTAAAAGTTGCAGACCCAGAGAAAGATTTTCTGGTATGTATGGATGCATGTGGTCAAGGACTTGGAGGATTTCTTATGCAAGACAACCACGTGATATGTTATGAATCTAGGAAGCTAAAGGAGCATGAAAGGAACTATGCCACACGGTTGGGCCTAGAAATGACCCCTTTTTGACCACCCTTATCCACCTCTTTTTTCGTCATCCTACCCTATTGTGCAACCTAAATAGACATTTTTCCCTCACTTGGCCCCTCAAGTCACAAAGGTATGGTTAATCATTGTCTTATTTTATTAATGCTTAGGATTGTGGTAATCAAGGCTCTACATCTTAAAATATGCTAACATATGATGGTTTATAAAGGTATTTTGAGAATATAGAGAATGTAGGTTTAGCGGGCCGAACATGACAAGGGAAGGATGGACATTCATTGCTAAAGTTGATATCCATCCATCCCACCATTGCCCAAAGAACGCAGTCCCAGTGTATTATTCCATGCAAGCTGTACAAGGGTAGTTGCAACAGATTGCAACAGATTTGGAGGCAACAGTGTGCCACTGCTCAAAAGTAGCTGTGATCTACAGGATATCTGCTCAATCAATCAGGATCATTATTTCTGGGTCAAATAACAGCTTCCGTATATCTTCTACTCTGATCTTGCCATGACTGTAATAGTTATTGTAATTGAGGCAGCCTAAATATCAGAGATCTTCATGGCTTATTCTTGTTTTCGTTGATGACATTCTTGTTTATTCTAAGAATGAAGAAGAGCATGAAGAACATTTGAGACTAACATTGTAATTGCTCAAAGAACATCAGTTGTATGTGAAGCTAAGCAAGTGTGACATCTATAGGGATAGAATTCAGTACTTGGGTAACATTATTTTAGAGGAGGGTATATATGTAGACCCTGACAAGATTGAAGCTATTAAGAATTGGCCTACTCCAAAGAATATGAAAAAGGTAAGATCTCTTATGGGGTTTGCAGGATATTACAGGAGATTCATTGAAGGATTCTCCAAGATTGCACATGCTATCACTTCTTTGCAAAGGAAGGGGATAAAGTTTGAATAGACCTTGAAGTGTGAAGAAAGTTTCTAGCAGTTGAAGTATCTTCTCACAAGTGTACCAGTCTTAAAAGTTGCAGACCCAGAGAAAGATTTTCTGGTATGTATGGATGCATGTGGTCAAGGACTTGGAGGATTTCTTATGCAAGACAACCACGTGATATGTTATGAATCTAGGAAGCTAAAGGAGCATGAAAGGAACTATGCCACACGGTTGGGCCTAGAAATGACCCCTTTTTGACCACCCTTATCCACCTCTTTTTTCCTCATCCTACCCTATTGTGCAACCTAAATAGACATTTTTCCCTCACTTGGCCCCTCAAGTCACAAAGGTATGGTTAATCATTGTCTTATTTTATTAATGCTTAGGATTGTGGTAATCAAGGCTCTACATCTTAAAATATGCTAACATATGATGGTTTATAACGGTATTTTGAGAATATAGAGAATGTAGGTTTAGCGGGCCGAACATGACAAGGGAAGGATGGACATTCATTGCTAAAGTTGATATCCATCCATCCCACCATTGCCCAAAGAACACAGTCCCAGTGTATTATTCCATGCAAGCTGTACAAGGGTAGTTGCAACAGATTGCGACAGATTTGGAGGCAACAGTGTGCCGCTGCTCAAAAGTAGTTGTGATCTACAGGATATCTGCTCAATCAATCAGGATCATTATTTCTGGGTCAAATAGCAGCTTCCGTATATCTTCTACTCTGATCTTGCCATGACTGTAATAGTTATTGTAATTGAGGCAGCCTAAATATCAGAGATCTTCATGGCTGCCCAATAATAGGGATAGGATGTTATGATTGAAATTGTATAAATATGGGGAGCTATTCTAAGCCATGGGTTGAACTTTTAACCAATTTATTGTATTAGCTGTGACTAAGGTTGCGTGATTTATCTTCCCTCTTTAATACAAGGAATTACTTCAGATCTCAGTGTTTTAACATGCATTATCTCCAGCATCTCCGTGTGAAGGCTGGGCCAGCCTTCCCACAGGGATTGCTGAGTTAATTAGGAATTATATTTATTCTGTTGTGTGATGTTGTGTTAATTTCCTTTCCTCATAGTAAGCTGCAACAGTTATTGATTTACAGTGGGTTATTAATTGCATTTCTTGGAAAGTTGCAATGGTATGGTGTGATAGTCGACTGTATAGGTTAATTGTATTTTATGCAACTGTGTGATAGCTGTGACAACTCTGTTCATCCCTGGTTCTTTTAATTGTTGTTATGTAGATCCTTGCAGTTCATTCCCTTGCTTTTATAGTTGCATAATTTCATTCCTGTACTTTGAATTTATAGAATAGCTTAATTCAATTCATATTCTTTGGATTTCTAGAATAATTAGATCAAGATAATTGGGTGCATCATTAGATGGTTTGGCAATCAGGATTTAATTTTCTGCAAAATTAATCTAGATATGCTTTCTCGAATCTTTCAATTCTAGATTAAGAATAGTAAAAGGTAATTGTGGCTGTATTCTTTAGAAAGTAAATTAGATTAAGTGGATATTTGGGTTGAGCGTAGCTTAGCAGAGAGTAGGATTATTTACTTATAGAAACTCAGTGTTTAAGCATATATAGTGCATATTATCCTTGAAATAAAATACTTCCTTGGATTGACAATAAATATTGAACATTCTGTATGTTAGCTTTAATTAACTTGCATATCGGGTGCCCAACATTTTGGCGTCGTTGCTGGGGACAAGAGTAAGGGAGTAAGCAGGCATGTTGACAGTCTCAATTTGATGGACTATTTTATTATTTGGGTTAGGATTAGGTTGAGTAGGTAGATGAGGTCGTATCGGAATATTGGGGGCAGCATTGTTCTGAAGTTGCAGCTGCGAATGCTGATAAGGATGAGGATATTGAGGAGGGTATGGCTGTTGAGAAAATGGTTGATGTGGAAGCTATTGAGGAAAATGGTTCCCTGGATGGAAATTCCTCTGTCCAGTAGACCAAGAATTTGGTTGGTGTGGGGGTTGTGGTGGCTGAACCCAGGGGTTCCAGGAGTTAAAATTTTGCATTGAAGGTTGAGAGGGGTACCATTGAGGATTGGAATAAGATGAAGGGAATTGTGTATTCATGTGTTGCATATTATTCCAATTATTCATGTTATTTGAAAATGGAAACAATTCTGGAGTCATACCTTGATTTTGAGGCTTCCAGGGCTTCTTTTGTTCAATAAAGTAAGCTGGTTCCACCTCTAGAGTTCATTCTTGCAGAACAGCCTTCACTTGGGGTAGTGATGGGCATTATTTTATGTCATGGTTCAGCTCAGACAGCTGACACACTTCTATCTTGTCGAGCAGGCACTCCTTCAAAGGGTGGTTCTTTCTACATCAAGGGAAGAATACACCTAGTGTGAGATCCTCTACTGCTTGTTTCTTCTTTTCCCTTAGGACATCTACTTTCGAGGAGATAGAGCTCATCATTTCTATTTTGAAATTTTCGAGGGGGTTGCCTATCTCTGCACAGGTGGCTCCTCCACTAGATGACTTCTGAGTTCTGTCGAGGACATCATGTTCTAATCTGTCCCATTTTTCCAGCCCATTATTCCTAGAAGATCCCTTGGAGTACCTTTTATACAGTTCCATAATTTTCTCAAAAGATTCCTTGGAGATATCCCCCTTTCCTAACAGGTTTAACATATCTAGGAAATCGTCCCTAATCCAATGAAGTAGGATTATTTTTAGCACATCTAACCCCATATTAGTCTGTCTAGCTCTCTGCACATTATATAAAAGCCTCTCGACAAAATATTATAGACTTTCATCATCCTTCTGTACCATTTTAAACAGTTCTTCTCTCTTATCCTTGGTATTGCAATACTCCTGATATTTCTCCAGGAACACCTGTTTCATCCTATCCCAATTGGAGACAGTTCTGCCTCCTAGGCTCATAAACCAATGTAATGCATTATCCTTCAGAGTGGCAGGGAATATTTTTAGCTTCTGTGCGTTGGTGGTGTAGTCATAGCTACGATAGAGGATATAAACTTTGAAAATAAATTCATCTAGATCCTCTTCCACTTTTCCATAAAAGCGGGGCAACACCGATGGTGATATATTTTTCATAAGAGCTATCCCTTCTGGTTGTTGAATTGGGAATTGAAGTGTAGCCATTGTCCCTTTAGGCAAGGAATTAGCTTCATGATGATGATTTTCTCCCATTACCTCTTCCTCTTTAGATTCGTGTCTATTACTCATATTTTATTCGGTTTTATCCTCTTCATTCTTCTACTGATCGATGAATTTCTGATGGAACTATGTCCACGCCTCCTCAGTTACAACCTTCCCGTTAATGTGATAGATCATATCTCGATCAGTCGATCCTCCAGTACTAACTCTGTCCTCCTCTGGAGGGGTATTCGAGGGTGTTACAGCTCCTCATGTGTTCTCCACTCTAGAACTTGACGCTGGAACTCCAGGGTTGGTAGGGCTTCTTCTGATGGGTGTTTCTTGATAGCGATCCCTGGTAGAAGAATTGGTTCTATCAACTAGATCATCAATTAATGTTCTTCTCCCCAATTCTATACCTCACCCACGACCTCAACCACCTGCAACGTTAGTGTTCTGTGGGGTTCTGGGATTTATAAGATGATCATGCTATACCCTTTTTGTATTCATGCAACCCAAATCATGAAAACGGAAAAAACTGAAGAAGACTAAATAGAAACAATTACAGGATGCAACTATGATAGTGTCTAATACTTATCCTCCCTGACAATGGCACCAAAATGTTGGGCACCCGATATGCAAGTTAATTAAAGATAACATACAGAGTGTTCAATATTTATTGTCAACCCAGGGAAGTCTTTTATTTCAAGAATAATATTCACTATATATGCTTAAACATTGAGTTGTTGTAAGTAAATAATCCTACTCTCTGCTTAGCTATGCTCATCCCAAAGATCCACTTAATCTAATTTACTTTCTAAAGAATACAACCACAACGATATTCGCTTACGATCAGGAAAGGTAGTGGAGCCTTTGATCATTGAGGATGTTCCATCCCCTGTGCATGAAGAAGGGGTGAACCCATAGCATTTATCTAATGCAAGCCCCATCATTGAAGATGATGAACATCCTACTAATATGTCAGATGAAACACAGAATAATACATCTATCGACACACAGCCTACCCAGCTGATTAGGGAACCACCGTACCCTAAAAGATTAATGCTACCAAAGGTAGTGGGACAACCTCAGTTTAACCTCTTATGAGAGTTAAAAAATCTTTATGTTAAAATTCCCCTCCTTTAGGCTCTTCAATATGTACCTATCTATGCTAGAACTGTTCGAGATCTGTGTACAAGGAAACCAAGAAGGAAACCCAGGGATCCTCCCATTGTTCATGTCATAGGGAAATTATCTGCATTGATAATGGGAAAAACCCTCTTAGCCAAATATGACGATCCTGGGAATCCCACTATCACTGTGCAGATTGGGCATACACAGATACCCAACGTATTGGTAGATTTAGGAGCAACAACTAATGTTATGACTATTGAAATTGTAAGAAAACTTTGGCTCACTAATCTCAGGCCAACCCCCACCATTTTAGAAGTAGAATCTAGCTCCACTATTAAACCTGAAGGAATTTTGGATGATCTTGTCATCTCAGTTGATTCTTGGGAGTACCCTACTGACTTCTTGATTTTACAACCTAAGTCATAGCTAGGAGGACACCTATTGATCTTGGGAAGGCCTTGGTTAGCTACAGCTGATGCTTGCATCAGCTGTCGATCTAGGCCTATGACCATATCAGATGGCATCGAGATAAAGAACCTCACTCTCTATCCTCCAGCTCGACCGAGATTAGAAGATGAAACTCCTTTATGGATGGAACGAGAGGTGGAAGAGGACGTTTAGCCATTATTAACGATAGGGAAGGCCTTAACCTTTAAGGATGAAACTGAAGATGATGCCATTAATAATTTCATCAGTGAACCCACTTCTGTCAATAAGGAAATTTATCAAATCCTGAATTTTACTCTAGGCAAGGAGGAATAAGAAAATCTCACAGAAGAGGCATTAGTCAGTGACACTCATATAGTTCCAGTATTGAAAATTTCGAAAAGTGTTCCTATCGAGGAAGAGTCTGGAAAAACCATGAATATTAACCCCAGCCTTTCTCGAGATGAACAGAAGTGCCTGATCAATCTCTTAAAAGAACACAAGGGGGATTTTTCCTGGGAGTACACAAACATGAGGGGTATTCCCTATAATCTATGCACCCATCATATTTATATCAAAAGTGACTCCCAACCTATGTGCCAGCCTCAACGACGAATGAAACCCAATCTTAGGGACATAGTGAAGGAAGAAATTCAGAAACTCTTGGAAGCAGGATTCATATATCCCATTTCAGATAGAGAGTGGGTGTCCCCACTCATAATAGTACCCAAGAAGAATGGTAAATGGAGAATCTATGTGGACTATAGAGAGTTGAACAAAGCAACACAAAAATATCATTTTGCATTTCCTTTCATTGATCAAGTACTTGACACCTTATCTAGGAAGAAGTTCTTCTCCTTCCTGAATGGGTTTAACGAGTACAATCAGATCCATATTTCTCCTAAAGACCAGGATAAAACTACCTTCACCTGTCCCTGGAGAACTTTTGCATACAGAGTGCTTCCCTTTGGTTTATGCAATGCACCAGCAACATTTCAAAGAGCTGTGATTGACATATTTTCAGATTAGTTAATGATAGTATGGAAATTTTTATGGATGATTTTACTCCTTATGGCAAAGATTTTGAAGAAGCATTGAAAAATTTGGAAAAGGTTTTAACTTGCTAGAATAGACCCAGCTCTCTTTAAGCATTGAAAAGTGCCATATGATGATGAGTGAAGGAGTAGTGTTGGGGAATTTCATCCTTGTTGATGGCATCCAGGTGGATCCCTTAAAAATCAAGGTAATAAAAAATATACCTACTCTTGTAACTCAAAAAGAAGTGCGAAGTTTCCTAGGGCATTCTAGATATTACCGAATATTTATAGAAAACTTTTCCAGACTTGCCTCTCCTTTGTTTTCACTATTAATGAAGGATGTGCAATTTGCTTGGAATGAGGCATGCCAGACAACATTTGTTAAAATTAAGGATAAGTTGTCCATAGCTCCCATCTTAAGAGGACCCAATTGGACCCTGCTTTTCACATTTCTTCAGATGCTTCTGATACTGCCATTGGAGCAGATTTAGGACAGCAGGATGGTCAAGTACCTTATGTAGTTTATTATATTAGTAAAAACTTAGCCCCTGCTGAACTTAATTATACTGTTACCAAGAAGGAGTTCTTAGGCATTGTTTACTCCATTAAAAAAATTTGAAATTATATTACTAGATATCCTACATTTGTGCACACTGACCACTCAGCCATCAAATATCTAATGAATAAACCTGTTACTAATGCCAGGGTGACTAGATGGATTTTATTATTACAGGAATTTGATATTACCATTATATATAGGCCTGGAAGAGAAAATGTTGTTGTTGATTTCTTATCTTGTTTCACTAACAGTGATGATAAATTTTCTGTTGAGGACTCTTTTCCAGATGAACACTTATTTGCAGTTTCAGCTCACTCCCCTTGGTATGCATATGTAACTAATTACTTGGCTGAAGGAAATCTTCCAGCACATTTTTCCAAAAGCGAAAAGAGGAAGAGTATTCAACAAAGTGCCAGGTATTGTTGGATAGATGGTCATCTCTTCTACACAGGCCCTGATCTTGAGATCAGAAGGTGTGTAAGAGAAGATCAAATATTCCATATTTTGAAGGCCTACCATGATGAGCCTTGTGGGGGGAATTTTGCAGATAGGAGGATAGGACACAAAGTGCTAAGAATGGGCTACTATTGGTTGATCCTTTTTAGGGATGCAAAAATATATGTCCAATATTTTGATAGCTTCCATAGGATGGGCCAGCCCAATAGACTAGATCAAATGCCTCTTCTACCACAATTAGTGGTTGAACCCTTTGATATGTGGGTTTTATATTTTGTTGGTCCTATCAACCCTCATTCCAAGCAAAAATCCTACATCTTGTTCTGTACTGACTACATGATGAAATGGGTAGAAGTCATGGCTCTGGTGAAGGCCAATGACCAAGATGTGATTGGTTTCCTGTATGGTGAAATATTTACCCATTTTGGGGTACCCAAGGAAGTGGTTACCGATGGAGGATCAAAGTTTTTGTCGCATCAATTTGACGCTCTACTACGGATGTACCATATTCAGTATCGGATAGCTTCACCCTACCATCCCCAATCCAATGGCCAGGTGGAAAGCATTAACAAAGTCATTGAATATATTCTTACCAAGATGGTTAAGAGACATCGTAGAGATTGGGCTGATAGACTTCTAGAAGCATTGTGTGCATATCGTACCACTTGGTGCAACACTACAGGTTTCTCTCCTTATGACTTGGTGTATGGGAAAAGTGTCATCTTCCCTATTGAATTTGAAATTAAGAATTTGAAGACAGCCATAGAGGTAAACCTAGATGTAACCGAAGCTTAGAAGAAAAGATTGAATCGATTGAATGAACTTGAGGAGAACCGGTTAGCTGCTGTGGATCAAACAGTATTAATTCAGCAATAGAGATCCAATTGGCACAACCGATTCATCAAAAAGAAAGTCTTATGCAAGGGATACTGGGCACTATTATACGATTCAAGATTCAAAAGAGACTTCAAGGGTAAATTATGCACAAGATGGTTGGGCCCATACCTAGTAGATAGAGTATTTGATAATGGTACAGTCCGCCTAGTAACCATTGATGAGAACCATGCACCATTATTTGCTAATGGTCATAGGCTGCGACTGTACCATAAGCCCATTTCAAAGGACACCTTTACCTCACAAATTGTAGATGATCCAAAGTACCAGTTAGAACAAGGGCAGGAATTTTTCTCTGTCCCTGTCAATCCTTAGTTAATCGCTGTAAATCTTATCTGAATCTTTGTGCATAAATAAATTGTTTATTTTTTTTCTGCTATTGTTATCATTTTCTTTTGCACTTGATCTATTTTTTTTATTTAGGAAATGTGCAGGGAAGCGCCTAAAAAGTGGTGGTCATCATTGGTCCTGTTGACTAGGGTTGTCCTTCTATAAATTCCTGCACCAGAAGAAAAATGCTTTTTAAATCTGTTGTAGCCGCAACACGTTCCTTTATCCTATTTCCCACAACTGCAACATTTTCAAAATCAGTCTTTTACCCCGTCCCGCGCAGCTGGGACACCGTTTTACTTTTTCCCATTATTCCCTTTCGCATAGTTGCAACACTGTAAAACTTCCACCCTTAACCCATTCCATGCAGCTACAACACCATAAAATTGTTTGCCTTTATTCCCTGTCACACAGATGCAACACCGTAAAACTCCCACCCTTATCCCATTCCGTGCAGCTGGGACATCGTTCTACTTTTGTCCATTTTCATCTTTTTTGGCAGCTACAACACCATCAAATTCTGTCAGCTTGACGCCTTTTTCTGATTTAGGTAGCTGCAACATCGTTTTACTTTTTTCCATTTTCATCTTTTCTGGCAGCTGCAACACCGTCAACTTTTGTCAGCTTAAAATCTCTTTCCTATTCTAGCAGCTGCAACACCTTTTTTGGCAACTGCAACTCCACTACATTTGGCCAATTTTTCTATAATCGAAGGCTGCAATTATGCTAAAATGTCTGATGTCTCTATGATCTGTGGCTGTGACTCCTTCATTATTGAAAGAACTCTTTGCAATTTTGTTAGCAACTCCTCCAGATATGGCTCCGATTCCTGATGCCGGTGATTCGATTTATGCTCTAGCACTCGTCATGTTTCTGACCAATTTGACACGATGGATTTTGGTTCACTGGTGGAAAAGGTCATTACAGTATCCCTGTAATAATGATTACACTTAATGGTTGCACTTCACATGCTCTACTATTCTCCAAAGAACACCATCCATCATGTATTTTTGAAGGTATGGCTTTGATTAACTACTTGATTAAGTATTAAATGTATCTGACAATATTAATCATACCTTCCTTTCTGTTCCCATTATTACATCATTAACTCTCCACTCGTGCGACTTAATGACTAATTATGTTACCTGATAACCGCCACCTTTCCTAATTTGGGATAAATTCCAAATAATCCGATGTGCTGAAACTTTTCGAATTTACCCAACTCCACTCTTAGCTGTTCATGCATACTCTGTGCTTTAACCTCCATTGTTGGGATTTGTAATTTGTCGGACTGCAACATACCTCTGAAGGCAGACAAACATGGGTATTCTAGCTTGGCATGAATCTCCAAACATGTGAGAACTCAGATGAAATGCTGAAGTTTTTGCTATTTTTCAAGCTACGGGTTGGACTGAATTCTTCCAATGCCTAAATGGATTTCAACATGAAACAGCTTTACAGTTTGCCTTGAATCTTACAGAAACCCACTCAGAGGTTTGGGGATTACGTATTGAAGTCTCTGAAGCCATAGTGGCTGAGGTCACTGGACTTCCTCAAGTGGGAAGAGCTTGGTTTGGATTAAGAACCCTCAATCCTGTAGTAGTACAGGATTTTCTTAAGGAAGGGGAGAACATTCAACTGTCACGGAAGGGGATAGCGTTACAGTCACTTCCACACCCATGGAATCAAGTAGAAATTTTCCTCAAGAAGTATATCACCTGTGAAGGTAGGTATCAAACATTCTATCACTTTGAATTTCCTTTATTATCTCATCTTCGTCACAGGGATTTGCTAAACATTCCATTTTATTTATTCAATGATTTACATCATATGGCAGAATTTTTCCAAACCACCAAGCGTCCAATCTCTTCCCTTACCCACCATGGCCTCATTAAATTAATAATTTTACGGACCCTTGCTCAACAAAACCAAACCTGGGAGCAATTTACAGGTCAAGTTCAGGAACCTTTTCTTCTTCCCGATGTTCTAATAGAAGAGGAAATGGAAGTACCTGTACTCATGGGGCCTGTTCAAAATCAAGAAGAGCTGGTCAATCCACATTTGGGGGGAAATGTAGAGCAACAGGAGGTTCGGAGTCCCTCCAATTTAGTTGGGGGAGGAGATGAGACTGGATCAGAGGATCAGTAAGGAGATCAAGCATAACAATTGGGAGAGGATGTACAAGAAAACCCTATGGAAAGACTAAATAATAGGACATATCTGACAGTAGAGGTTGAAACTGGAGTAGTATTAGATGCTGCGACAATTGAAACCGAAGATGTTAGAGCTATGATAACAGAAGAAAACATGAAGGTGGTGATCATTGAATCTTCCCCTGAATGGGGAGGATCCCCGATTGAGGAAGAACATCATGAAGAACAAGAAAATGTCAAAACTGGGGATATTCCTTCCACATCAGCAGTAAATTTAGAATCTCTAGCACCATGGAGAAAAAGGAGATCAAAAGATGAAATAAAGACATCACCACCAATAAGATGAAAAAGAACCAAGTCAGTCACAACAGTAGAAGAAGCACATGAAATATGGGCAACCCTAGAAGCACAAATTGAGTTCCCCATTATTAGACCCAAAGCAACTGATGCCCCACAAGAAATGGTCACAGAAGAACCTCAAATTGAAGGACTTTTGTTTGAAAACGGGCTATTAAAAGAGGAAGTACAATCACTTCAGAAGGAATTAGAAAATTGGAAGGAAGCGTGCAAAAAATAAAGTGAAAGGAAGCTGCACACATTGGTTGAAGCCGTAGACCAGTGGAAGGATCAAATCTTGCTAAGGTTGGTGATGAGGAAGAAACAGAGGTTTGTATTGCATGTGGAGAAATCTTTAACAAGTCAGGTTACAAGGTCATAGTTCATGCCTTTGCAACACAACAACCTGCACCTACAGTTGTGGAAGAACAGGGACAACCTAATTGGAAAGATGGTGAGACTCCCCAAGAGAAACTCCAGGAAAAGGAAGTTGTAGATGAGTAGGATGCTGATAGATAAGAACCAACATCTTTGAATATTCCTATTGAAATTGCCACCCAATTTGGGACAGAGGAACCAGAGGATGAGATTATTCCTGATTTTGTTGAGGAAGGTTGCACTATGACCCCTGAACCCTCTCATGACACAGAAATAATAGAAATGGAACCACAGCAGCAGAACAATGATGAGGTCAAATAGGACACTAACACACAAGAACCAACATCCTTGAATGTTCTTGTTCAAGTGGCCGCCCAATTGAGGGAAGAAAAACTAGTGATTGAAGACATTCTGGATTTCAATGAAGAAATTTGCACTATGACTCCTGAACTGTCTCATGACACAGAGATATTAGAAATGGAATCCTAACAATAGGAAGATGAGGAATTAAACCAGGATGTTTCTATACAAGAACCAACATCTTTGGAAATTTCAGTAGAGACTCTCAGGATGCAACAAGAATCCAACCCCGAATTGGATATCATTCCTGATTTGAATTTAGGAGAAGATTAAAAAAATCAATCACAATCCTCACGTGATACCGAAATCCTTGAGGAACAACTCCATATTGAAGAAGACATACAATCCCAATAGCATGAAGAAAAAGAAGGACAAGGCTCTGTCACACAAGAACCAACAGCCTTACTTTCCCCTGGTGAAATTGTAGCTGATAATCAGGTAGATAAGAAGATTAAAATTCAGGAGGAAGTTGTCCCACAAGAACCAACATCCTCACAATTAGCTACCAAAGTTTCCATAGGAGAACCCTAGAAAGAGGATGTTGTTACACAAGAACCAACATCTATATAAGTTGTTTTAGGAATACCTATGGTTGAAGTTGTTGTAGAAAAAATTCTAGGAAGGGATGTTGTTACACAAGAACCAGCACCCCCAGAAGTAACTTCAAAAGTGCAGAATGTTCAATGTGGCACATCAGGTGATAAGGTGTGGACCAAACTCCCTCAAAATTTTATTAATCTAGATTCTGATAAGGAGGAGCATCCTGAAGAAGAAGAGATCCTAAATCTTATAGAAAAACTCTCAATCCTAAGAATGGAAGTAAGGAAGTGGAGGAGCCTGGTGGAAATATACCAAGAAGGGATGGTTTCCCTCGTTGAACATAGAAATACCATCAGGGAATTGAAGGAAAAATGGGCAGAAGAACTCATGACCCAGAAACTCCGTGAGGAAGAACTACAGAAGGAGATAAGGGAGATGAAAAAGTTCTAGTATATGGAGGTGGAAAAAGACCAGCTATATGCTCTTTCTCAAGAATTATTGGGAACCAGAGTACCATCCTCCTCTTACCCTGTCTTGTTATTTGAGCAGTTTATTTGGTTTAAATTAAGGGCTATGAAAGAAGGGAGATCATATGAAATAGCAACCTCGGTGAAATTCTTGGAAACATTTCTGAGAAGTAATTTTGAGGACTAGAATTCACTGTGTGAGCTTTATTTACATGAGATGGCTTGTCCTTTGGACTGCCATTCAAATCCTGTTCCTTTTTTAGGTGATGTTTAGCTAAGGGATTTTGCCTCCTTTGTGAGTAATCATGTTCAGTGGGAAAGGTCTTTCCAAAAAATTTCTCACAATGAAGCCCACTCTAATCTTTGGATCCGAAGTGAACCTCAAAATCCTCATCTTCTCCTTTCTCGACATCAGAGTCTACTCTCATGCCCCATCCAAACTCGGCATATAATGGAACTACAAGAAGGGGTTATTTCTACTTGCATTGACCAGATTTCCATTCATCAACAAACAACTTTGGAAGGTAGTAAGCACAGATGGAAGGTTTCCTCTCCAACCCTCAGAAATAGGGACCCCTACTGTTATAGAAATTTTGAACAAGCACTTTCTAGGATTGAGGGTTATGTTGGATGCATAAGGGAATGGGGGTTAATTAGATGGGACTAAAATTTAAATTTCCTCTCATCTGGTGGCCAACAAAACCATACATGGAATATTTCTCATTAGCCAGGGTAGAAGAGCAGGAGTGTTGGAGATATTGGGTTGTCCATAAGGGATTTATAAAAAAAGAAGGAACATCTGAATTCCCATACAACTTTTCTTCTCTCCATGAACAATGCATAATGTCAGATTCAGATTTAGAATAATGGAGGTTGTTGCACGAGGACATGCAAGAGGATAGTTGGGGGGAGATGTTGGGCCCATAAATGGCCCCTTTTTTACCACCTTTATCCACCTCTTTTGCCTCATCCTACCCTATTGTGCAAGCTAAAGAGATGTTTTTCCCTCACTTGGACCCTCAAGTCATAAAGGTATGGTTAATCATTGTCTTATTTTATTAACGCTTAGGATTGTGGTAATCAAGGCTCTACATCTTGAAATATGCTAACATACGATGGTTTATAAAGGTATTTCAAGAATATAGAGAATGTAGGTGTAGCTGGCCGAACATGCCAAGGGAAGGATGGAAATTTATTGATAAATCTGATCACCATCCATCCCAGCGTTTCCCAAAGAACACAGTCTCGGTGTATTATTCCATGCGAGCTATACAAGGGTAGCTACAACAAATTGCGACAGATTTGGAGGCAAAAGTGTGCCACTGCTCAAAAGTAGCTATGATCTGTGGGATATCTGCTCAGTCAATCAGGATCATTATTTCTGGGTCAAATAACAACTTCCCTATATCTTCTACTCTCATCATGCCTCGACTGTAACAGTTATTGTAATTGAGGCAGCCTGAAGATTAGAGATCTTCACGGCTGCCCAATAATAGGGATAGGATGTTATGATTGAAATTGTATAAATATGGGGAGCTATTCTGAGCCAGGGGTTGAAATTTTAACCAATTTATTATATCAACTGTGACTGAGGTTGCGTGATTTATCTGCCCTCTTTAATACAAGGAGTTACTTCATATCTCAGTTTTTTAACATGCGTTATCTCCAGCATCTATGTGTGAAGGCTGGTCCCGCCTTCCCACAGGGATTGCTGAGTTGATTAGAAATTATATTTATTATGTTGTGTCATGTTGTGTTAATTTAATTTACTCATAGTAAGCTGCAATAGTTATTGATTTACAGTGGGTTATTAATTGCATTTCTTGGAAAGATGTAGTGGTATGGTGTGACAATCGACTGTATAGGTTAATTGTCTTTTATGAAACTGTGTGATAGCTGTGACAGCTCTGTTCATCCCTGGTTCTTTTAATTCTTGTTCTGTAGATCCTTGCAGTTCATTCCCTTGCTTTTATAGTTGCAGAATTTCATTCCTTCACTTTGAATTTCTAGAATAGCTGAATTCAATTCATATTCTTTGGATTTCTAGAATAATTAGATCAAGATAATTGGGTGCATCATTAGATGGTTTGGCAATCAGGATTTAATTTTCTGCAAAAGTAATCTAGATATGCTTTCTCGAATCTTTCAATTCTATATTAAGAATAGTAAAAGGTAATTATGGCTGTATTCTTTAGAAAGTAAATTAGATTAAGTGGATCTTTGGGATGAGCATAGCTGAGAAGAGAGTAGGATTATTTACTTACAACAACTCAGTGTTTAAGCATATATAGTGCATATTATCCTTGAAATAAAAGACTTCCCTAGGTTGACAATAAATATTGAACACTCTGTATGTTAGCTTTAATTAACTTGCATATCGAGTGCCCAACACACACATGATCTAGAACTTGCAGCCATAGTACATGCTCTCAATATGTGGAGACATTATTTGATGGGCAGAAGATTTAAGCTAAGGACAGACCATTATGGTTTGAAGTATTTTTTGATCATCCTACTCTGAATGCTAAGCAAGCAAGATGGTTGGATTTTTTATGTGAGTTTGATTTTGAAATCAAGCACATAAAGGGAAAAGAGAATACGGTACCTGATGCACTTAGTAGGAAGGTGCAAGAGATGCATGTGGCATCCATTAGTATTTTCCAATCAGATTTGAGGCAGCAGATTGCTAATCATGTTGCTGAAGATGAATTGTATGCACAGGTCAAGGACAAGTTTCAGCAACAAATCCTTGAAAAGAAGTATGAGGATATAAATTGGAAGAAGATGGAATTCTTACCTATAAAAATAGAATTTATATTCCAAACGTAGAAAATTTGAGGAGGTTTGTTATGGATGAGATCCATCAAGCTCCATATTCTAGTCATCCAGGATATTAGAAGATGATTTCTACAGCTAGAAAGGAGTACTTTTTCCCAAGAATGAAAAAGGACATGGTTGAATATATTTCAAAGTGCATGAAGTGTCAGAAAGTGAAGCTTGAACATCAACATCCAGCAGGTTTGTTGCAGCCTTTTCCAGTTCCAGAATGGAAATGGGAAGTTATTTCCATGGATTTTATTATAGGATTGCCAATGACTTGGAGACAACATGATTCCATCATGGTTGTGGTAGACAAGTTTACAAAGGCAACACATTTTGTACCAATTAAGTCTATGCATAAGACTGATGACATTGCAAAGATATTCATGAAGGATGTTTTCAAACTACATGGATTGCCTAAGGCAATAGTCTCTCACAGAGATGTCAAGTTCACTTCCAATTTTTGGAAGGGGTTGTTTGCAGATTTGGGTACAAAGTTGAATTTTAGCACAGGCTACCATCCTCAAATCGAGGGACAAACTGAGAGAGTGAACTAGGTGCTGGAAGACATGCTTCGCATGTATGTGATGGATAAACCAACTAAGTGGGAAGATTATCTACACCTGGTAGATATTGCTTATAACAATGGACAACAAGCATCCTTGGGGATGAGTCCATATGAAGCTTTGTATGGTAGAAGGTGTAGGACACCAGTGACTTGGGATAATCCAGTGAACGGGGTTGTGCTTGGTCCAGAATTGCTCAAGGAGATGGAGTAGGAAGTTGTAAAAATCAGGAAGAATTTGACAGCAGCCTAGGACAAAGAGAAAAGTTATGCAGATAACCATAGGGTGAACAGAGAGTTCCATGTTGGGGATCATGTTTACCTTAGAGTGAAGGAAAAGAAGAGTTCCTTGAAGCTTGGGAGTTGTGCCAAGTTATCACCTAGATACTATGGGTCATTTGAAGTGCTTGAAAGAATAGGTTCAGTTTCATATAGACTTGCATTGCCTGCTAGCACTAGAGGTCATAATTTTTTTCATGTTTCTTTCCTTAAGAAATATGTACATGATCCTAACCATGTAATAAATTGGGATGTGATACAAGTGGAACCAGAGGGAGAGTTCAAAATCGATCCCATGTGTATCCTTGCCAGAAAGATCACAATGCTATGGAATCGAGCAATAGGACAAGTCAAGGTGCAATGGGAGCACTACGGTCTTGAAGAAGTTACGTGGGAGCTAGAGGATGCCATGCGACTGACACATTCTTTTTTGTTTGAGTCTGCAGATTGCTGAGGGAATTAACAACAAGAATTTTTGTTCAATTTTGTAAATAAATGAGGACAGTGTTGTTAGGATTATTAATCCTCCCTTGTCCTATTTGGTCATATTTCTAAATCAGGAGGCATGTCTAAATCAGGTATCCATCCAGTATATTTTTTATCACTAGCACCATTGGGTCCACTTGGCCTAATTGAGGCACATGTTTCAGTTACTAAAGTGTGGGGAACACTAATTGAGGCCTAGTACCACTGATTGCACTTGCATGCATCAGTTTAGGATCCTCCTAGACCAATCCCTACAATTTAGGAGCCATTGGGAGTGCCGATACCAACCAAGTTCAGTTGAGTTGATTTGGTGACTAGTCAAGATAAGTTAGGAGTCATTTACATTCAGTTTTAGTCCTCTACATTTAGTTAGCACTAGGTTTGCATGGTTGCATGCAGTAGAGGTACATTTCTCACCTACCTCATTCAGTTAGCCTCAATCAACACTAAATTAGACACTTGAGTTGTGTTTTAGAACTCCGATGAACTCCGTTGATGGTTCAGACAAGGTCAGTTAACCATTGAGTCCTCCAATAATGATTTAGACAAGGTGTTAGTTACCTACAGTCAAGTAGAGTGTAATCAATTCAAATTTCCTCATGTGGATTCGAATTGCTTGTGCTATTTAGCCATTGTAATTCATTGTAATTATTATCTAATTGTTTTTTTTATTAATGGAAGATTTCACAGTTGCAAGCCATTTTTGCACTATTTCATTCTTCAATTGCTGAGTAAATTGTGTGATCTATTTTGTGAGTTGTGTGTTTGTCTATAGATCTATGTGCTCAATTTATATGGTATCAGAGCCTCACTGGATAAGGCACCTCTCCTCCTTAGATCTCTAGCTGGATCATTTTTTTTTAGCAAAATTGCTTCTTCTAGTACTGCACCAGAAGCGGAGAATTTACCACTTAATATATTAAGTTAGAAAATTGTTGATCAAGCTTGCTTGATCAACTATGCTAGTTGTGAAGGAAATTCCAAAAGTGCAGACTGTCGACCTTACTTTGTACGTTTGATTGTGTGAAAGGTTATCAGCTCTTCTCACAAGATTCGCTACAAGCAACCATTTCTTCTCACTGCATTTGCCACAGCAGCTCAGTCCTCCCTACTACATTCAAAATGGTTCATTCAGTAGAGCCTCTGACTCCCTTCAACTATCACTAGTGGAAGGAATACATGGAGGTACTGCTCCACACCAAGGAGCTCTTCAGACTCATAGAAGAAACAAAGGCAGTGCCAATTTTGAACCATGACAAAGAAAAGTACTTGAACATGCTTGATAAAGCTTATGGATATGTATTCTCCTCAGTCTCTCAAGATCTTTGATTCCACATCCAAGGATTGAAGACTCCCAAGGAGATTTGGGACAAGCTTGCTTCCTTATTTGATAAGAAGGATGAAATGAGGGTCCATCAACTAGAAAATGAACTAATCTCTCTTAATCCATCCAACTTTGAATCACTAAATGAATTTTTCACAAAATTCAAGAACCTAATATACCAGTTGAAGCAATGCAAGGTGGAGAAGGAGGATGATCAGCTCATTCTTTCCATTCTCTCAAAATTCAGTGCAGACTAATCAGTCTTTATGTCACCTTTTCAATTGGCGAGGATCACTACTCCAAATTGGAAGATGCCCACTCTTGATGATTTCATTGCATCTCTCACTTATGAGCATGATAAGTTAATCCAAATGGGGATCATTCGATCTTCCAGAGATCAAGCACTAGTTGCAGGAGGACCTAAGGGAGCGAATGATAAAGGAAAGCAAAGAGATAGGTCTCCTATGAAGAAAGAGCAGTGAAATGAGCCTTCAAGTTCAAAGAGAAGCAAGAAGAATTGCAAAGGCAAGGTCCTATGCTCTTACTGTACAAAGGGCTTTCATTGAGAAAGCTCATGTATGAGAAGACAACTTGATGAAATGGCTCTTCTTTTGAGGAAACATAACATTTCTACACCTGCTAGAGTAAGGAAGGATGAATCTGAAGAATAAGATGAAGAATACCAAAGGAAAGGCCATGCACTGAAGGCTTGCTGCTCATCAGCACATGTCTTCCTCATTGATTATGGAGCTTCCAACCATATGGCTGCATCTAGAGAATCATTCTCTTATTTTTAGTCCCTTGATGATCCTAGTATTCAGATGGGAAATAATAGTAAAGTCCAAAAAAAAGGGAAGGGATCTATCATACTTGAACATGGAACATTCAAAGATGTGCTATTTTTTCCCTCCCTAGATTCAAACATGTTATCTGTCTACCAGATGACCCATACTGGCTCTCTAAAGTGAGTGATATTTGGTGCTGACTTAGTAGAGATCACATATATCTCTATCGGGAACATCATAGTGAAAGGTGTTGCAAATCCTGCCTCAAAAGCATACAATTTCTCACATTTCATGCCTCCTTTAGAACTAGTGCACTCTTAGCAGCCACTTGCAAGGGAAGTGTTGGAGGAGCAAGTCGATAAGTCGACTTGAACAATAGCCAACTTAGTTAATCAGCCGACTAAGTCGATCAGCCAACTAAGTTGGTCGGCCGACTAAACTAGAGATTAGGTCGGCCACCTAAGGTCATGTTGGTTCACCGAACCGACAAGTAGTTATTTTGTAACTGTTTTGTAATCATATATATTAGGCTGTTGAGCCAGATGAGAACTCGGTTCAGTTCTCTGTGTTGTATGGACCCATTCATGTAATATAATCTATTAATTCACCTACTTGTTCTTATCTCTTGTCTTCGTTATGTATGTATGTTTTTGTATGTATTATTGGTAACCTTATGTGATATGTGATATTACAACATTGGTTCCGTTGCTGGTAGTACATGTCTGAGATGTATGAAAATAGATGATATCAAAATAGGAGATTAAGGACTGGTGGGACCGTAAAGTTGCAAACTATTTGCAGAATTACGCACGAAGGAACAGATTAACAACCGCACAAGCAAAAGCAAGATTCTTTACAGAAACACATGAGAATTTTGTAGAATCAGTGCCCCAACTTCTGAAGAAACTCCTGGATGAAAAATCCGAAAGCGACTAAAGACCAACAGTTGCTGGAAAAATTGATCCGAGGAGGAAGAACAAACTTGTCGGAGTGGTTCGAAAAAATCACCAACGAATTCTGTGAGGAGTAAGCAGTAGAAGACAAAACTTTGGTGGAAACCATCAAGGAGAAATTTTACACAGACCTCACCGAGCAATTTCTGTGTTCCTTACTGACCTTGCTGTTTAAATTCCTGATTGAGAAGGGAGTAGGTCATATTGTCGAACCTCATCCATCACTACACAGACCGCCATCAAACTCTAACTGGGTGGAAAAAATTCATTGCAGAAAGGGAGTGGGAATACTTCCTAAGCAAGTAGACCAAACTATCCAGGCTTTCTAAAAGCATCAGGTAGGCTATGGGGGGGTAGCTGGTCATATGTTGAGATAAAGTGGAGTGGATTCTAGTCGACTAGAAGAGATACCATTCACCAGTATTGAGAAGTCAACCAAAAGGGAAATCAAGAAAATGATATCACACAACGGTATGTCGGATAGTCAGAAAATAGAGAGGGAAGAGAGACAACAAAGGAGGGAAGCAAGAAGAGAAAGAGCCTTAGCGCTGCACAGAGGAAGGAGTCCTATGGCAACCAACTAGGAAATAAATCCACCAGATTTGGGTCATGAATGATAAG
This sequence comes from Pseudotsuga menziesii, assembly GCA_001517045.1. NCBI lineage: Eukaryota > Viridiplantae > Streptophyta > Pinopsida > Pinales > Pinaceae > Pseudotsuga > Pseudotsuga menziesii. The sequence continues at coordinate 524,250 of LPNX010330204.1, forward strand.
AAGAAGGCATGGAAAAAGAGGCATCCCCTACGGAGGAAGAATTGTGGATAGAGCAGCCAGAATCTCTCCAATTAAGAGCTCCCCATGAAGGAACAACTCTCTCTCTGTTGAATATGCTTACCTGGATACAAACTATTATCGAAGAGGACCTCTAACTAGGAGCTGGTGGCTTTGGTATATGGAGTTGACTAGACAAAGAGACATACACTAGAAGACACCTCATTATCCATCAACCAGAAGAAGGAAATTAGGTTACCTTTCAAGCGGTACCCTCCAAATCAAGTATCCACTTACTTCTACCGACACATGAAGGAGCACCCCCCCTACCAAATACAACTTTGGAGGACATAGAACATTCAGAACTACAGACAAATAGTAGTAGTGGTACATCGACAAGAGAAATCAACACTAACCGACCACTAGTCGAAGAAGAATCGATAATTGATAGGAATGAGAGTTCCATCGACCATAGCTCTACAGAGACGAATAAGCCAATAACCGCACCACCCCCACCCCCACCTCCACTACCACCACCTCCTGAAAGCAGTGATAGTGATTTCGACATGGGTCGTGGGTCAGCACACATTCCTCTATATGAGGGGGATGAGGACCCCATACGGCACCGGTTCATCTGTGAGTCGACTTGGGAGGCCAACCAAGTTACGGATGAAGATAGACAGATGACACAGTTTGTCGGTGCCTTGAGGAAAAGGGCATTAACTTGGTATATGACATTTTCTAAAAGACAACCTCGAGCAACCAAAGCCAAGATCAAAGCACAATTTCTATCATTTTTCAAAACTCCAGATGCAAAACATCTGGCAGTGAAAAAACTAAAAACAACATCACAGAATCCAGGAGAAATTGTCTGCGACTATGATAAGAGATGGAAAGACCTTCTAATCCAACTGGACTATGTTATAGATGAACAATTACTAATACATTGGTTTTTTGCAGGTTTATCTCAGAAAGTCCACCGACACATAAGTCTGGAAACATTCAATCCTTACGAAGATGTTCTTACAAAATATATCCAAGTGGAAATGGATGAGGCCATACCAGCATACTCCACTGATCACAGATTAGAAGAATAGCTTCAGAGCATACATAAGTCTTTAAAGGAATTAAACCTCAAAAATCAAGATATCTGGTGCACAAAGTGCTCGACGGTTGGACATTCTAAAGACAACTGTTGATAGGAATACAACTAATAGGACGTTCGAATCGTGTAGACGAAATGTTTTTGCGACATTTGCTATGAGCATGGAGACCACTTGACAAAATATTTCCCATTCAACATGAAGAACAACAAGGCATCTTGGTGTGCAATCTGTGAAACTAAAACTCATAACATAGCTGACTACCATTTGAACCTGAAGAACTAACATAATTATCATGTAGTCTACCAAACCACTGTAGTTGCACAAAATAATGAGCAAAACAACTTACCAAACGATCAGAACAGTCAAATATATGAAGGTCAAAGATATGAGCACTGGTATCACAATCGACGTGGAGGATACAGAGGACGAGGTTGATTCCCTGGGAATCGAGACAACCGACCACATTGACCCATCCAATTCTTTACATGTTATAAGGAGGGATATCGGTATGCAGACTGTCCATATAAAGATAGAACTGACCTCAAATTTTGTACTCATTGTGGAGTAGGGGATCACTCACTAGAAGATTGCCCTACCATGTTGGAAAAAATAAATACAAAGAAAAATGTTAATGTCTTGTCGTGTGTGCAAAAAAATGATGTAATAAACACAAAAAATTTCCATATTGTAACCTGACAAGGGACAAAAACAGGAAGTGATAACCAAAGAATTAGCAAAATAAAAGAGAAAAATGTCTACACTGACCCACTTAAAGAAAAACAAACATACAAAGAAGCAACCAATGTATTCAAAGAATTTGCATGACAAGAACAAGCTAACGACAATCGACATAACATAATAAATGAATTAATACAGCTCGTACAAAAAGACAACTCATTATCCCAATTCATCGATTTGCTATATGAAATAAAACATAACAACTCTAAAAAATAAACAAATAATATCTGTAGCTTAAATAAAAAAGATAAAGGTGATGCTGACCCACTTGTCGACCTAGAAATCGAAGGATACCATGTCCGACAAGTAGTGCTCGACTTTGGATAACAAGTAAACATCATGACTCGTGACACTTGGGAACAAATGGGCATACCTCGACTATATGAGTCAGGCATATACCTGAAACTAGCCAACCAGGGCCTAATTGAACCTATTGGAGTCTGGAAAAATGTTGACACAACTATAAAAGGAATCTCGACCAAAGTCGACTTCAAAATCATTGACCCTAAGGAAGGATCCAATTCCTTCCCAACGTTAGTAGGTCGAACTTGGGGTAGAAAGATGAAAGCAATGATATCCTTGGACAAAGAGAGAATCAAATTAAAAAAAATGGACAAAAGGTCATTGTACCTATTCATCCATCCCAAGGAGAACCTTGGACTGAATCTATCGATGAAGAAGTCGATATCCGACAACTCTACCAAATTCAAAACAATGTAGATTATATAGAACCTAATATCTACAGAGAACTTCATTTAGGCAACCAAGACTCAGTTGGTTATAATTCAAATGTAGAATTATATGATTGGGAGATCGAGAACTATGAAACACAAGCAAGAGGGTGTTGGACTATTCAAAAAGTGCAAAAAAATCCCACCCAACAGTGCTTCATAGTGTCCATTGTCCCAAAAATCTTTGAGAAGAAAATTAGGGAATACCCTACCTTACAACCTACCAATCTAAATACTACACAAATACCAAGATACAAGGAAAGAGAATCACCATTCATGCATGTAGAAGAAGTTTCCAAAAATATTGGTGACCATGGCCGACTTCAAAGCCTAATAGAAAATTTTACAGGCCAAGCTGCTCGATGGCGGGATACCCATCAAACAAGACTGCAGACATGGACAACAGCTTCGACTTACTTTTTCAAAAGGTTTGGAGAAAAGAAGTTAATCAAATAGGCTCAGATACATATATTCAGTCAAGGACAGAACCCAGAAGATCATATTAAGACATGTGAAAAAGAATGGAGAAAACTTGGATACAAGGATGAACGAGCATGACCACACCTGTTCCCATCGACCCTTTCCAACTTACCAAACAAATGGTATAAAATGGAAGAAGCTAGAGGTGAAACATACCTATGGCATGAAACCAAAGAAAATTTCATTAAAGATTTCAACTTTATACCACAAAATGAAAACTTGGTCGAAACAACAAAACACATTAAAGAATTTATATAGCCGACCGAAAACAAACCCTTCAACTAGAACCAACAGACAATGAAATGCAACAATATACAAACCAGGACAAAACAAAAATTGAAAAGACTACAATTAGAAAATGAAAATACATAAGGGAAAAGCTTTAGATGGAAATCAAACCATGTAGAAACAACCAAACCTATTTGTACAGTCCTTAAAGTGGAAACAACCGACAAATAGGATACCGACAGAATGACTGCAAGTGACTTCCCTGCCACATTCTCATAGTTTAAGGAAGGAATTCGACCAATCAATGAAGCCAAAGCACCAGAATGGCTAGATGCTAAAGTCAAAACTAGAGAATTCGACATCTCAAATGATGATCGACCAAAAATGGCAAATATTGGTGACTATTGGAGTGAAGAGCAGACCACAGAGATAGTGAACTTATTAAAAGAGTTCCAAGATGTATTTGCTATAGATTATAACGACCTCAAAGGCTTAGTCCACAAAATGGGAGAAATGAATATTGATACTAAACCTGATGTTTGACTTGTGAAGAAAAGGCCATACAAGCTAACTCACAAATACAAAGAGATAGTCAAAAAGGAAATTGATAACATGCTTGCAGCAGGAATCATCTATCATATTGACCAATCAAAATGGGCAAGTCCAATGGTTTTACAGCCTAAGAAACATGATCCAACCAAACTAATAATTTGTGTCAACTTCAGAGAACTAAATAAAGTAACACTAACAGATCCATTTCCAACTCCTTATGCAGATGAAATATTAAATGAGGTTGCAGGACATGAATGCTACTCATTTAAAGATGGATTTTTAGGTTATAACCAAGTTCTAATAGCTAAAGAAGACCAGAAGAAGACAACCTTTGTATGTGAATTTGGCTCATTTGCTTACAAGGTTATGCCCTTTGGATTAAAAAATGCACCTGCGGTATTTTATAGAATTGTTGTCAAAAAATTTCAAGAATATATTTACAAGACCATGGCAGTATAATTTGATGATTGGACAATATACTCCATGTTAAAGGATCATTGCAAATGGCTCAGGATTATGTTGGAGAGATGTCAACAAATTCAACTATCCCTAAACATCAAGAAATGCATATTTGTGACCCCCATAGGGATATTATTAGGGAACATTGTCTGTAAGGAAAGTATTAAGGTTGAATTTGCAAAAATAAAAATTATCCTCGACCTAAAACCACCAGTAAACCCAAAACAAGTCAGGGTGTTACTTGGCCACACAGACTGTTACAGAAAATTCATAACATATTATTCAGATATGACCTATCCACTTGAATAAATATTAAGGGAAGATAAAGAGTTCAACTGGATAGAGTGCCACATATCATTCGAAAAATTAAAAAGAAAACTAGTTAAAGCACCAATCCTAAGGTTTCTAAACTGGTCGATCAAATTCCATGTTCATATTGATGCATCAAGCCTAGCAATAGGAGCAATCTTAACTCAACCAGGAGATGATGGAATGGATTATCCTATAGTTTACAGTAGCAGAAAATTAAACAAAGCTAAGAGAAACTATTCAGCAACAGAAAGAGAAGCATTAGGAATGGTCTTTACATTACAAAAATATCGACATTATCTTATAGCTAACCCATTTATATTCTATACAGACCATCAGGCACTTAAATATCTCATCAATAAACCACTACATCATGGAAGGATTTGTTGATGGCTACTATTATTCCAAGAATTTGAATTCGAAGTTATTGTTAGACCAGGCAAGTTAAATGTCTATCTCGACAATTTATCCCAAATCGACACAGGAGAAGAGCCGATAGGAGTCAAAGATGACTTACCTAATGCACATCTATTTCGGATAGAAGGATTCCTAGCAGAATTAGAAGAAATAGCCCAGTTCTTAGAAGTTGGTCATGCACCAGAAGGAATGAGTACAAAGAAGAAGCAGATCTTATCCATGAAGGCTGCACCATACAGTCTTATAAATGGATTCTTATACAAAATGGGATTAGATAACATCCTCAGAAGGTGTGTAATAGAACATGAACGAGACAACATTATGCATGAACCACATTATGGACCTGCAGGAGGACATTTCCAAGCAGACACAACTGCAAAGAAAATCCAACACTCAGGGTTATGGTGGCCGACACTTCACAAAGATTGCAAAAATTTTGTCAGTCAATGTGACAGATGTCAACAACTCGGTCGACCCCTTCCTAGCACAGAAATGCCTTTAATATCAGTAAACCCAAGTTTGACATTTGAAATTTGGGCCATAGACTTCATAGGACCATTTTCTATACCAGCAAAAAGGACAAGTGCAAGGTACATCATAACTGCAGTCAAATATGTAACTAAATGGGCAGAGGCCGAACCAGTCGACACATGTTCTAGTGAGATAGCTGCTAAGTTTATCTATGAGAATATCATCACCAAATTTGGATGTCCACTAACCTTAATTAGTGACCAAGGAACACACTTCATCAATTGAACTATCAAAACCCTAATTGACCAGTTCCAAATCGACCATCGTCGGAGTACAGCATACCATCCTCAGTCGAATGGAGCAATTGAAGCATTTAATAAAAAATTAATAAGAGGACTAACCAAAATATGTAATGCTGATAAGGATGAATGGGACGAGAAAATACCTATAGTATTATGGGCATATAGAACAGCATACAAACGCTTGACCAACCAAACTCCTTTTTGACTAGTCTATGGATAGGAAGCAGTAGTTCCACTACACTTTCGACAATAGTCACCTATCATCGTGGATATCCTACATGTCGATGTCGAACAAGGAAGAAAAGACCAACTATTGCAACTAAGCAAACTCGAAGAACACCGACTAATGGAAATACAACATCAAGAAATCTAGAAACAACAACATAAAGCATGGCATGAAAGAAACATCAAGAACAAAAACTTGTCAGTAGGAGACCTTGCTTTACTATACAATAGTCGAGTAAAAGATAAACCTAAAAAGCTCTATACATAATGGATGGGACCCTACGTTGTCGAAGAGATAAATACCAATGGATTAGTCCGACTATGGACGTTACAAAGCATAGTATTCTGAAAACTTGTTAATGGAGCCCGACTAAAACGCTACAGAAACTAGAAATAAACATAGTGAAAAAAAATAAAAAATCCTATAACAACCATAACGGTTAACCCAAAAAGCTATAAAAACCTAAAAATCCAAAAAGCAAAATAATACTCAACATGCAGAAAACTATGACAGAAAATTACAATTTCAACAACCGACATCATGACCATCGACATAACGCCATCGACCATTTTCATTGACCATTTTCATAACCGACATCGACCAATGACCTCGATAGTCCCATCGTGCATTCATGACCTTGAGCACTCAAAAAAAGGAAAACCACTGATGAAGCACTCAGAACCACAATAGCAGAAAAAATAGTGCTTGAAACAGCCAAGCTGCAGAAACTTGAGAGGGAAGCACATCAGTGGGTGCAACAAGCTATCCCCAACTTGGAAAAAGTTGACATCATCTACTCACAGATGAAATGACTTATTGAGACTACAAAAGAGAAGGACCATTTTATGGATCCCGACATGGAGAAAATAGCTAAAGTCTCCATTTCAAAGAAGATGTCGATCTTATCAAGTCTAGTAACACTCACCATCGACATCCAGAAGATATTGCAAAGTTGGACAGATTTCCAACATCACCTAGCAGTGACAGCCCCAACAATTGTCGAAGTCTGTGTATAGAAATGACTGGCCATCAGACTTCACAGCCCATGAAAACCAAGAACATCATAATGACTACTGAGAATAGACAGGAAGAATTTTGTATCTCCCTATTTCTTTGGGATGAAGAAACGTTTTGTTCGTGGGGGAGATGTTGGAGGAGCAAGTCAATAATTCAAATTGAACAATAGCCGACTTAGTCGATTAGTCGACTAAGTCGGTCGGGTGACTAAACTAGAGATTAGGTCGGCCACCTAAGGTCGTGTCAGTCCACCGAACCGACAGGTAGTTATTTTGTAACTGTTTTGTAATCATATATATTAGGCTGTTGAGCTAGATGAGAACTCGGTTCAGTTCTCTATGTTGTATGGACCCATTCATGTAATATAATTTGTTAATTCACCTACTTGTTCTTATCTCTTTTATCTGTTATGTATGTATGTTTTGGTATGTATTATTGGTAATCTTATGTGATTTGTGAGATTACAACAAGAAGATAAAATCATTTCATCTGCTTCTTTTGTAGCTTCTACCAGTATTGCGGATCCATCTTTTTATGAGATCTATATTCAGTCCGTACTTCCAAACTGGAAGCTAGGAATATTACTGGAAACCCATCTGACACTCAGAAAGGAACGACCCTTGTGCTATGCCATGCAATCTTACTTCCTTTAGAGAGATGCAATAGACTCCCTATAAGATGCTACATGGCAAGGGATCAGTCTCACTACATTTAGAAGAATAGATGTGATCCTACACCTCTTCATCCAGCAAGAGACAAAGGTTACATTCCTCCTTCCTTCCATCATCAATTTTGGAGAAGAAGGAGAATTCTACATGCCAAACCCCAGAATACCTGTGCACAACACACCATGCATGCTTCTTGCTACCTCACAGACAGGGATAATTTTAGGGGTGAATTTTAGCCCAGTGGGCTATTTTTCCATGTTTTTCTTCCAAAAAAGGTTCGCCATTTTGCATTTTTTGAAGCCCTGTTTTGCCCAATCTTGATGGGGTAAAAAATTTTCACCCTAAAAATCGCTAAATTATTATGTAACCAACATAAAATCCTTGGAAATTAAAATATTTTTTGAAAATATCGCCAATCATTTTATAGTTGGCGTTTTAAGAATTTGTGATATTCGCCAAGATTTAAACACTTTTAAATAAGTATGGTTCCTTAAAATCATCCCTGCTCACAGAGATGAAGATTGCAACAACATATTTTCAAGTTTTTCAAACTTGAATCCTGATTCTACCTGCTTAGATAGAGGGGGGCATTTTTTCCCATGTGGTTTTTTCCCCAGCTCCTTGTATTAAGCAGTTACTTTATTTTACTTGATGTAATGGGTGACCTATCGTCTTAGTTACCAAGGCCCATAGATTGTCCAAGTTAACATTCAAGGAGGATTATTAATCCTCCCTTGTCCAATTTGGTCATATGTCTAAATCAAAAGTCATGTCTAAATCAGGAGTCCATCCAGTCTATTCTTAGTCACTAGCACCATTAGGTCCACTTGGCCTAACTAGGGCACATGTTTCAGTTACTAAAGTGTGGGGAACACTAATTGAGGCCTACTGCCACTGATTGCACTTGCATGCATCATTTTAGGAACCTCATAGACCAATCCCTATAATTTAGGAGCCACTGGGAGTACCGATACCAACCAAGGTCAATTGAGTTGAGTTGGTTACTTGTCTAGCTAAGTTAGGAGTCAGTTACATTCAGTTCTAATCCTCTACATTTAGTTAGCGCTAGGTTTGCATGGCTGCATGTAGGAGAGGTGCATTTCTCACCTACCTTAGTTACTTAGCCTCAGTCAACACTGAATTAGACACTTGATTTGTGTTTTATAACTCCGATGAACTCTGGTGATGGTTTAGACAAGGTCAATTAACCATTGAGTCCTCCGATAATGATTTAGACAAGGTCTTAGTTACCTACAGTTAAGTAGAGTGTAATCAATTCGAATTTCCTCATGTGGATTCAAATTGCTTGTGGCTATTTAGCCATTGTACTTCATTGTAATTATTATCTAATTACTTTTTTTATTAATGAAAGCTTGCACAGTTGCAAGAAATTTTTGCACTGTTTCATTCTTCAATTGTTGAGTAAATTGTGTGATCTATTTTGTGAGTTGTGTGTTTGTCTACATATCTATGTGCTCTATTTATAAGTGTTGTTGAAGGGGGAGGGGATGGTAACACCCCAGTTTTAACCCCGTTTGCGTTTAAATAAAATGATGTAAATAATCATGGTGTGGATCTAGGAAAAAGACCCACCATCGATTTAGTATTTATGTTTCAGCAATTAAGGTGTGGCCAATGGTATTTTTTTTTATGCTAGCTGAACATTATGTTAAAATTCCAATTTTAATTAAAAATCCAAATCTGCCTATGTCAACGCAACTAAATGAGATGGGGGAATGATTTTTCCTAAGGATGAGGGAGTGGGGGATTTGAAGAGTGGAGAAATTCGAATTGGGAAGAGCCCCACTTTGGGAAAAATGTTTTTTGAATTTCTTGGGCAAGAAAACACCAAAAATGACCACTTTTCCCTCATGCAGTAGCGTTTCACCTTCCCTCATGTTTTGGATTGAACAAAAACGTTTTTGGAAACCCACTTGAGCATTCATGTAGCAGCAAGAAAGCAAAACCATTCTCAGTCTGAACCTTTCAGGAATTTCTCCTGTCTGGTGATGTGAATCCTTCACGTTTTTGGTTTTTTTGTTATGATTTTTTTTCCGCTGTTCGGAATTTTGTTCTCTCATGTTTTCTCCCATCTGTTAGTTGTTTTCCTGAACACGATTTCCCTAAATCCAATTTTGTGACTTTGATTTGAAAGACTGACAATGTTTTCATTTTGGTAATTTGCAGCAATCAGTCTGGCTCTGGTAATGTTCAGAAATTCGTAAATTTATGTGTGTGTATGTAATCCTTGGCGTCTGCTACGTTTTGATAAATCCCAGGATTGAGATCACCGTGTGTGCATCCACGTATGGCATTTGAATTGATTTAAGGAATGTAAATAGAGTCTAGACTTGCTTGATAAACCTAGTGTGTGAAAGAACCTCACAGACCAATATAGAAGGCTAGTTTTCTTCTTTGCATGCCCTGAATAACACTGGAAGGGAAGGCATGGCCTAAGGGAGTGTGTAGCAGAGAAGGGAATGCTTCCTTGTGTTGGGTGTGTAATTATTTAGAAATCAGCCTAGATTCGGTGTGGGTGTTCATGGATATGGGGTTGAGCTCACTAGCTTAGCAATGTGTCTTTTCACCTCCTTAGAATCCTGATAAACCCAACTGGAAGGATGGCTTGGATGGTAACCTAATAAACCCGTATGTTGGCTTGCCTGTGTCTCATGTGAATTTGGCTAAGTGTAAACCACTTCGTGTGGAAGTCTGATAAACCCAACTGTGTTGGCTTGACTAAGTTTTATTGTATCCTTGGCTATGGGGAAAGTCTGCTAGTGTTCCTTATTCCTTGGGGAAAATCATGCTCAGCTCGGGGGTGACAGTGTTGTTGAGAGCTTAAAGAGCACATTGGTATGTGGTTGGGTAGAACGTTGCAGTGACATATCTAGTTGTGGGACAAGCTTCTCCAAATATAAGTATTCTTGTTCATTTAAGTTCTGCAACTATATTTTCTTATGAATTATTATGAAATTATCATGAACATGTTGAATGAATGATTTTCTTCCATTGTATATTGCATTATGCATCTGTTTATACTTATGTATGTTTTAAGTTCATTACATTTTATATGTGTATTATGTTCATGGGGCTTAGACAACCCGGGTTTATAAAGGTTAGTTGTGTCCTCTCCACCAATTAAGGGTTGGGGACGTGATAGTGTGGTATCAGAGCATTGGTTGCAGCTTTGGGCCTCAATGGGCTAAGATTGAGCAGTTGAAAGAGGTAGGATCACCCTCTATGGCTAGCATGAAGAGCAACAGATAGGATAAATTTTTAGAAATTTCTCTGAGTGTTGGAAATTGCATAGTGGCTGCGTTGCCAATATTGGAACCGCAATGGCGGGTGGGCTTCGAAGAGGGAGCCGACATGGCAAACATGTTGGTGAGATGGAGCTGACAAGAAGGAAATTTTTTTCTAAGTGTTTGAAAAATTCCTCTTCTTGCATGGCGGCTGAGAAGGCCAAAGAAGAGCCATAATGGGGGTGGTAGACAACATATGAATGACTCGCTATTCGACGAATGGAAGCTAAAGAGAAAACCAATAGAAGAAACTCAGCTTATCGAAATGCAACTACAACGATGGATGAGGAAAGGAGAAGGGCTCGCCGGAAGGGAGCCGACATGGAAAAAATTTCAAAATTTGTCTAAGTGTTGGGAGCGGCGGCCGAAAGTTGAAGTTTGAGCTGACGAAGCGGAAATTGAAAGTTGAGTTTTGAGCCGTAGTGGTGATGGGGAAACAAATAATGGAGCCACTACAGTGAATGGAAGATGATCATCGAGCTGATGTGCGACGGCAAAAAGTTGGAGAATGAGCCGCAACGATGGAAATAAAAGGAAGAAGGAGTCGCTATGCGATGGAGGAGAAAGAAAGATTGAGTCGCTACACAGTGGTAGATGGAAGATGATGAAGGAGCCACTACAATGGACGAAAAATGAGGATCGAGCCACTGTAGCATGTGAAAATAAAAAAAAAATCTGATGCAATGAGTGAAAAATTTGAAACTTTTGCCGAAACAGGGAATTTTAGCAGGTTTTCTAGTAGGATTTTCAGGGGTCTAGAAAGTGAAAGAAAATCTAGAAGGGGGCAAGCCCCCTTGACCCCCATTGTCTCCTTTAGACAGTCATTCTTTTCAAAAGAAAATTCTATGTTTTTGGAAAAAATTTCAATGTATGATTTTCCAAATGAAGGTAAGTAGTTGTGAATTTCTGAGAATGCTATGAATTATAATTTAACAAACTGTGTTATTAACACATTTTGCAGAATCCTAGTCACCTCGAAAAGAAACATTCCAGATAGTGTATTTGGGTAAAGTGAGTTGTGGTTTAGCCATGAGAAACGACAACCTACATGATGATGTACAGAACCCCAATGAGTATGAGGAAGATGCTATGGGGGAAAATGTCTAGGTTGGAAATGCTGAAACAAAATCTAATGGGAGAATATTGCAAGAGACTCCCCTAGATTTTGCAGCCACCATGAGAAGCCTGATGGTGGAGATGCAGAGTTACAAGGTAGGCAATGAAAGGTTGGTTAAGGTTCAGGAGGAGCAGAATCAGCTGAATGCATCCATGCTGCAAATTTTGACAGATATTCAGAGAAAGATGACCTCTGGGGATGGGACAAAAAATACAGAAGGGAGTAAGAACATTGCTAGAAGAATAAATAGATCACCTAGTGATTCATCTAACTCTGAAGGGTCCACTGGAGATTCAAGTTCTTCTTTGCACAAGAATCGGAGAAGGAGATGCTACCAGAACTACTCATGAGATGAATTCAAGAAGGCAAGGCCACCTACCTTTAATGGTAAGGTAAAGACTAGCTAAGAAGCTGAAGCTTGGCTTCTGGGAATGAGAAAATATTTCCAAGTCCAAGATTATTCTAGGAATATGAAATCTAGAGTATCCATTTTCAATTTGACCGAAACAGCATCCATATGGTGTGATGATTTCAGACAAGTAAAGAAGATCAATGAAAGGAAGATTGTGTGGAATCAGTTCCGAAAATATTTCAAGGAGAAGTACCTCTCTGACAAGTACTATGATGCCAAGATTAAAGAGTTCTATCAGCTAAGATTGGGACAACAAACCATGGAAGAATATGCAAACAAGTTCTTGGAATTGTTGAGGCATTAGAGGAAATTTCAACTCAAAATGGGCCTCCTAAAATGAATTAGTAAAATAATAGTTAAAATAATAAAATAATATTTATTAATTTTGGAGGAAGAAAAGAAAAAAACTACTTTTTTGTTTGTATTTTTGACATATCTCCTCGTGTTTTTACTCAAATTTCGATCGAGAGAGATGATTGGATGTGGAATTAAATTCCACATCCAACGAGTACCCACTCGGCATACTTTTGACAGATCCCGCTACCCCAAAAACAAGAAATACTTGAAAAAACGTGATGATGATGTCATCATCACGTTTTTTCCAGGTATTTCTTGTTTATGGGGTAGCGGGGTCCATCAAAAGTATGCCAAGTGGGTACTCGTTGGATGCAGAATTTAATTCCGCATCCACCGAGCTCTCCCGATCGAAATTTGAGTAAAAACACGGGGAGATATGTTGAAAATACAAACAAAAAAGTAGTTTTTTTTATGATACCTATCACCAAATTTATATTAAAAAAGTGTTTAAGACCTATACAGTATTTCAAATTTAAAGCAATTTCATTGGCTAACACATGATGACATGGAATTTGAATAAAAG
>LPNX010330204.1:537719-582855 GCA_001517045.1 Pseudotsuga menziesii
CAGGTATATTAAATATGAGAAGGTGAAGATCCAACATTTTTTAAGTGGACTGCCTCAGTCCTATAAAGAACGAATTGATTTCTATGAACCCAGGACTCTGGAAGAAGCAATAAGAAAAGCTAAGTATTGCTATGAGAAAATCAAGAACAAACAAGATTACCAGAAAACATGAAAGGAAAGAAGGAGTGAGAAGTTTGACCAAAGGAAGAAAGGTTACAAACCTTCTAACTTCAGGAATCAATAAAAGAAACCAGAACAAGTTGAGAAGTAGCCAGCTATAGTGATGGGAGAGAAGCTAGAAGATCCACATCAGAATAGAGGACCTCTCCAATGCTGGAAATGTGGAGGACCCCACATGCGTAAGTACTGTCCACTTGAGAATGAAAATGCAAGGCCAACATACAATGTTCAAAAGGAAGAAGTAGTGGGACAAGTAGCAAGGGTCGTCCCTAGAATTTATGCAGCATTGGAAGACCATCAGGAAGATCACCATTCAATGGTGGTTGAATTTGCAGGTAAGATTGTTGAGAAATCTATTTCTATTTTGATTGACCCTGGTTCTACTCGCAGTTATATTTCTCCTATAGTAGTGGAGGTTTGTGCTCTTAGGAAGGTAAATCATAGTAAGTCTTGGTTAGTTGAGCTAGCCACTAGAACTAAGAGAAACGTTAATGAAGTGTTGGAGAAATGTCCATTGGTCACTTGTGTAGATCTGAATGTTCTACCACTTGGTTCCTATGATGTTCTCATTGGAATTGATTGGTTAGAAGATCACAAAGTGAAGCTTGACTATTATAATAAGACTTTTGAATGCATAGATGAAGAAGGGAACCCAGTAATTGTAAGAGGCATTCCCAAGGTAATCTCAGTGAGGCAGATTTCCGCAATGCAGTTAAAGAAGTTTTGTAGAAAAGGTTGTCAGTTGTATGTAGCCCATATTGAGGAAGCAGCACAGAATGAAACTCTTAGGTTGGAAGACTATCTTGTGTTGCAAGAATTCAAGGATGTTTTTCCTAATGAGGTTCCAGGACTTCCTCCAAAGATGGACATAGATTTCATAATTGAACTTGTGCCAGGAGTAGCAGTAGTGTCAAGGGAACCCTACAAAGTGAGTACACCATAAATGTTAGAGCTAAAGATGTAGCTGCAAGAATTGTTGGATAAAAAGTATATTAGGCCTGGTATGTCTCCTCGGGGAGAACCAGTTCTATTTGTAAAGAAGAAATATGGTACACTCGGATTGTTTATTGATTACAGGTAGCTGAATAAAGTGACGGTGAAGAACAAATATCCATTACCAATAATTGATGAACTCTTTGATCAAATGAAAGGAGAAAAGGTTTCTATAAGGAATATTGCACCTTCTGCGGACAGAAGTTGTTCCTCTGGTCTGAATGGTTCAGGTCCATAACAAATGTGTGAACGAAAAAGGATGAAGACCTTCCGTGAATGTTGTAGACACCTGGAATACTGCTTCGATAATGAACCTATGTACTTGCAAACATGTAAAACATACAAGCACATTAAAGCTACCAGAAAATCATCTACATATCCATACTAGTGACTAAGGAATCTAGTAACATATACATGTGAAATCAAAACAATAGATATGTGGGACGGAAATCAGCTTTGCATTAAGAATGAATGAAGAAGCTTACAACCATTGCCTTAGTTTCGACAAGCTCCTCCACGAGACAAACACTTCATCCTCATAAGATCCAACTTTCTCTCTATGCTCTCCAATGATTTGGACTAGGTAGTTAATTCAACAACATAACAATACCTCTATAGTTCTCCCCCTCATCTATCGATATTAGCTTGTATTTATAAGGCTCAATGGATAGGGATAGTTGAGAGAATGGTGGGTGAGGTGGCTCCAAGATCCTATCAAGGGGGATCTTGAGCTCAAACTAGCCCATAATTATAGGGATAAGGGAGGACACGAGGCTCAAGTTCTAGAAGCCTCGAGAAACTTCTCTTTTTCCCATTTTACCTAGGGTACTGCTTTTGTTCCCTTATGATAGAGCAGTTTAGGTGAGAACTGCTTTAAGAACAAATCCTATAGGCAGTGGCACCGCTTGTATATAATAGGATACAGGTGGTGCTAAACAAGGTACCACTCATCAGCCGTAGGGTAAGCGCGGTGCTAGGTTTTTTCAAGTAGAATTGACAAATAGAGTAAGTTTCCACTCCAAGTGTTGGTATTAAGGGAAAACATAGGGGTTAAGGATCTCATCACATGATGGTGATAGGATTTAGGTATAACAGAATTTCCCCCAAAGCACGAGGCTTAGAGGGATACAATAAGTGAGAGATTTGAGAGAACAAGTTGTCACTTCAAGGCAAAAATGTCAGCTCGATCGGAGAATGTTGTCAAGTAGGAATCTATAGTACATCAATACTTTTGACTCATAGACAAATGTAACAAAACTCATGGCTGCAGACCAATACAAGGAAGATCCATGAGAGGAATAAACAAGCATGGCTACTAGAATACAGCGTAGATCCATGTGATAGAGGACTCAAACTTGGACATACAACGTATATCTATGTCATACAGACACAAATTTGAGCATAGCCACGACCATAAAAATGTGGATCCATGCTAGATATACAAAACTCCATCGCAAATAGGGGAAAGAAATGAGTGCTAAATAAATACCTAGGGTCTTCGTCTCGTCTTCCACAAAGTATGATTCTATCCATGTGATTACAATGTTCTGAAGTCAAACATGGTAGAAACCACTTGATTACTGGCCAATGATGTGAACCATTAACAAGCGCGAGGGAGATCACCATTGATGTCAATGATTCCCAAGGGACCCTAGTACAATCTACTCAGCATGAATAGATGTCTTGATATCGAACACCAAGTTGATTCTATCGGTCAAATGTCAATGATGTGAACCTATGTCGAGAGCGAGAGAATATGTCATTGAGGCATATAGATCTCAAGGTACTAAATTTTGTTTCTAAGACTATTTCCCAGATGATGAGCTGATGTCGACAGGAATAGTCTCGTCGAAGGAGTTCCATAATGAGTCCCACATCAATGACACAAAACTTGGAACACAGTTCTAGAATGATGTGAATAAGGTAACCATAAGCTTGACTCAAAAGTACTAATACAGAGACTGTTTTGACTGCAGAGGTAAAACTTCTTCAACTTCCCTTTGAAGATCGGGTGGCATGACAAAAGACTTGGCAGCATGACTAGACCAGACAAACACACAGTGCAACGGTGGACAATGCATTCTTTTGAAAGAATCAAAGGAGTGACATGGCTCATGAAAGTGGATCGTCATAGAGATCATCTGAATACCCAATTGAATCAAATGATATGTAGACAAGTGCCATGTTCAAAGGTAATGACAAACTACTACCATTTATTTGTAAAATGATTCCCTTCCCATTTTCTCCATCATGGTTGATGAGTCCCTCTTTTCAGTTTTACAAGTTCAAAGAGGGTAAAAAATACTGATTATAGCTCATCTGAAGACAAGTCCAAACTCATATTTTTTATGAACCTGAGAGAGGAGGGTTTTGTTCCCAAAAGAGGGTCTCTCAATGTTTAATTTAATGAGTCCAATGAAAGAAAACTCAGTATCGTTCATGTTTAGAGAGTCTGAATGACCATGGAAGAAGACTTCATAGGGTCCTTTTTCATAAAATAGTTTGCCTAAACCGAAAAAGTGATAACCTACCGTCAGATGAACGACTCTTCAAATGCTTTAACGAGTGTGAAGAAGACAAGATCACTCGACAATATTTTTGTATTTAAGGATCCCGAAAAGAGTTTAAAGAAGACTCCACTAGCTCTCTTTTCACAATGAGAGATTTTACGAGCCTGAAAAGAATTATAAAATGACTCAGAAATTTGATGCTAAGTTTCAAGAGCATGACCAAAGTGTCGCAATAAACGCTCAAAAGACTTTTTCCATTTTATGGTAGTATGAAAAAGTAAAAAACGAACTCCCAAAACTTTACTGCTACCGCTCTCCTATCCTGCAACGACTTGAAAAACAAGTGTTAAATTCTCCAATAACTGACATTAAAGGATTATGACTGATATATTTTGAGTAATAAATGATTTTAAAAAGAAAATATAGCATGTCAAACCCTAAAATGTATATAAAATTCATGTAAATAGTAAAAAATCAAAACATTTTACCATTTACCCATAGTGGAGAGCCTTTGGAACATTTTCTTGACTATATTTTTAGTCGCTAATATCGAGAGCATCCACCATTGGATTCACACACCATTAGTTCTAGGTAATAGCATAAACCCTACTCTTTCATTTCATGCCTTCAATTTTGATTTTTGGTGGTGTTTTGGGCTTATTAGGAAAGCCCTAAAACCATGGAAGCGGGCACGTCTCTTATCCCTTGTGGGATAAGTAATACCCCGCTAGAACCGCACTGAAAACACTGCACACAGGTGGTGTGATTTCTTGTCCTCAATGGGACATAGGTGGTTCCAGCCGTGGATAAATATAAATGTATGCATAAGAAAAACTAGCTCATTTTTTATGATTTGGACGATTGGGAATGCTTCTAATTAGTCTTGTGATGGTTTTTGACAGGTTCTTATTGATCAAAGATGGTCATATGGAAAGAGAGCCAACATGACAACGACGATGCCTTCGCCAAATGAAATGCGGGTTGTGTAGCTGTGTTGAGAGACTATGGACTCTTAAAGTTATTCTGCACACCCAGTATGGTGTCACATGAGCAACTACTAGAACATATACTCCGGATGTGGAATATGGAGGAATAGTATTTCAAGGTTGGTGCTCATATATTGACAGTTGAAGTAGAGGACATCTACTTCCTGACAGGCCTATTGAGATGGGGTACTCCCATATCTTTGACTGGTTCCCATGGAGGGGACATTACTACTCAGGAGTTGATAGACCGCCATTGCATTCCTAGGACCAGGACATCGGGGAAGAAAATTCCTATAAAAGCAGTGGTGGATAGCCCTCTATGGATAGTGTTGTTTACCATGTAGAGAGTGGTGGGAAGACAAGGAGTACACCAGGAATATAGAGTGCATATGCTCTATGCCATAGAGGCCATGGCACCCACAGTTTTCAACTAGGAAGAAGCTCTACTTCCGATATTCAAGGATCAGCTGACCAAGTGTCAGTAGGGGGATTTGAAGCAATTTTGTTTCGATTCCATTCTAGATTGCTTCTTTTTCTAGCAGGTTCCATAGACGAGACTCCAGGTGGTATTTACAGAGTTAAGGGCATGGGACCCTTGCATGCAAAGGTGGGTTTGGATTATGTCCCGTACTGGAGCGGGTAGAGGCAAGGTAAAGTTCGGTAACCTGTTCTTTCGATGGTTGAGAGATTTGCTCCTCATGGTGGAGGACTATGCATATGTGGGAACTGAATTCAGTGGTGACCCTGACCTACCACTCCCACCTGGTGGACAATAAGGTGATATCGGTAGGAAACAAAAACCCTAAAATGGAAATAGTGTTTTTATATTTTGATGTTTTATATTTTTATGTTTGGTAACGAGATTTGAATGTTTTCATGTAGACATTAGAGCAACATGACCTAGGGGAGCCTTCCCATTAGACAGATGAGTCGAAGATCATTTTGTACCATAGGGCGACGATGTGATAGGTGAGCTGGAGGAGAACCTAGAGAGGTTGACTCTAGACATCCGGGACGCCTCGATTGATGACCTCCCACTGAGGTATCAGAGGCCTACAATGGGAGTACCGGGTCGTTTTAGCAGACTACTATGTAGAGTAGCCTAGGAAGTGATGTGTTACCACGAGCATCACTAGATGATGAGTGCATGATGTATTCACTGAAAGTTGATAGATAGCTTCAAGACTTTTGTATGATGATTTTTTACCTAAAATCCTAGGCACTTCATATGAGGTCTCGTGGCCTATTTTTTGTAAAACATGTTTATATATATATATATATATATATATATATACAGACTTCTACTTGGTGTTTATACTTCTCAAATGGTAAATGTATTTTACATGATTTTTATGTGTCTTTTATAGTTTATTTACAATGATCCATGTTTGATTTTCATGTCATGAATGGGCAATATGCCAGTCTAGGATGTAATTTGCCAATGAGTCAGCAACTACATTATGTTCCCTAGGGATATGGCTATAGGTGATAGTTTCAAATGAAATTTCTAACAAACGTACCCTCTAAAAGGGATGAAGAAGCACGAGATTCATAATGGTATAGACATGGTTTATATGACAAACCACAAAGTTGTGAGTCCATCAAGACTACCAAGTTGTGAACATCTTGGGAGGCAGCTTCAGTCAAAATACCTATGACTGCTCGATACTCAGCAATGTTGTTGGTAGCAGGACCAATACAAACCACTCCTAAACTAACCAAATCATAAGCTGGGGAATATAGAACCCAAGTAGCTGAGGCAAGATTCAAGGTGTGGTAGCAAGAACCATCATCGAAGCTATAGAAATCCATCTGCTCTACATGACCAAAACATGGTATAAACCGATATGGACACTAAACTCAAAACCATATTGAAAATACTTAAGCACACTAAAATTCAAGTAATATACATATATACAAGATACTATCCAAGAGAGATATAGGCATAGTACCTCTTCAGTTACAACCCATTGCAAGTTTGTCCTAAGGGGATTCCATCATAGTCCATGAGCTCGTAGGCCACTTTCTCTAAAACTTTGGAAATGATGAAAGGACCACACCACATGGATTTGAACTTTCCTTTCCCTAGTTTTTCATATATCTGATCCTAAGTCAAAACTAGGTCACCCTCGTTAAAGGGACGAGGTTGGATAGACTTGTCATACTGTGCCTTGACACGTTTCTTGTGTGCCTCATTAGCTAAGGAAGCATCTCTTCTAGTTTCGTCAAGGTTATTCAAGTATAAAAATATCTCTTCCTCTGCGGAAGTTCCTGGGAGAAGTTCGATGGAAATTTTCAAGGATGGAATCTGACATTGAATCGGCAAGACAATGTAACCAGGAATATTTCACCTTCTATAGAAATAAGCTTTTCCTCTGTTCTGAATGGTTTAGATCCAGAACAAATGAGTGAATGACAAATGATGAAGACCTTCCCTAGATGTCGTAGACACCTAGAATACTTCTTCGATAGTGAACCTATGTACCTGCAAACAGATCAAACATGCAAACACATCAAAGCTACCAGAAAATCATCTACTTATCCATGTTAGTGACTAAGGAATCTAACATGTACATGCAAAATCAAAACAACAGTAATGTGGGACGGAAATCAGCTTTGCATTAAAGATGTATGTAGAATCTTACAACCAATTCCTTAGTGTCGACAAGCATCTCCATGATACAAACACTTCATCCCCATAAGCTCCAACTTTGCTCTCGATGCTCTCCAATGGCTTGGGCTAAGTGGTCAATCCAACAACATAAAAATACCTCTATAGTTCTCATCCTCAACTACGGACATGAGCTTGTATTTATAAGGCTCAATGGATATGAATAGTTAAGAGATTTGTGGGTGAGGTGGCTCTAAGCTCATATGATGGGGGATCTCAAGCCCAACTGACCCACAATGATAGGGATAAGGGAGGACACGAGGCTGATGATCTAGAAGCCTCGAAAAATTTCTCTTTTTCCCATTTTATCCAGGGTACCACTTTTCTTCTCTTATGACAGAGTGGTTTAGATGAGAAACGCTTATGGACAAAAGACTATATGCAGTGGCACCACTTATGGAAAACAGGATACAGGTGGTGCTAAGCAAGGTACTTCTCATGGGCCACAGGTAAAGTGCAGTGCTGAGTTTTTCCATGTAGAATTGAAAAACATAGTAGGTTTCCACTCTAAGTGCTAGGATCAAGGGAAAACATGGGAATTAAGGGTCTTATCACATGGTGGTGATAGGATTTGGGTATAACAGAATGCCCCCCAAAGCATGAGTCTTAGAGGGATACAATAAACGAGAGCTTTGAGAGAACAAGTTGTCACTTTGAGGTGAAAATGTCAGCTCGATCGGAGCATGTCGTCAAGTAGGCATCTATAGTACATCGATATTTTTGACTCATAAACAGATGTAACCAACTCACGGCTGCATACTAATACAAGGTAGATCCATGGTAGGAATAAAAAAGCATGGCTACTAGAATATAGTGTAGATCTATGTGATAGACGACTCAAACTTAGAAATAACTACCAGACATCCAACATAGATCTATGTCATATAGACGCAAATTTGAGCATATCCATGACCATACAAATGTGGATCCATGCTAGATATACAAAAATCCATCGCAACCTAGGGAAAGCAACGAGCGCTAAACAAATACCCAGGGTCTTCATCTCGTCTTCCACAAAGTATGATTCTATCCATGTGATTACAATGATCTGAAGTCAAACATGGTAGAAACCACTTGATTACCGGCCAATGATGTGAACCGTTAACAAGCGCGAGGGAGATCACTATTGATGTCAATGATTCCCAAGGTACCCTATTACAATTACTGAGTGCGAATAGATGTCCTGATGTCGAACACCAAGTCAATTCTATCGATCAAAGGTCAATGATGTGAACCTATGTCGATAGTAAGAGAATCTGTCATTAAGGCATACAGATCTCAAGGTACAAAGTTTTTTTTTCTAAGACTATTTCCTGGATGATGAGATGATGTCGACGGGAATAGTCTCATCGAAGGAGGGCCATGATGAGTCCCACGTCGATGACACAAAACTCAGAACATAGTTCTGGAATGATGTGAATGTAGTAACCATAGGACTAACTCAAAAGTACTGAGACAAAAACTATTTTGACTACAAAGGTAAAATTCTTCAATATTCCCTTTGAACATCAGGTGGCATGACAAAATACTTGGCAGCATGATGTCTAAAAGGGAAAAACACAAAATGCGATAGTGGACAATGCATTCTTTTGAAAGAGTCAAAGGAGTGACATGACTCATGAAAGTGGATCATCACGGACATCAGCTGAATACCCAATTGACTGAAATGATATGCAGACAAGTGCCATGTTCAAAGGTAACGAAAAACTATTGCCATTTATTTGCAAAATGATTCCCTTCCCATTTCCCCCATCATGGTTGATGAGTGCCTCTTTTTGGTTTTACGTGTTCAAAAAGGGTAACAAACACTTGGTTTAGCTTGTCTGAAGATAAGTCCAAACTCATATGTTTTACAAACCTAAGAGAGGAGGGGTTCGTTCCCAAAAACGGGTCTCTCAATGTGTAATTTAACAAGTCCAATGAAAGAAAACTCGGTATCGTTCATGTTTAAAGAGTCTGAACGACTACGGAAGAAGACTCCAAAGGGTCATTTTTCATATGATTTAGTCCCTAAGGCCCGAAAAGCATAAAATCATACCTTAGAGAACTCTTCCAATCATGATTGGCTAGAGTGTTCATTTTTCATAAATAGTCTATCTGAACTAAAAAAGAGATAACCTAGCATCGGAGAGATGAATCTTCAAATACTTTAACGAGCGTGAAGAAGACAAGATTGCTCGACAATCTTTTCTTATTTAAGGAGCCCAAAAAGAGTTTAAAGAAGACTCAATTATGTCTTTTTTCAAAATGAGATATTTTACGAGCCTGAAAAGAATCAGAAACGTTCTCAGACCTTTGATACTGAGTTTTGAGAGCATGACCAAAGTGTCGTAACAAATGCTCAATGAATTTTTCGTTTTATGGTAGTGCGAAAAAGTCAAAAAATGAACTTCCAAAACTTTACTGCTACTGTCCTGCAATGACTCAAAACAAGTTTTAAATGTGCCAATAACTAACATTAAGAGGTTATGACTGATATATTTTGAGTAATAAGTGATTTTAAACCAAAACTATAGCATGTCAAACCCAAAAAATGTGTATAAAAGTCATGTAAATAGTGAAAAATCAAAACATTTTACTATTTACCTATAATGGAGAGCATTTGGAGCACTTTCCTAGCTAGATCTTTAGTTTCTAATATCGGGAGTTTCCATCGTTGGATTCAAGCATTGTCAGTTCCAGGTAATAGCCTAGACCATACTCTTTCATCTTATGCCTTTAATTTTGACTTTTGATGGTGTTTTGGGCTTGTATGGCAAGCCCTAAAATCGTGGAAGCGGTCACTGCTCCTATGTCGTATGGGATACACGGTACCTCACTGGAACCGCACCGAAAACAAAGCGCATAGGTGGTGCCACCTCCAGTATTCAACAATGCAAAGGCGGTGCTGGCCATGAAGATGTAAAACTATTCACAAAAACAAAACTAGACCATTTCATTTGATTTGAATGATTAAGAATGATTCTAATGGGTCTTGTGATTTTTTTTGGCAGGTTCTAGCTGATAAAAAATGGTCATATGGAAAGAGAGACAACATGATAATGATGACGCCTTCACTGAAAGGAATGAGGGTTGCATAGCTGCATTAAGAGACTATGGACTCCTAAAATTCTTCTAGACTCCCAGTATGGTATCACACAAGCGATTGCTTGAGCATATACTCTGGATGTGGAATCTGGAGCAACAATAATCTGATATTGGGGCTCATATTCTGATAGCAGAGGTAGAGGATATCTACTTCCTTACTGGAATTTCGAGATGGGGTGCTCCCATCTCACTGACTGGTTCCTGTGGAGGGGACATCACTACACAGGAGTTGGTAAACCGCCAGTGTATTCCTGGGACAAGGACATCAGGGAAGAAAATACCCATAAAAGAAGTGATGGACGGACCTCTGCGAACTGTATTGTTTACCATGCAGAGAGTGGAGGGAAGCTAGGGGGTGCACCAGGATTCTAGAGCACATATTCTCTATGCCATAGAGGCCATGGCACCTACAGTATTGAACTGGGTGGAAGACCTACTTTCGATATTCAAGGATCAGCTGACTAAGTGTCAGCAGGGGGAACTGAAGTATTTTGGTTTTGGTTCCATTCTAGCCTGCTTCTTCTTCGAGCGGGTGCCACAGATGAGACCCTAGGCAGTATTTATAGAGCTGAGATCCTGGGACCCTCGCATGTAGATGTGGGTCCGGATTATGGCCCGTACTGGAGCGGGAAGGGGGAAGGTGAAGTTCAGTGACCCATCCTTCCGATGGATGAGAGATCAAATCCTCATGATGGAGGACTATGCATATGTGGGTATGAAATTTAGTGGAGACCCTGACCTACCACTCCCACCTGGTGGACAGTGGGTTGAAATTGGTAAGAAGCAAAAAACCCTAAAATGGACATATTGTTTTTTATGTTTTTTATGTTTTATATTTTTTATGTTAAGTAACGAGACCTAAATATTTTCATGCAGACATTGGAGTAGCACGACTTGAGGGAGCTTCCCCATTGGATAGACGAGCTGGACCCCATTTCATACCGTAGGGTGATGATGTGACCGGGGAGTTAGAGGAAAACCTAGAGAGGTTGAACCTAGACATCCCTGATGCTTCCATTGATGACCTCCCTCTAAGGCATCAAAGACCTATAGCGAGAGTACTGGGTCAGTTTAGCAGACTGCTACGTAGAGTAGCCCAGGTAGTGATGTGCTATCACGAGCATCACTAGATGATGTATGCATGATATATCTACTGAAAGCTGATAGCTTCAGGATTTTTTATGGTGATTTTTTCCTGAAATCCTATGTGCTTCAGATGAGGTCTCGTGACCTATTTTTTGTAAACATGTTCATATATATATATATATATATATATATACATACTTTTACCTAGTGTTTATATGTCTCAAATGGTGAATGTATTTTACATGAGTTTTATGTGTCTTTAATTTTTTATTTACAATGAACCATGTTTGATTTTAATGTCATGAATGGGCAATATGCCAATCTAGGATGTAATTAGCTAATGAGTCAGCAACTACATTATGTTCCCTAGGGATATGCCTATAGGCGATGGTTTCAAATGAACTTTCTAACAAGCATACCCTTCAGAAGAGGGGGAGAAGCACAGGGTTCCTAATGGTATAGACATGGTTTAGATGACAAACCATGAATTTTGAGTCCATCAAGACTACCAAATTGCGAACATCCTGGGAGGTAGCTTCAGTCAGAATACCTATGACTGCTCAACACTTGGCAATGTTGTTGGTAGCGGGACCAATACAAACCACTCCTGAACTGACCAAATCATCAAACGAGGAATAGAGAACCTAAGCAGCTGAGGCAAGATTCAAGGTGTGGCAGAAAGCACCATCAGTGAAGCCGTAGAAAGCCATCTTCTCTACACAACCAAAACATGGTATAAACATATACAGACACTAAACTCAAAACCGTATTGAAAATACTTAAAGCACATTGAAAGTCAAGCAATATACATATATACAAGATCCTATCCAAAAAAGATCTAGGCATAGTACCTCTTCAGGTATAACCCATTGCAACGTTTCCCTAATGGGATTCCATTGTAGTCTATGATCTCGTAGGCCCCTTTCTCTAAAACTTTAGAAATGAAGAAAGGACTGTACCACATGAACTCGAAATTTCCTTTCCCTAGTTTGTCATATCCCTGGTCGTAATTCAAAAATAGGTCACCCTCGTTAAAGGCACGAGGTTGGATGGATTTAGCATACTGTGCCTTAACACATTTCTTATGCACCTCATTAGCCAAGGTAGCATCTCTCCTAGTTTCGTCAAGGTTATTCAAGTACAAAAATATCTCTTCCTTCGTAGAAGTGTCTGGGAGAAGTTTGACGGCAAGTTTCAAGGATGGAATCTGACATTGAATCAGTAAGACAGCTTTGAGTCCATAGACAAGTTGGAAAGGTGTGAAACCAGTAGATGTTTTCATCGAAGTCTTGTAAGACCAAAGAGTGGAGAAAAGGATATGGTACCAGTTGGATTTATGGTCTCCAACCATCCAACGAAGCATAGTTTTCAAAACTTTATTAATGGCCTCTACCTGACCATTAGCTTGTGGATAATATGGCATAGAGTTTTCATGGTGAAAACCTAGCTTGGCACTTAGTTCCTCCATCATTTGATTATGAAATGTGATCCGTGATCAGTAACAATGGACTGCATGACTCCAAGTCTAGCTATGATATGATTGAACAGGAAGAGAGCTACAGTCTTACCATCTTCTGCATATGTAGGCATAGCCTCATCCCACAATGATGTAACCATGCCCCCTAGCTGAGGTAGACTTACAATGCATATAATCAATCCCCCATTTGGAAAATGGGCCAACGGCAATGACGGGGTGTAGAGGAGCAGGATGAGTGCACTTTTTGGGATAAAAATGTTGACAAGGTGAGCATTTCTTAACAGCCTCATGACAGTCTTTGAAGAATGAAGGCCAGAAATAGCCAATGCGAAGGATTTTATGGGCTATAGCCATCCCAAATAAATGAAATCCACATGCTCTAGAGTGGTAATCATTCAACACATGTTCAGCTTCCTCATGGATGAGGCATCGCCGGAGAATAGAATCAATCCCACATCTATACAAGGTATCATTCAGGATGAGGTAGTATTTTGCATGGTGACATATATGGTGGCGATCGTCATGGGATAGATTTGGCTAAAATATTTGTGTTTGGAGATAAATAAGAAAATCTCCATACCATGGATCAGTAGTGCTTATCAGGAACAGGAATTCATCCGGAAATGAATCATTGGGCTCAGATTCCATCGAAGCACAGGGAAGATCACACATGAGCTCGACAAAGACCAGGGATTTCTTTGATGTGGATCTGGAAAATTCCAGATCAAACTCCTGTAGTATGACTATCCATCGAGAGTAGTTACCCTCGAGCACCTGACGAGTCAGGATGTAATACACAGGGTTCTGGTCTGCCAATACAGTGGTTGTGTAAAGCAAAATGTAGTGATGAAATTTTTGTACAACAATGATCATGGCCAATGCTAACTTCTCCATGCATAAATATTGAGTTTCAAAATCCATAAGATTCTTACTAGCATAGTAAATCACGTGCCCCTGACTGTTGGGATTTTCCTACACCAAAACCATAGCAATGGTAGTAGCGTAGGCAGCAATATACAAGAGAAATTATTTTGAATAATATAGGGGGTGTATCACGGGTGAATGAGTCAGAGTGTGTTTGATATTATCAAAGGTGTGTTGGGCTTGGTCATCCCAAAAGAATGGAGTGTCCTTCTTAAGGAGATGCATATAACCATGCGTTTTCTTTGCAAAAATTGCACACGAAAAGGTGGAGAAAGTTTTCCTTCCCTTACAAACTTTGGAGTTAGAGAAGATTGGTTGGGGTTGGTAGAGATAAAATGGTGGCAATTTTCAAAGGGTCTATCTAGATGCCATCCTTAGAGACTACAAAACCTAACAGATGTCCCGTGTCAACGCAGAAAACAAGTTTATGCAGATTAAGCCATATATTGTAATGACGACATCTCAGGAAAATATCTCTAAGATGACCAGGGTGGTCCTCCCATTTCTATGAATGAGCAGAGAGGTCATCAAGGTACGGTTCAACAATATGTTTAATATCATGAAACACATAGGACATCGCACGTTGGAAAGTGGCTCCAGCATTTTTTGAGCCAAATTGTAACTTCCTATATGCAAAGGTTCCCCACAAGCAAATGAATGTCGTCTTGTGCTGATCGATAGGTAATATCTCAATCTGATTATAGCCGAAAAATCCATCCATGAATGAGAAGATGACACTGTCGACACAGTTGTCAATAATATGATCGATATGTGGAGTAGGAAAGTTGTCCTTGGGACAAGCTTTATTCAAGTCTCTAAAATTGATACAGACCCTAATGGTGCCTTGATTTTTATTGACAGGGACAACGTTTGACACCCATTCCATTAGGGGTATGGGATAAATAAACCCAGCTTTGATAAGTTTCTCTATCTCAAATTTAATAGCAGCAGCCTTCCATGGATGGACTTGCCTTAGTTTTTGCCTAACAGGTTTAGCTGTGGGATAGGTTTTAATTTCATGTACCACAATGGATGGGTCTATCCCCGACATTTATTCATAAGACCAGGAAAAAATATCATGGAATTCCTTGAAAAGTGCCTTGTATGCTTCAGATTGATCTACTGAGCAGTTCTGCCCAACATGAACATGCTCAATGGTACCAGGCTTGGATGATATGTCAATCGGATTTGTCTAAGTAATGTTGCAAAGGTTTCCTTCAGAATCTATGTCTTGCAACAATAGAGGACTTTGAGGTGCATTGACAATAATAGTGGAAAATAAGGATGCAAATTCATAGTTAACCGAACTGGTGTTGGGGAGGAACAGGGATCTATGATGGTGATCCTCCCAAATGGACTCATTCATATTCATGATCTCCATAATGGACTCATTGAAAAGAAAATTCTTAGAGAGATCATCCAGAACAAGAAGAGATGGTTCTAACTAGTAAGGTAGGTGGTAAGGATCCGAAGCCACCAGATGAAGGTCATTGGTGTGATCATCGAAAAGGGTTTGAATGATGTTGTACATTTCTTCATGTGGAATCAACAATTTGTTTTCCCTTGGGCTCACAATCAAATGATGCAATCATATTTACTGTCGTTGTGTCTATTTTAGGAGGAGTGGATGGAAAAATCCCCATAAGGGATGAATCCTTCAACATGCCTACCCCAATCAACTGGTAAGGAGGAGGGGACTATCCTAACATAAGGATATTATTAGTTGTAGAGGTAGTAACATCCGGTGTACAAAAATCAAGCTAATCGATGGTAACAATTCTCCCTAGATGTGTAAATTGGACTATTTGGAATACCGTCGAAGCAACAACAGTCATGGCTTAAAACCAATTTCTTCCTAGAAGCAGGTTGTAATTTAACAGGGCATCCACTACTTCTACTTGAATAGAAACATTTTTTCCCCCAATCTTGACTGCAAGGGCTGATATGAGACCATTGGGTTGGAAACCTTTTCCATCAAAGGCTTTCAAAGTCGTAGGTGATGTTACAGGCTCGGGAGAGCCGATAGCTTTCCAACAAGACAGGGACAAAACCGAAGTTGAAGCTCCTTCATCTAAGATAGTCCTAAAGACTTTCTTTCCAACTAATTTCATAATTATTTGGAAAGAAATTTTGTGAGGTAGTCTAGAATTATAGTTCTCGACATTGAAAAGAATCAAATTATTATTGTCTGGGTCTAAAGCTCCTAATGCAGTTAACAACTTTTTGCAATGTGTAGGACAAATTTGGAGCACTTCCAAGGTAGACATTACACATGGTTCCTGAGTGAGATCTTCAACTACATTATAAAATTGAGCAGCTCGAGCATTAGGGTTAAAAACAACCTTCCCAAGAGTACTTTGGGTGGATGCAAAATCATATCGAGAGTATGCTTCTCGATGGTTAGGGGGACAGTAGACAAGGATTCAGGAGAACCAGTAGAGGGAGATTTCCCTAAAGAAGAATGGTATTCTTTCTTGTCTGCGGGTTTGTCATAATTTTGACTTCGAGTTTGCAGACTAATGGTATCCGAGGACATCATATGAATTTCCTTTGACAAACTAGAGTTTCCCTGATTAGACATGCGATCTATCAGTTGTTGTTGAGAGGGAAAAATATCCGTGAGAACTGTGGGTGGGGGATTTGTATTAAAAAATTGGGTGATTTCGTCCCGACGGGGACACTCTTTTATGAAATGGTCACCTCCACATAGTAGACATGGATATTTTTCTTTTCTTTTCCCTTTATCATTATCATTGTTGGTTTGTTTTGGATTCTCCCGTTGGTTTCCAGGTTTTTTATTTTTACTTTTACCCTTCTTTTTATTATTGCCAGAGGTTTGAACACTCTGAATAGAATTGACCTCGATGGAAACCTTGGGAGTCGAATGAGTAGGGGTCGAAGTCTAGGGTTGCTTGGCAGGTTTTGTTGCTAATGAGGACTGGATTGAACCAACAATCCCATCAACAAGGAATTCTACTAGTGGCTTTGTAGGATTGGTGGTTGGGCGAGGAGCTTGAGGAATCAAGTCATACAAAGTTCCAGACTGGGAATAGACCAAGTCTAGATACTGGGCTCGACTAATGGCTTTCTCTTCAGTAACAGCACCACCCATAGCCACATCTCAAGAAATCAGAGACAACAAAGATTTGGTAAACTAATCAGCTAATAACTGATCTAGAATAGGAGCCTTAATAAGTCTTCTCTACCTTCTCCACTCATGGATATGATCAGATATGTGGGTGGAGGTGTTCTATTGCAGAGAATTTAATAGAATAGTACCTATTTCATTATGAATAGGAAGCTGAAAGTGCATAAGAAATACAGTTTCCAATGAGCCAAAATCCACAAATGAGTGTTGCGGAAGTTCAATATACCATTTCACGGCTGTACCAGTCAAAGTTCTCTGAAAGAGTCTTAAACGAACTGAATCATCCATGAGGGAGTTTGAAGAACACCACAGATGGAATGTCATGACATGGTTTTTTGGATCATCTCCCTACTTTGCATCGAACTTTGGAATGTCCAATGGTAACTTTACCAGAATGGGAGGCCACGAGGGGTTATGTTGAATGGGGTCATTAATCAACTTGGACAAATCGGACAAGTCCAAAGTTTCCAAGAAAGGTAACTGACAATTAGGTTGCACAAACTGGTAATATTGATATGGCATATAATTACCAGTAGGACCGTAAGTATACTGATAGATAGGTTGTTGTGAGGAAGAACTACTAAAAAATCCACCCGCAGGGGGTTGATTTTCGGGATCAGGACCGTTAGTACCACGAGGGCCTTCGGGAGGAGGACCACTAGGGCCTTTGGGACCACTAGAACCATTGGGACCACCAGGACCATTGGGACCACTAGGAGGTGGACCACTAGACCCTCTAGGACCTCCAGGAGGTAAACCTCCAGAGCCTTCAGAACCACTAGGAGGAGGGCCACCAGACCTTCCAAGACCATTAGGAGGAAAGCTACCAGGCCCCCTAGGACCACCAGGACCATTAGTACCATAAGGAGGAAAGCCACCAGGCCCTCTTGGACCATTAGGCTCCCCAAGGGGAGGACCTCCATAAGGCGGTCCTCCGATACCTTCCGCAGTATGAATAGGTATCCCCCCCATAGCTGGCATGTAGGACTAGTTAGGTTTCCACCATGGCATGAAAGTATTACTAGGATATGGAATTCCAGCATAAGGAATTCCTATAGGGTTGGGTGGATAATTAAGGTTTCCTACAGGTACTTGATTTGTTCTATAACCATAACCTCAAGAGGTTTGATTGGTTACAGGTTGTGCCCCCAAGGGCTGACCTGAACTAGATGGGGGTTTAACCACATTAGTGTGCGTGGGAGGGACATAAAATGTAGATTGCTCTATACCAGAGGTCTTCCCTTGACTATATACAATTCCGGTGCCAGATAATGTAGGTCATGTCGAGGGTTGGCCCCCACCACTAGAAGGTAATGCCGAAATAGGAATTGAAGGTCAAGCCCCAGGTGCGGAAGAGCTAGGAGGATTGGGAACAGACATAATATGGGAGGTGGCGGGGTTGGTAGTTTGACCTGGATTGTGTGGAGTCACTATGCGATCTAGAATCGATTTAATGGGTCTCATAGAATTGGCAAGTGAACGATATACCACAGCAACAGTTGTGGAATGTGATGGTGGTGTGCCCAATATGTCATCTATTTTCTTTTCAATCTCCTGTGCATGGAGAATGGCTGCGTGGTATTGTCTACATTCTTCTTCATCTAGAGAAACTTCTTCAGAAAAGTTTAAATGGGTGCCAAATGAGGCAATGACCTATCCTATAGAGTTATCCCAAAATGGAGCATTGGGACCATAATTCGGACGCGGGTAGTATCATCAACATGACCTTCTATGGGAGAATGGAATGAAGTATTATCCCGAGAAGGTTGTTAGACCAAGGGGGGTGAGTGTGAAGGATATGGTACTCTGTTTTCTGCAACCACATTATCTCCCACTTGGGAGGTGGTAGCAGCTCCTTGGTCAATAACTTCCATTGGATTCTCTCCTGAAATAGAAATAAAATCGGGTGTCAAGCCCCGTACTCTTTTGGATTGTCTTAGCTCAACCAGTTTGTACAACTCCTATCTAACCTAGGTTCTCAAAAACTAGAAAAAAAACCAAAAATTTCCCTACTAAAGCTATAGGTCAAACAAGCAAACTTAAATGACAGGAGGAGTTCAGATAGTCAGGTCTCTCACCAGGATTGTCAAGAAGGTGCCACTCATGATATACCTCAAGGGTACGTGTGTAGTAATCTCCCCGAATGTTGTTTTCGGTGTATGGCTCTAAGCAAGACAGCCAAAGGTATTTTCCCAGATGGATAAGGTATCCTAGTGGGGTCTCCTGATATACACAAGGTATGTGGGAGCTCAAATCGGTAGTAGTGCTATCTAATGCATAACCATACACAAGGGGCCTTTCGATATACAATCGAGTACATGAAGTACCTTTCTATATACCTCAAGGGTACATGAA
This sequence comes from Pseudotsuga menziesii, assembly GCA_001517045.1. Lineage (NCBI taxonomy): Eukaryota > Viridiplantae > Streptophyta > Pinopsida > Pinales > Pinaceae > Pseudotsuga > Pseudotsuga menziesii. Next base: position 557,137 of record LPNX010330204.1, read on the forward strand.
AGTCCATTCGATATACTGACGGTACATGGAAGAACCACACGAGTCCCGAGATGTAATGTGGACGAGTAACGATAGCTCCTACGCTTAACAACACCCGAACACGTCTCTAACCTATCACTCAAATTGCTATGTAAATTTTAACCTATAACTTCCATTAATTTTAAAGTGGACAGTTAGGTGAATGCATAGAATTTTGACAAAAGAAGTAAAACCATGCAGTATGCATATGAAAATATTTCACTTTACCGTTTGTGGTATGCCTACCTACGGGAGGGAAAGAGAGTATTTTCTTTTGTTTTAAAACCAAAAATTTCCAAACACAATCTTGAACAAATAAAAATCAAAGACAAGCAACACTTTCCAAACTCATTTCTCTTTTCTAAAAGCAATCAAAAGGGGAAGAGTCTATTTTCCTAAAAGAAAAACAAGAAGCACATTATATGCATATGCACTCTATTTTTTCTATTTTTCTTAAAACATAGATAGATCTAACTTAAAACTACAATATTTTTTATTTTGATTAGATAGTACTAATGCAAAACAGATAAAAGAACATAGAGAACCTGAAATCTTGTGAGGCCAATCAAAGATCCAATGTCTTATGCTCAATGATGATAATGACCTAATCTCAGTAAAAAAAATTCTTTTTAAACAAGCAAAAAGAAGTCCTCTATGGAAACAAAAAATGAAATCAAGTTGCTAATTAAATGTTTTTATTTTAGTCTATATAACAGAAATGAAAATAGAGCTCACTAACACCTAAGCTTTTCAAAAAAGAAATCCTTTCACAAACACAACCCACAAGCATAGAAGGAAATAGACAATCAACAAGCCTAATATAGCTTTTGAATTCTTCACTCAAACCAATATTTTACCACCGAAATTCAAACCATAAGCATCAGATTCTAACACACAAGCCTGATAGTGCAGGGCTGAAAACAAACCAACTCAATTTTTTTTGCAAAAAATGAGAAAAAAGTAGTCTTGGAACAAGTCCTCCCTGGAACCGTGCTAGAGGGGACTTGATAGAGAGGTTCTGGATGAGCATTGCTTCTGGATAATAGGACTCAGGCAGTGGCACCGCGTACTACTAACAAGTTTCAGGCAGTGGTACCACTTCTCTCCAACAGCATATAAGTGGTTCCCTGTATAGATCCAAAACATAAAGGAGAACGACAGATCAAGTTAGAAAAAGATCAAATCAAGGAAAAAATTGATGGATTGATAGTAACAAAGAGCATAAAAAGTCTAAATAATTCATATTTGAACAGATCTGAAAGTTTCAAACCAAAATTCACTGAGTCAGATGGTAGATTTGACTGAAGAGAGTTGGATATGGAGCCTGGATTCAGAAAAGAGTTCAAGAACTGAGGAAGATCAGATCAACTAATATATGTACTGTTCCCCAACAGAGTCGCTAGATTTGGAACCAGGAATATTTCACCTTCTGCAAACAGAAGCTGTTCCTCTGGTCTGAATGGTTCAGATCCAGAACAAATGAGTGAATGACAAAGGATGAAGACCTTCCTTGGATTTCATAGACACCTAGAATATTGCTTCAATAGTGAACCTATGTACCTGCAAATAGATCAAACATGCAAACAAATCAAAGATACCAAAAAATCATCTACTTATCGATGTTAGTGACTAAGGAATCTAACATGTACATGCAAAATCAAAACAATAGTAATGTGGGACGGAAATCAAATTTACATTAAATATGCATGGAGAAGCTTACAACAAATGCCTTAGTGTTGAAAAGCATCTCCACGAGACAAACACTTCATCTCCTTAAGATCCAACTTTGCTCTCTATGCTCTCTAATGGCTTGGGATAAGTGGTCAATCCAACAGCATAACAATATCTCTATAGTTCTCCCCCTCAACTATGGACATGAGCTTGTATTTATAAGGCTCAATGGATAGGAATAGTTGAGAGATTTGTGGGTGAGTTAGTTCTAAGATCCTATGATGGGGGATCTCGAGACCAACTAACCCACAATGATAGGGATAAGAGAGGACATGAGGCTCATGATCTAGAAGCCTCGAGAAACTTCTCGTTTTCCCATTTTAACCAGGGTAACGCTTTTCTTCTATTATGACAGAGCGGTTTAGATGAGAAATGCTTATGGACAAAATACCATATGTGGTGGCACTGCTTATGGAAAATAGGATACAGGCGGTGCTGAGCAGGGTACCGCTCATGGGCCACAGGTAAAGCACGATGCTGATTTTTTCCATGTAGAATTGACAAATAAAGTAGGTTTCCACTCTAAGCGCTGGGATTAAGGGAAAACATGAGAGTTAAGGGTATTATCACATGGTGGTGATAGGATTTGGGTATAAAAAATAGCTTCAAGTCCATAGACAAGCTAGAAAGGTGTGAAACCAGTAGTTTTTTTCACCGAAGTCCTGTAAGCACAAAGAGCAGAGAAAAGGATATGGTGCCAGTTGGATTTATGGTCTCCAACCATCCAACGAAGCATCGTTTTCAAAAATTTGTTAATGGCCTTGACCTGACCATTAGCTTGCAGACAATAGGGCGTATATTTTTCATGATGAAAACCTAGCTTGGCACTTAGTTGCTCCATCATTTGATTACGGAAATGTGATCTGTGATCAGTAACTATGGACTGCGGGACTCTGAATCTAGCTATCACATGATTGAATAGGAAGAGATCGACAGTCTTACATTCCTCTACATATGTAGGCCTGGCCTCAGCTCACTTTGTAAAATAGTCAACGACTACGATGATGTAACCATGCCCCCTGGCTGAGGTAGGCTTACAATGCATATAATCAATCCCCCATTAGGCGAAAGGGCCAACGGCAATGACGGGGTGTAGCGGAGTAGGATGAGTGCACTTTTCAGATAAAAATGTTGACAGGGTGGGAATTTGTTAACAGCCTCGTGACAATCTTTAAAGACTGAAGGCCAAAAATATCCAGTGTGAAGGATTTTTTGGGCTATAACCATCCCAAATAAATTACCGCTACATGATCCAGAGTGATAATCATTCAACACTTGTTCATCTTCCTCGTGAGTAAGGCATCGCCAAAGAATGGAATCGATACCATGTCTATACAAAGTGTCATTATATATGAGGTATGATTTTGCATGGTGATGGATACGGCAGTGATCATCATGGGATAGTGTTCGCTAAAATCTCTGTGTCTGGAGATAAATGAGGAAATATTCATACCATGGGTCAGTAGTGCTTATCAGGAAATGGAATTCATCCGAGAATGAATGACTGGGCTCAGATTCCGCCGAAGCACCGGGAAGATCACACATGAGCTCGACAAAGACCAAGGATTTATTTGATGTGGCTTTGACAAATTCCATATCAAACTCTTGGAGTATCACTATCCATCACGAGTACTTGCTCCCAAGCACTTGATGATTCAGGATGTAATACACAGGGTTCTATTCTTCCAATACGGTGGTTGTGCGGAGTAAAATGTAGTGACGAAATTTTTGAACAGCAATGATCATGGCCAATGCTAATTTATCCACACATGAATATTGAGTTTCAGAATCCATGAGATTCTTACTAGCATAGTAAATCACATGCTACTGACCGTCGGGATTCTCCTACAAAAAAAACATAGCAATGGTAGTCATGGAGGCAACAATGTATAAGAGAAAATCCTTTGAATAATCTGGGGGGTGTATCATGGGTGAATGAGTCAGAGTGTGTTTGAGATTATCAAAGGTGCATTGGGCTTGGTCATCCCAAAATAACGAAGTTTCCTTCTTAAGGAGACGCATATAACCGTGTGTTTTCTCTGCAAAATTGCACACGAAATGATGGAGAAAGTTTTCCTTCCCTTGCAAACTTTGGAGTTCTAGAAGCTTGGTTGGGGTTGGTAGAGCTAAAATAGATGCAATTTTCAATGGATCTATTCAGATGCCATCCTTAGAAACCAAAAAACCTAAGAGGCATATCATCTCAATGCAGAAAACACATTTATGAGGATTGAGTTGTATGTTATAATGACGACATCTTAGGAAAATGTCTCTAAGATGACCAGGGTGGTCCTCCCATTGCTGTGAATGAGAAGGGAGGTCATCAAGGTACAGTTCAACCATATGTTTTATATCGTGAAACACATAGTACATACCACACTGGAAAGTGGCTCCAACGTTTTTCAAGCCAAATGGTAACTTCCTATATGCAAAGGTTCCCCATGGGAAAATGAATGCCATCTTGTGCTGATCAGTGGGAAAAATCTCAATCTGATTATAACCCAAAAATACATCCATAAATGAGAAGATGACACTTCTAGCACAGTTGTCGATAATCTGGTCGATATGCGGAGTGGGAAAGTTGTCTTTGGGACAAGCTTTGTTCAAATATCTAAAATCGATGTAGACTCTAATGGTGCCCTGATTTTTATTGACAGGGATGACGTTCAATACCCATTCCATCAGGGTTACGGGATAAATAAAACCTTCTTTGAGAAGTTTCTCTATTTCAGCTTTGATAGCTACAGCTTTCCATGGATGGACTTGCCTTAGTTTTTTCCTGACAAGTTTAGCAGTGGGATAGGTTTTTATTTCATGGACCACAATGGATGGGTCTATCCCTGACATTTCTTCATAAGACCAAACAAAAATATTACGAATTTCTTTGAAAAGTGCTCTGTATGCTTCAAATTCTGCTGGTAAGCAGTTCTTCCCAACATGAACATGCTCAAGGGTACTAGACTTGGCTGATATGTCAATTGGATTTTTATGAGTAATGTTGCATAGGTTTCCTTCAGAATCTGTGTCTTGCAACAATATAGGATTTTGAGGTGTGTTGATAATATCAGTGGAAAAAAGGGATGCAAAATCATGGTCTATCAAACTGGTGTTGGGGAGGAATGAGGATCTATGATGATGATCCTCCCATATAGGCTCATTCATACTCATGATCTCCATAATGGACTCATTAGAAGGAAAATTCTCTAAGAGATAATCCAGAATAGGAAGAGAGTGTTCTAACCAATAGGGCAGGTGGTAAGGGTCCGAATCCATCAGATGAAGCTCATTAGTGTGGTCATCGAAAAGGGTTTGAATAACGTTGTACATTTATTCATGCGGGCTCAACAAGGTGGAATCAACAATTTGTTTTACCTTTGGGTCATAATAAAATGACGAAATCATATTTACTATCATCATGTCTGCGTTAGGAGGAGTGGATGGAAAAATCCCCATAAGGAATGAATACTTCAACATGTCTACCCCAATCGACTGGTAAGGAGGAGGGTACTGACCTAACATAGGGATGTTATTAGCTATAGAGGTAGTAACATTCAGTGTACAGAAATTGAGGTGGTCAATGGTGACAATTCTCCCTAGATGTGGAAATTGGACAATTCCAAATACCACCAAAGTGACAGTAGTCATGGTGTAAAACCAATTTCTTCCTAGAAGGAGGTTGTAATCTAGTGAGGAATCAACTACTTCCAATTAAACTAGAAATAAATTTTCCCCCGATCCCAACTGAAAGGGATGATATGAGACCATGGGGCTGGAAACCTTGTCCATCAAAGGATTTCAGAGTCATAGGTGATGTTACAAGCTTGGGAGAGCCAATGGATTTCCAACAAGACAGGGACAACACCGAAGTTGAAGCTCCTTCGTTTAAGACAGTTCTAAAGACATTCTTTTCGACTACTTTTGCTATGATTTGGAAAGCAAGTTTGTGAGGTAGTCTAGAATTATATTTCTCGACATTGAAATGAATCAAATTAGTATTGTCCAGTTCTAAAGCTCCTAACACAGTTAACAAGTTTTTGCGCTGTGTAGAACAGCTTTGGAGTACTTCCAAGGTAGACATTGCACATGGTTCCTGAGCAAGATTTTCAACTACATTATAAAATTGAGTAGCTCAAGAATTAGGGTTAAATAGAACCTTCCTAAGAGTACTCTGGGTGGACACAAAATCATGTCAATATTAGGCTTCTCGATGGTTAGGGGAACAGTAGACGAGGACTCGGGAGAACCAGTCAAGGGAGATTTTTCTGAAGAAGAATTGTCTTCTTTCTTGTCTACGGGTTTGTCATAAATCTGATTTCGAGTTTGAAAACTAATAGTATCTGAGGACATCATGTGAATTTACTTTGAAGAACTAGATTTTCCCTGATTAGCCATGTGGTCTATCAGTTGTTGTTGAGAGGGAAAAGGATCCATGAGAACTGCGGGTGCAGGATTAGTTTTCAAGAATTGGGTGTTTTCGTCACGACAAGGACACTCTTTTGTGAAATGGTCACCTCTGCATAGTAGACATGGATATTTCTCTTCTCTTTTCCCTTTATCGTTCTTGTTGGTGGTTGGTTTTTGATTCTCTTGTTGGTTTCCAGGTTTTTTGTTTTTAGCTTTACCTTTATTTTTATTGTTTTCGGGCATTTGAATACTTTGAATGGAATTGAACTCAGCAGAAAACTTGGGAGTTGAATGAGTAGGGGTGAAAGTTTGGGATTGCTTGGAAGGTTTTGATGTCGACGAGGACTGGATTGAACCAAAAATCCCATCAACAGGAGTTTCTACTAGTTTCTTGGCAGGATCGTTGCTTGGGCGAGGAGCTTGGGGGATCAAGTCATACAATGTTTTAGACTGGGAATAGACCAAGTCCAGATACTCGACTAATGGTGTGCTCTTTAGTAATGGCACTGCCCATAGCCACATCTCAGTCAATTGGAGGAAAGAAATATTTAGTAAATCAATCAGCTAACAACTGATCCAGGATAGGATCCTTAATAAGTCTTCTCCGCCTTCTCCACTCATGGATATGATCGGATATGTGGGTGGAGGTGTTCTTTCACAGAAAATTTAAGAGATATCTACCTGTTTGATAATGAATAGGAAGCTGAAAGTGTGTAAGAAACATAGTTTCTGATGAGACAAAATCCACAAACGAATGTTGTGAAAGTTCAATGTACCATTTCATAGCGGTATCGGTCAAAGTTCGCTGAAAGAGTCTTAAACGAACTAAATCATCCATAAGGGAGTTTGAAGAACACCACAAATGGAATGTCATGACATGACTTTTTGGATCATCTCCATGATTCCCATCAGACTTTGGAATGTCCAATGGTAACTTTACTGGAATGGGAGGCCACGAGGGGTTATGTCGAATGGGATCATTAATCAACTTGGACAAATCAGGAAAGTCCAAAGTTTCTAGGAAAGGTAACTGGAAATTATGTTGCACATACTGGTAATATTGATATGGAATATAAGTATGAGTAGGACCATAAGTAAACTGATAGACATGTTGTTGTGATGAAGAACCGCCGGAAGATCCGCCTGCAAGGGGTTGATCTCTGGGATCAAGACTGTTAGGACCGCAGGGGACTTCGGGACCACCAGGGCCTCCAAGACCACTAGGACCATTGGGACCACCAGGACCATTTGGACCACCAGGAGGAGGACCACCAGACCCTCTGGGACCCCTGGGAGGTAGACCTACGGAGCCACTGGAACCACTAGGAGGAGGGCCACCAGACCCTCTAGGACCACTAGGACCATTAGGATCATAAGGAGGAAATCCACTAGTCCCTCTAGGACCATTAGGCCCCCCAGGGGGAGGACCTCCTTCAGGGGGAGGACCTCCATAAGGTGGTCCTACGACACCCCCCGTAGTATGTATAGGTATCCCCCCCATAGCTAGCATGTAGGACTATTTAGGTTGCTACCATGGCATGAAAGTATTACTAGAATATGGAATTCTGGCATAAGGCATTTCTATAGGATTGGGTTGGTAATTGATGTTTCCTATAGGTACTTGATTTGTTATGTAACCATACCCCCAATAGGTTTGATTGGTTATGGGTTGTGCCCCCAAGGGATGACCTGAAATGAATGGGGGGTTAACCACATTCATGTGGGTAGGAGGGACATAAACTATATATTTCTCTATACTAGAGGTCTACCCATGACTAGCTACAATTTCAGTGACAGATAATGTAGTTCATGCTGGGGTTGCCCCTCGCCACTAGAAGGTATTGATGAAACAAGAATTGAATGTTGAGCCCTAGGTGTGGAAGACCCAGGAGGATTTGGAACATACATAACATGGGAGCTGGTGGGGTTGGTATTTTGACCTAGATTATGTGGAGTCACATTACGATCTAGAATAGGTTCAATAGGTCTCATAGAATCAGCACGTGAGTGATATCCCAAAGGAAAAGCTGTTGATCGAGGTAGTGGTGTGCCCAATATGTCATCTATTTTTGTCTCAATTTCTTGTGCATGAAGAATGGCTGCCTGGTATTTTCTATGTTCTTCTTCATTTGGTGAAACTTCTTCAGAAGATTTTAAATGGGTGCCAAATGAGGCAATGGCCTGTCCTATAGAGGTATCCCAAAATGGAGCATTGGGACCATAATCTGGACGAGTAGTATCATCAACATGACCTTCTATGGGAGAATGGAATGAAGTATTACCCTAAGAAGGTTGTTGGGCCAAGGGAGGTGCATGCGAAGGATATGGATCTCCGCTTTCTGCAACCACATTTTCTCCCACTTGGGAGTTGGTAGTAGCTCCTTGGTCGATAGATTCCATCGGATTTTCTCTTGAAACAAGAATAAAATTAGGTGGCAAGCTCCGTACTCTTCTGGACTGTCTTAACTTAGCCAATTTTTACAGTTCCTATCTAACCTAGGGCCTCAAACTAGAAAACACACCAAAAATTTTCCTACTCAAGCTATAGGCCAAACAAGCAAACTTAAATGACAGGAGGAGTTCAGATAGTTAGTTCTCTCACCAGGATTGTCAAGAAGGTGCTACTTGCGATATACCTCAAGGGTATGTGCATAGTAATCTCCCTGAATGCTGTTTTTGGTGTATGGCTCCAAGAAATATGGCCAAAGGGCTTTTCTCATATAGATAAGGTATCCTAGTGGGGTCTCCTGATATACGCAAGGTACATGGGAGCTCAAATCGGTAGTAGTGCTATCTAATGCATAACTGTTCACAAGGGGCCTTCCTATATACAATCAAGTACACAAAGTACCTTTCTATATACCTCAAGGGTACATGAAAGGCTGTTCGATATACCGACACTATGTGGAAGAACCGTTCAAGTCCTAGGATGTAATGTAGACGAGTAATGATAGCTCCTATGCTTGACGACGTCCGGACATGTCTCTAGCCTATCACTCAAATTGCTATGTAAATTTTAGCCTATAACTACCATTAATTTTAAAGTGGACTGTTAGGTGAATGCATGAAATTTTGACAGAGAAAGTAAAACCATGCAGAATGTAGATGCAAATCTTTCACTTTACCGTTCATGGTATGCCTACCTACGGGAGGGAAAGAGAGTATTTTATTTTCGTTTTGGAAACCAAAAATTTCCAAACAACTAATTTGAACAAATCAAAATCAAAGACAAGCAACACATTCCAAACTCATTTTTCTTTTTGAAAGCAATCAAAGGGGTAAGAGCCTCTTTTCCTAAAAGAAAAACAACAAGCACTCTACATGCATATGCACTCTATTTTTTCGATTTTTCTTAAAACATAGATAGATCTCACTTAAAACTACACTACTTTTTCTTTTGATGAGATAGAACTAATGTAAGAGAGACAAAAGAACAAAGAGAACCTGAAAGCTTGTGAGGCTAATCATAGATCCAATGCCTTATGCTCAATAATGGTAATGACCTAATGTCAATCAAAAAATTTTCTTTTTAATAAGCAAAAAGAATTCCTTTATGGAAAAATGAAATTAAGATGATAAGCAAATGGTTTTTCTTTCAGTCTTTATAAAAGAAATGAAAAGAGAACTCACTGAAACCTAAGCTTTCAAAAAATTACTTTCACAATCACAACCAACAAGCAAGAAAGCAAATGAATAATCAACAAGCCTAATATAGCTTTTGAATTCTTCAAGTAAACCAATATTTTACCACATAATTTTCAACCATGAGCATACAGATTCTAACACACAAGCCTGACAGTGCATGGATGAAAGCAAACAAACTCAACTTTTTGCAAAAAAAAAATGATAAAAAACTAGTTCTGGAACAAGGTCTGCCTAGCACCGCGCTGGAGGGGTCTTGACAAAGCAGTTTTGGATGGGAACTGCTTCTAGATAAAGGGACTTAGGTGGTGGAACCGCTTATGGTTAACAGAGTTCAGGCGGTGGCACCGCTCATTGCCAACAGAGCATGTGCAGTTCCTTGAATGGATCCAAAACACAAGAAAAATGAGAAATCAAGTTAGAAATTGATCAAATCAAGGCAAAGATTGATGAATTGACAATAAAAAAGAGCATATAAAGTTGAAATAGTTCAGATCTGAATTGATCTGAAAGTTTCAAACCAAAATTCACTAAGTTAGATGGCAGATCTGATTGAAGAGAGTTGAAGATGGAGCCTAGATTCGGACAAGATTTCAAGGAGTGAGGAATATCAGATCAACTGAAATTTTCTTTGATCCCCAGTGGAGTCACCATATTTGTTATAAGGAATATTGCACCTTCTGTGAATAGAAGTTGTTCCTCTGGTGTGAATGGTTCAGATGATCCAGAACAATTGAGTGGATGACAAAGGATGAAGACCTTCCCTAAATTCTATAGACACCTGGAATACTACTTCGATCATGAACCTGTGTACCTGCAAACATGTCAAACATAAAAGCACATCAAAGCTACCAGAAAGTCATCTACATATCCATACTAGTGACTAAGGAATCTAGTAACATATACATGTGAAATCAAAACAATAGATATGTGGGACGGAAATCATCTTTGCATTAAGAATGAATGAAGAAGCTTACAACTGTTGCCTTAGTGTCGACAAGCTCCTTGACGAGACAAACACTTCATCCCCATAAGCTCCAACTTTCTCTCTATGCTCTCCAATGATTTGGACTATGTAGTCAATTCAACAGCATAACAATGCCTCTATAGTTCTCCCCCTCAACTATGGATATGAGCTTGTATTTATAAGGATCAATGGATAGGGATAGTTGAGAGAATGGTGGGTGAGGTGGCTCAACTATCCTATCAAGGGGGATCTCGAGCTCAAACTAATCCATAATGATAGGGATAAGGGAGGAAACGAGGCTCAAGTTCTAGAATCCTCGAGAACTCTTTTTCCCATTTTACCCAGGGTACCGCTTTTGTTCCCTTATGACAAAGCGGTTTAGGTGAGAACTGCTTTAAGAAGAAATACTATAGGCGATGGCACCTCTTCTATATAATAGGATACAGGCAGTGCTGAACAAGGTACCGCTCATCAAACACAAGGTAAGCATGGTGCTAGGTTTTTTCAAGTAGAATTGACAAACATAGTAAGTTTACACTCTAGGTGTTGGGATTAAGGGAAAACATAGGGGTTAAGGATCTCATCACATGATGGTGATAGGATTTAAGTATAACAAAGGTATTTTCCAAGATTTACTTGAGTTTTGGTTACCATCAGGTGAGAATCAAGGACAAAGACATTCATAAGACAACCTTCAGCACAAGGTATGGACATTATGAGTTTGTAGTGGTACCATTTGGACTTACAAATGAACCAACAACATTTATGTGCCTTATGAATAGTGTCTTCAACAGGTATTTGGAAAAATTCATTCTTGTTTTCCTTGATGACATTCTTGTTTATTCTAAGAATGAGGAAGAGCATGAAGAACATTTGAGACTAACATTGCAATTGCTCAGAGAACATCAGTTGTATGCGAAGCTAAGCAAGTGTGACTTCTATAGGGATAGAATTCAGTACTTAGGTCATATTATTTTGAAGGAGGGTATATCTGTAGACCTTGACAAGATTGAAGCTATTAAGCATTGGCCTACTCCAAAGAATGTGACAGAGGGAAGATATTTTATGGGGATTGCAGGATATTACAGGAGATTCATTGAAGGATTCTCCAAGGTTTCACATGCGATCACTTCTTTGCAAAGGAATGGGATAAAGTTAGAATGGACCTCAAAGAGTGAAGAAAGTTTCCAGCGGTTGAAGTATCTTCTCACAAGTGCACCATCGTTAAAAGTTGTAGACCCAAAGAAATATTTTGTGGTATGTACGGATGTATGTGGTCAAGGACTTGGAGGATTTCTTACGAAAGAGAACCACGTGATATGCTATAAATCCAGGAAGTCGAAGGAGCATGAAAGGAACTATGCCACACATGATCTAGAACTTGCAGCCACAGTACATGCTCTCAAGATGTGGAGACATTATTTGATGGGCAGAGGATTTGAGCTAAGGATAGAAGATTGTGGTCTGAAGTATTTGTTTGATCATCCTACTCTGAATGCTAGGAAAGCGAGATGGTTGGATTTTTTATGTGAGTTTGATTTTGAAATGAAGCACATAAAGGAAAAAGAGAATAAGGTAGCTAATGCACTTAGCAAGGAGGTGCAAGAGATGCATGTGGCATCCATTAGTATTTACCAATCAAATTTGAGGCAACAGATTGCTAATCATCTTGATGAAGATGAATTGTATGCACAGGTCAAGGAAACGTTGCAGTAGAAAATCCTTGAAAATAATTATGAGGGATATAAATTGGAAGAAGATGGACTTCTTACCTATAAGAATATAATTTATATTCCAAATGTAGCATATTTGAGGAGGGTTGTTCTGGATGAGATCCATCAAGGTCCATATTCTCGTCATTCAGGATATCAGAAGACGATTGCTACAGCTAGAAAGAAGTACTTTTGGCCAGGCATAAAAAAGGACATGGCTGAATATATTTCAAGGTGCATGAAGTGTCAACAAGTGAAGGTTGAACATCAAAATCCTGCAGGTTTGTTGCATCCTTTGCCAGTTCTAGAATGGAAATGGGAAGTTATTTCCATGGATTTTATTACAGGATTGCCAATGACTTTGAGACAACATGATTCCATCATGTTTGTGGTGGACAAGTTGACAAAGGAAACACATTTTATACCGGTTAATTCTACACATAAGACTCATGACATTGCAAAGATATTCATGAAGGAGGTTTTCAAACTGCATGGATTGCCTAAGGAAATAGTGTTTGACATAGATGTCAAGTTCAATTCCAATTTTTGGAAGGGGTTGTTTGCAAATTTGGGTACAAAGCTGAATTTTAGCACGTCCTACCATCCTCAGACTGATGGACAGACCAAGATAGTGAACCAAGTGTTGGAAGACATGCTTTACATGTATGTGATGGACAAACCAACCAAGTGGGAAGATTATTTACACCTGGTAGAGTTTTCTTATAACAATGGACATCAAGAATCCTTGGGGATGAGTCCATATGAAGCTTTGTATGGAAGAAGGTGTAGGATACCAGTGACTTGGGATAATCCAGTGAAAATGGTTGTGCTTGGTCCAAAAATGCTCAAGGAGATGGAGCAGGAAGTTGTAAATATTAGGAATAATTTGAAGGCAACCCAGGACAGACAGAAAAGTTATGCAGATAGGCATAGGATGAACAGAGAGTTTAGTGTTGGGGATCATGTTTACCTTAGAGTGAAGGCAAAGAAGAGTTCCTTGAAGGTTGGGATTTGTGCCAAGTTATCACCTAGATACTGTGGGCCATTTGAAGCGGCTTGAAAGAATAGGGTGATTTGCATTTAGACTTGCATTTCCTACTAGCACGAGAGCTCAGAATGTTTTTCATGTTTCTTTGCTTAAGAAATATGTACATGATCCTAAAAATGTAACAAATTGGGATGTGATACAGGTGGAACCAGAGGGAGAGTTACAAATTGAGCCTATGAGCATCCTCGCCAGGAAGGTCACAATGCTCCGAAACCAAGCAATAGAATAGGTGAAGGTGCAGTGGGAGCACTACGGTCCTAAAGAAGCTATGTGGGAGCTATAGCATGCCATGCAACTGGCACATCCATTTTTGCTCGAATCTGCGGATTGTTGAGGGCAGTACCAGCAAGCATTTTTGTTCAATGTTGTAAAGCACTGAGGACAATGTTGTTGAAGGGGTAGGGGAATGTAACACCTCGGTTTTGACCTCATTTGTATTTAAATAAAATGATGTAAATAATCATGGTGTGGATCTAGGAAAAAGACTCACCATCGATTTAGTATTTATGTTTCGGCAATTAAGGTGTGGCCGGTGGTATTTTTTATGCTAGCTGAACATTAACAGCTGAACATTATGTTAAAATTTCAATTTTAATTAAAAACCCAAAGCCAACTATGTCAATGAAACAAAATGAGATGGGGGAATGATTTTTCCTAAGGATGAGGGAGTGGGGGATTGGAAGAGTGGGGAAATTAAAATTGGGCAGAGCCCCACTTTGGGAAAAACGTTTTTTGAATTTCTTGGGCAAGAAAACACCCAAAATGACCACTTTTCCCTCATGCGGAAACATTTCACATTCCCTCACGTTTTGGATTGAACAAATACGTTTTTGGAAACCCAATTAAGCATTCACATAGCAACAAGAAAGCAAAACCATTATGAGTCTGAACCTTTTAGGATTTTCTCCTGTCCGGGATCTGAATCCTCCACGTTTTTGGTTTTTGTGTTATGATTTTTTTCCCCTGCTCGAAAATTTTGTTCTCTCTCACGTTTTCTCCCGTCTGTTAGTTGTTTTCCTGAACACGATTTCCCTAAATCCAATTTTGTGACTTTGATTTGAAAGACCGACAATTTTTTTGTTTTGGTAATTTGCAGCAGTCAATCTAGCTCTGGCAATGTTTAGAAATTCATAAATTTATGTGTGTGTATGTAATCCTTGGCATCTGCTATGTTTTGATAAATCCCAGGACTGAGATCACCATGTGTGCATCCACATATGGAATTTGAATTGATTGAAGGAATGGAAATAGAGTCTATACTTGCTTGATAAACCTAGTGTATGAAAGAACGCCATAGAGCAATCTAGAAGGTTGGTTTTCTTCTTTGCATGCCTAGAATAGCACTGGAAGGAAAGGGATGGCCTGAGCGACTGTGTAGAAGAGAAGGGAATGCTTCCTTGTGTTGGTTGTGTAATTGTTTAGAAATTAGGCTAGATTCAATGTGGGTTTTCATGGCTCTGGGGTTGAACTCACTAGCTTAGCAGTCTACCTTTCCACCTCCTTGGCAGCCTGATAAACCCAACTGGAAGGATGGCTTGGTAGGTAGCCTGATAAACACATCTATTGGCTTGGCTGTGTCTCATGTGAATTTGGATAAGTGTAAACCACTTCCTGTGTAAGTATGATAAACCCAACTATGTTGGATTGACTAAGTTTTATTGTATCCTTGGCTATGGGGAAAGTTTGCTAGTGTTCCTTCTTCCTTGGGGAAAATCATGCCCAGCTCAAGGGTGACAGTGTTGCTGAGAGGTTAAAGAGCACACTGGTCTATGGTTGGGTGGAATGTTGTAGCGACATAGCTGGTTATGGGACGAACTTCTCCAAAGATAAGTATTCTTGTTCATTTGAGTTCTGCAACTATATTTGCTTATGAATTATTATGAAATTATCATGAACATGTTGAATGCATGAATGTGTTGAATGAATGAATTTCTTCCATTGTAAATTGCATTATGCATCTATTTATACTTATGTATGTTTTAAGTTCAATGCATTTTATATATGTATTATGTTCATGGGGCTTAGACAACCCGGGTTAATAGAGGTTAGTTGCACCCTCTCCGTCGAGTAAGGGTGGGGGACGTGACAGTGTGGTATCAGAGCACTAGTTGCAGCTTTGTCCTCAATGGTCCAAGATTGAGCAGTTGACAGAGGCATGATCACCCTCTGTGGCCAGTAGGAAGAACAATAGATAGGAGAAATTTTCAGAAATTTCTCTAAGTGTTGGAAATTGCATAGCGGTTGTGTTGCCAAGATTGGAGCCACAGTGGTGGCTAGGCTTCCAAGAGGGAGCCGACATGGTGACTGTGTTGGTGAGATGGATCCGACAAGAAGGAAAAAAATTTCCAAGTGTTTGAAAAATTCCTCTTCTTGCATGGCGACTGAGAAGGCCAAGGAAGAGTTGCAATGACAACGGAAGACAACATATGAATGAGCCTCTACGTGGGGGATGAAAGCTAAAGAGAGAGTTGATAGAAGCATCTCAGCTTGCTGAAATGTAGCTACAATGATAGATAAGGAAAGGAGAAGGGATCGCCGGAAGGGAGCCGACATGGAGACATTTTGGTTACAGTAAGCTGAATAAAGTCATGGTGAAGAACAAATATCCCTTGCCAAGAATTGATGACCTCTTTGATCAAATGAAAGGAGAAAAGGTATTTTCCAAGATTGACTTGAGGTTTGGTTACCATCCGGTGAGAATCAAGGACGAAGACATTCATAAGACAACCTTCAGGACAAGGTATGGACAGTACAAGTTTATAGTGGTACCATTTGGACTTAAAAATGCACCAGCAACATTTATGTGCCTTATGAATAGTGTCTTTAGCAAGTATTTGAAAAAATTCATTCTTGTTTTCCTTGATGACATTCTTTTTTATTCTAAGAATGAAGAAGAGCATGAAGAACATTTGAGACTAACATTGCAATTGCTCAGAGAACATCAGCTGTATGCAAACCTAAGCAAGTGTGACTTCTATAGGGATAGAATTCAGTACTTGGGTCACATTATTTCAGAGGAGGGTATATCTGTAGACCCTGACAAGATTGAAGCTATTAAAAATTGGCCTACCCCAAAGAATGTGACAAAGGTAAGATATTTTATGGGGCTTGCAGGATATTACAGGAGATTCATTGAAGGATTCTCCAATGTGGCACATGTTATCACTTCTTTGCAAAGGAAGGGGATAAAGTTCGAATGGACCTTGAAGTGTGAAGAAAGTTTCTAGTGTTTGAAGTATCTTCTCACAAGTGCACCAGTCTTAAAAGTTGCAGACCCAGAGAATTATTTTATGGTATGTACATATGCATGTTGTCAAGGACTTGGAGGAATTCTTATGTAAGACAACCACGCGATATGTTATGAATCCAGGAAGCTGAAGGAGCATGAAAGGAACTATGCCACACATGATCTGTAACTTGTATCCATAGTACATGGTCTCAAGATGTGGAGATATTATTTGATGGGAAAATGATTTGAGCTAAGGACAGACCATTGTGGTTTAAATTATTTGTTTGATCAGCCTACTCTAAATGATAGGAAAGTGAGATGGTTGGATTTTTTATGTGAGTTTGATTCTGAAATCAAGCACATAAAGAGAAAATAGAATAAGGTAGCTGATGCACTTAGAGAGAAGGTGTAGGAGATGCATGTGGAATCCATTAGTATTTGGCAATCAGATTTGAGGCAGCAGATTGCTAATCATGTTGTTGAAGATGAATTGTATGCACAAGTCAAGGACAAGTTGCAACAGCAAAGCCTTGAAAAGACGTATGAGGGATATAAATTGGAAGAAGATGTACTTCTTACCTATAAGAATAGAATTTATATTCCAAATGTAGCATATTTGAATAGAGTTATTATGGATGAGATCTATCAAGCTCCATATTCTGGTCATCCAGGATATCAGAAGACGATTGCTACAGCTAGAAGGTAGTACTTTTGGCCAGGAATGAAAAATCACATGGATGGATATATTTCAAGGTGCATGAAGTGTCAACAAGTGAAGGTTGAGCATCAACATCCAGTAGGTTTGTTGCATCCTTTGCCGGTTCCAGAATGGAAATGGGAATTTATTTCCATGGATTTTATTAGAGGATTTCCAATGACTTGGAGACAACATGATTCCATCATGGTTGTGGTGGACAAGTTGACAAAGGAAACACATTTTATACCGATTAAGTCTACGCATAAGACTGATGACATCACAAAGATATTCATGAAGGATATTTTCAAACTGCATGGATTGCCTAAGGCAATAATCTCTGACAGAGATGCCAAGTTCACTTCCATGGGGACATGACAATGTGGTATCAGAGCATTGGTTGCAGCTTTGGGCATCAATGGCCCATGATTCAGAAATTGACAGAGGCAGGATCACCCCCTGTGGCTAGTAGGAAGAGAAACAGATAGGAGATTTTTTTAGAAATTTCTCTAAGTGTTGGAAATTGCATAGCACCTACATTGCTAAGATCGGAGCCGCAGTGGCGGCTGGGATTCCAAGTGGGAGCCAACTTGGCGATCGTGTTGGCGAGATGAAGCTGACAAGAAGGAAATTTTTTTCTAAGTGTTTGAAAAATTCATCTTCTTGCATGGTGGATGAGAAGGCCAAAAAAGAGCCGCAATGTGGGTGGTAGACAACATATGAATGACCCGCTACGCGACGGATGGAAGCTAAAGAGCGAGTTGGTGGAATCGACTCACCTTGATTAAATGTAGCCAAAATAGGAGATGAGGAAAGGAGAAGGGATCACTAGAAGGGATCCTACATGGAAGAAATTTCAAAAATTTGTCTAAGTGTTGGCAGCGATAGCCGAAAGTTGAAGTTTGAGCTAACGAAGCGGCAGCCAATAGTTGAAGTTTGAGCTAACGAAGTGGTGGCTGAAAGTTGAGTTTTGAGCTGCAGTAGTGGCAGGGAAACCAAGAATTGAGCCACTACAGTGGATGGAAGATGACCATTGAGCCAATGTGCAGCGGAAGAAAGTTGAAGAATGAGCTGCAACGATGGAAAGAAAAGGAAGAAGGAGTCGCTACACGGTGGAGGAGAAATAAAGATCGAGACGCTACATGGTGGAAGATGGAAGATGATGAAGGAGCCACTATGATGGATGAAAAATGAGGATCAAGCCACTGTAGTGGGTGAAAGTGAAAAAAATTGCTGATGTAGTGGGTGAAAATTTTGAAATTTTTTCCGAAACAGGGAATTTTAGCAGGTTTTTCAGTAGGGATTTCACGGGTCTCGAAAGTGAAAGAAAAGCCACAAAGGGGCAAGAACCCTTGACCCCTGTCGTCCCCTTCAGACAATCATTCTTTGTGAAATAAAATTCTTTGTTTTGGGAAAAGTTGTCAATGTATGATTTTCCAAATGAAGGTAAGTAGTTGTGAATTTCTAAGAATCCTATAAATTTATAATTTAACAAACTGTGTTATTAACACATTTTGCAGAATCCTAGTCACCTCAAAAAGTAGCATTTCATATAGTGTAGTTGGGTAAACTGAGTTTTGGTTTAGCCATGAGATCCAACAACCTACATGATGATGTACAAAACCCCAATGAGTATGAGGAAGATGCTATGGGGGAAAATTTCCAAGTTGGTGGAGATGCAGAGTTACATGGAAGACAATGAAATGTTGGTTAAGGCTCAGGAGGACCAGAATCGGATGAATGCAGCCATACTACAATGTTTGATAGATATTCATATAAAGATGAACTCTCAAGACCGAACAAAAAACCCAGAAGGGAGTAAGAACACTTCTAGAAGAAGAAAGAGATCACCTAGTGAGTCATCTGACTCTGAAGGGTCCACTGGAGATTCAAGTTCTTCTTCGTACAATAATTAGAGAAGGAGATGCTACCAGAACCACTCACAAGATGAATTTGGGAAGGCAAGGCCACTACCTTCAATGGTGAGGTAAAGACTGGCCAAGAAGTTGAAGCTTGGCTTCTGGGAATGAGGAAATATTTCCAAGTCCAAGATTATTCTAGGAATATGAAAGCTGGAGTATCTATTTTCAATTTGACCAGAAGAGCATCCATATGGTGGAATCATTTTAGACAAGTAAAGAAAATCAATGCAAGGAATATTGTGTGGAAGCAGTTCTGAAAATATTTCAAGGAGGAGTACCTCTCTGACAGGTACTATGATGAGAAGATTAAAGAGTTCCGTGAGCTGATATTGGGACAGCAAACCATGGAGGTATATGAAAACAAGTTCCTAGAATTGCTGAGGTATTTTAGGTATATTAAATATTAGAAGGTGAAGATCCAACATTTTTTGAGTGGACTGCCTCAGTCCTACAAAGACTAAATTGAGTTCTATGAACCTAGGACTCTGGAATAAGCAATAAGAAAAGCTATGTATTGCTACGAGCAAAGAAAGAACAAACTGGATTACCAGAAAACATGGAAGGACAAAAGGAGTGAGAAGTATGACCAAATACAAAACTTCTAACTTCAGGAATCAATAGAAGCAACCAGCACAAGTTGAGAAGCAGCTGGCTAGAGTGATGGGAGAGAATCCAAAATACCCACGGTAGAACAGAGGACCACTCCAATGTTGGAAATGTGGAGGACGCCACATGTGAAAGTATTGTCCACTTGAGAATGAAAATGCAAGGCCATCATACAATTTTCAAAAGGTAGAAATAGTGGGACAAGTAGCAAGGGCTGTCCCTATAATTTATGCATCACTGGAAAACTGTCAGGCAGATCACCAGTCAACGGTGGTTGAAGTTTTAGGTAATATTTTGAGCAATCTATTTCTATTTTTATTGACCCTGTTTCTACTCATAGTTATATTGCTCCTAGAGTAGTGGAGGTTTGTGCTCTTAGGAAGGTAAATTGTCATAAGTCTTGGTTAGTTTATCTAGCCACTATAACTAAGAGAAAAGTTATTGAAGTGGTGGAGAAATGTCCATTGGTAATGAATGGATTGGTAACTTGTGTAGATCTGAATGTTCTACCGCTTGGTTCCTATGATGTTCTCATTGGAATGGATTGGTTAGAAGCTCACAGAGTGAAGCTTGACTGTTATAATAAGAATTTTGAATGCATGGATGAAGAAGCGTACCCAGTAATTGTAAGAGGCTTTCCCAAGGTAATCTCGGTGAGGAAGATTTCTACAATGTAGTTAAAGAAGTTTTGTAGAAAAGGTTGTCAGTTGTATGCAACCCATATTGAGGAAGCAATAGAGAATGAAACTCCTAGGTTGGAAGACTATCCTATCTTGCAAGACTTCAAGGATGTTTTTCCTGATGAGGTTCCAGGACTTCCTCCAAAGAAGGACATAGATTTCACAATTAAACTTGTGCCAGGAGCAACACCAGTGTCAAGGGCACCCTACAAAATGAGTACACCAGAAATGTTAGAGATGAAGATGCAGCTGCAAGAATTGTTGGATTAAAAGTATATCAGGCTGAGTGTGTCTCCTTGGGGAGCACCGGTTCTATTTGTAAAGAAGAAATATGGTACGCTCAGATTGTGTATTGATTACAGGCAGCTGAATAAAATCACGGTGAAGAAAAATATCCCTTGCCAAGAATTGATTACCTCTTTGATCAAATGAAAGGAGCAAAGGTATGTTCCAAGATTGACTTAAGGTCTGGTTACCATCAGTGGAGAATCAAGGATGAATACATTCATAAGACAGCCTTCAGGACAAGGTATGGACATTATGAGTTTGTAGTGGTACCATTTGGACTTACAAATGCACCAGCAACATTTATGTGCCTTATGAATAGTGTCTTCAGCAGGTATTTGGAAAAATTCATTCTTGTTTTCCTTGATGACATTCTTGTTTATTCTAAGAATGAAGACGAGCATGAAGAACATTTGAGACTAACATCGCAATTTCTCAGAGAACATCAGCTATATGAAAAGCTAAAAAAGTGTGACTTCTATAGGGATAGAATTCAGTACTTGGGCCACATTATTTCAGAGGAGGGTATATCTGTATACCCTGACAAGATTGAAGCTATTAAGAATTGGCCTACTCCAAAGAATGTGACAGAGGTAATATCTTTTATGGTGCTTGCAGGATATTACAGGATATTCATTGAAGGATTCTCCAAGGTTACACATGCTATCACTTCTTTGCAAAGAAAGGGGATAAAGTTTGAATGGACCTCGAAGTGTGAAGAAAGTTTCCAGCGGTTGAAGTATCTTCTCACAAGTGCACCAATCTTAAAAGTTGCAGAGCCAGAGAAATATTTTCTAGTATTTACGGATGCATGTGGTTAAGGACTTGGAGCAGTTATTATGCAAGACAACCATGTGATATGTTATGAATCCAGGAAGCTAAAGGAGCATGAAAAGAACTATGCCACACATGATCTAGAACTTGCAGCCATAGTACATGTTCTCAAGATGTGGAGACATTATTTGATGGGCAGAATATTTGAGCTAAGGACAAACCATTGTGGTATGAAGTATTTGTTTGATCAGCCTACTTGGAATGCTAAGCAAGCGAGATGGTTGGATTTTTTATGTGAGTTTGATTTTGAAATCATGCACATAAAGGGAAAATAGAATAAGGTATCTGATGCACTCAGCATGAAGGTGCAGGAGATACATGTGGAATCCATTAGTATATGCCCATCAGATTTGAGGCAGCAGATTGGTAATCATGTTGCTGAAGATGAATTGTATGCACAGGTGAAGGACAAGTTGCAACAACAAATCCTTGAAAAGAAGTATGAGGGATATAAATTGGAATAAAATTGACTTCTTACCTATAAGAATAGAATTTATATTCCAAATGTAGCATATTTGACGAGGGTTGTTATGGATGAGATCCATCAAGCTCGATATTCTGGTCATCCAGGATATCAGAAGACGATTTCTACAGCTAGAAAGCAGTACTTTTGGCCAGGAATGAAAAGGGACATGGCTGAATATATTTCAAGGTGCATGAAGTGTCAGCAAGTGAAGGTAGAACATCAACATCTAGCAGGTTTGTTGCATCCTTTTCCAGTTCCAGAATGGAAATGGGAAGTTATTTCTATGGATTTTATTATAGGATTGCCAATGACTTGGAGACAACATGATTCCATCATGGTTGTGGTGGAAAACTTGAAAAAGGAAGCACATTTTATACCGGTTAAGTCTACACATAAGACTGATGACATTGCAAAGATATTCATGAAGGATATTTTCAAACTGCATGGATTGCCTAAGGCAATAGTCTCTAACAAAGATGTCAAGTTCACTTGCAATTTTTGGAAGGGGTTGTTTGCAGATTTGTGTACAAAGTTGAATTTCAGCATGGCCTACCATCCTCAGACCGATGGACAGACCGAGAGAGTGAACTAGGTGCTGGGATACATGCTTTGCATGTATGTGATGGACAAACAAACAAAGTGGGAAGATTATTTACTACTGGTAGATTTTTCTTATAACAATGGACAACAAGCGTCCTTGGGGTTGATTGCATATGAATCTTTGTATGGCAAAAGGTGTAGGACACCAGTGACTTGGGATAATCCAGTGAATAGGGTTGTTCTTGGTCCAGAATTGATCAAGGAGATGGAGTAGGAAGTTGTAAAGATCAGGGAGAATTTGAAGGAAGCCTAGGACAGATAGAAAAGTTATGCAGATAAGCATAGGGTGAACAGAGAGTTCATTGTTGGGCATCATGTTTACCTTAGAGTGAAGGAAAAGAAGAGTTCCTTGAAGCTTGGGAGTTGTGCCAAGTTATCACCTAGATACTGTGGGCCATTTGAAGTGCTTGAAAGAATAGGGACAGCTTCATATAGACTTGCATTTCCTGCTAGCACTAGAGCTCATAATGTTTTTCATGTTTCTTTGCTTAAGAAATATGTACATGATCCTAACCATATAATAAATTGGGATGTGATATAGGTGGAACCAGAGGGAGAGTTCCAAATTGAGCCTATGCGCATCCTCTCCAGGAATGTCACAATGGTCCAGAACCAAGAAATATGATAGGTGAAGGTGCAATGGGAGCACTACAATCCTAAATAAGCTATGTGGGAGCTGGAGGATGCCATGCGACTATCACATCCATTTTTGTTCGAATCTATGGATTGCTGAGGGTAGTACCAGCAAGCATTTTTGTTCAATGTTGTAAAGCACTGAAGACAGTGCTGTTGAAGGGGGAGGGGAATGTAACACCCCGGATTTAATCCCATTTGCATTTAAATAAAATGATGTAAATAATCATGGTGTGGATCTAGGAAAAGGACCCACCATCGATTTGGTATTTATGTTTCGGAAATTAAGGTGTGGCCGATGGTATTTTTTTTATGCTAGCTGAACATTATGTTAAAATTGCAATTTTAATTAAAAAACCAAAGTCGGCTATGTCAACGCAACTAAATGAGATTGGGGAATTATTTTTCCTAATGATGAGGGAGTGGGGGATTGGAAGAGTGGGGAAATTCGAATTGGGTAGAGCCCCACTTTGGGAAAAACATTTTTTGAATTTCTTGGGCAAGAAAACACCAAAAACGACCACTTTTCCCTTATGCGGTAGCATTTCACCTTCCCTCATGTTTTGGATTGAACAAAAACGTTTTTGGAAACCCAATTGAGCATTCATGTAGTAGCAAGCAAGAAAAACCATTCTGATTCTGAACCTTTTAGGAATTTCTCTTGTCCGGCGATCTGAATCCTTCACATTTTTGGTTTTCTTATTATGATTTCTTTTCCCCTATTCATAAATTTTGTTCTCTCTCAAATTTTTTCCCGTCTGTTAGTTGTTTTCCTGAACACGATTGCCTTGAATACAATTTTGTGAATTTGATTTGAAAGACAGACAATGTTTTTCATTTTGGTAATTTGCAGCAGTAAGTCTGGCTCCGTCAATGTTCAGAAATTAGTAAATTTTTGTGTGTGTATGTAATCCCTGGCTTCTGCTACATTTTGATAAATCCCAAGACTGAGATCACCATGTGCACATCAATGTATGGAATTTGAATTGATTGAAGGAATGGAAATAGAGTCTAGACTTGCTTGATAAACCTAGTGTGTGAAAGAACCTCACAAACCAATCTAGAAGGATGGTTTTGTTCTTTGCATGTCATGAATAGCACTGGAAGGGAAGGCATTGCTTGAGGGACTGTGTAGCGAAGAAGGGAATGCTTCCTTATGTTGGGTGTGTAATTGTTTATAAATCAAGCTAGATTCGGTGTGGTTGTTCATGGCTCTGGGGTTGAGCTCACTAGCTTAGCAATATGTCTTTCCACCTCCTTGGAAGCCCGATAAACCCAACTGAAAGGATGGCTTAGCTTGTAGCATGATAAACCCATCTATTTCCTTGGATGTGTCTCATGTGAATTTGGCTAAATGTAAACCAGTCCTTGTGTAAGTATGATAAACCCAACTGTGTTAGATTGACTAAGTTTTATTGTATCCTTGGCTATGGGGAAAGTCTGCTAGTGTTCCTTATTCCTTGGGGAAAATCATGCCTAGCTCGAGGGTGATAGAGTTGCTTAGAGATTAAAGAGCACACTGGTCTATGGTTGATTGGAACATTGCAGCGACATAGCTAGTTGCAGGACAAGCTTCTCCAAAGATAAGTATTCTTGTTCATTTAAGTTCTGCAACAGTATTTGCTTATGAATTATTATGAAATTATCATGAACATGTTGAATGCATGAATGTGTTCAATGAATGATTTGCTTCCACTGTAGATTTCATTATGCATATGTTTATACTTATGTATGTTTTAAGTTCAATGCATTGTATATATGTATTATATTCATGGGGCTTAGACAGCCTGGGTTGATAGAGGTTAGTCGCATCCTCTCCGTCGAGTAAGGGTTGGGGATGTGACAGTGTGGTATCAGAGCATTGGTTTCAGTTTTGGGCCTCAATGGGCCAAGATTGAGTAGTTGATAGAGGTAGGATCACCCTCTGTGGCCAACAGGGAGAGCAACACATAGGATAAATTTTCAGAAATTTCTCTAAGTGTTGGAAATTGCATAGCAGTTGTGTTGCCAATATTGGAGCCACAGTGGCAGCTAAGCTTCCAAGAGGGAGCTGAATCGGTGACCGTGTTGGTGAGATGGATCCAACAAGAAGGAAAAAAATTTTTAAGTGTTTGAAAAATTCATCTTCTCGCATGGCGGCTGTGAAGGCTATTAATTCTTGCACATGATCTAGGAACTAGGAATCAAAATCATCAAAGAATTATTAACAAATTACTCATGAATTGGCAATAATCGGAACCAGAATAGG
>LPNX010330204.1:592431-678985 GCA_001517045.1 Pseudotsuga menziesii
ATTATGCTAGTGTTCCTTATTCCTTGGGGAAAATCATTCCCATCTCAGGGGTGACAGTGTTGCTGAGATGTTAAAGAGTACACTAGTCTATGGTTGGATGGAATGCTACAGTGACATAGTTGGTTGCAGGACAAGCTTTTGCAAAGATAAGTATTCTTGTTCATTTAAGTTCTACAACTGTATTTGCTTATGAATTATTATGAAATTATCATGAGCATGTTGAATGCATGAATGTGTTGAATGAATGATTTTATTCCACTATAGATTGCATTATGCATATGTTTATACTTATGTATGTTTTAAGTTCAATGCATTTTATATATGTATTATGTGCATGGGGCTTAGACAGCTCGGGTTAATAGAGGTTAGTCATGTCCTCTCCGTTGAGTAAGGGTTGGGGACGTGACAAAAATCCAGACTGACATGCCTTAAAATAAGTTATTTTTTAATTATAAAAATGTCAACTGAAAATTAAAAGAAAATAATAATAAAACATAGCTTAGGGTAGGATTAAGGTAGGTTACCTCGGGTATTTGCATCCCCAGGTGCCAAAACACGCTCAAATAAGTGAATCACTCTGAATGAAAGGTTGGAGTAAGGCTAAGGGAGGGCATTATGCCCCATATAACCCCTATAATGTGTAAAATACCTCAACACGCTCCTCAAAACATGGAAACAAGGCCAAGGAGAGAAAGGACCCACTAACTCAAGGTCCAGGAGGGTGTATGAAGTGGATGCGAATGAAGACGAGTGTCTCGTAGCTAAAGCAGAGGCCACAAGAGCTCCCAAGTAGGATATGGAGCCATGAGATCAAGTTCTCAACCCTTAGGGTCCCCAAACACCAGTCCTAAGGTTAAAAATCCATTTAAAGGGTAGTGAGCAGAGCCATTAAGCCATAGTACCATTAAAGTAAGGTTCAAAGGGTCCATCCATGACCACCATTGCTCAATAACACCCCTCATGGTCTAAAAATTGGCCCTCTCTCCCTGGGGTACACCTGAAGGTCCGTTGGGTACAAGTGCAACATAACAAGGTCGCTAAAGCAGTTTCAGTTTACTACTTCCTCAAGGAACTTGAAACCATATATGGTAACATGTGGAGATGAGGTCATATAAACATATATGTCACATCATATGATGATAACGTCTAGGTCATGATGAAGTTGGGTTGCAACTTTTACCTCAAGATTTGTGCAAAAAATCAATGGTCCTTATGCCTTCATGATTCAGGAGCATAAAGTTTTTAAAAAATGAAATATATGGAGGGATTCTTATTTAAAAAGTGGGTTGAACCTCTTGAATTATCTTTGTATTTTAAGAAAATAGGATTTAGTTGTGAGAAATAGGGATTACAAATCCTTATACCGGAATGTAATAAAGTCAAAATAAGGTAGTTCACAGGAATAGGGGTTTGGTAGGATACTATGGAAGATTTCAGGATCTAAGATAAATTTAGTTTCTCCGATCCAACTTTTGTGGATTGGGAACTTTGAGTAGTTTTTGAGTAAGAATGTCTCAAGAAATTTTTTTTTAAAGAGACAAGAGTGTGTAACAGAGGCAAAAGAAGAGTCGGGCCTGGGCTATATGCCTATATTGAAAACCTGGCCTGTTAATGGATTATGTTTTGAATAAATGAACAAGTGTGATTTATTTTGAGTGTTAACCTCTTGAAATTGTTGATGAATGTTTCTACATAGATGTTTGATCAAACCAATGGAATATCTAATGGATCTCTACATTGTAGTATATGCATGATAGAATAGTAGTGGTTACAATTCTGCAGAGAATTGGTGGTCTTCATAAATGGAATTCCAATTTCGAGGTGGACATGATAGAGGTCAAGGTAGACTAGTCGCTAATGCAAGAGTGATGGAAAAATTGAGGGCTTCGAGAGCTGATATGGAAGACATGATAACTACCAATAGAAGGAATCTTGAAGCAGGTAATGTTAGTGAGACCGAGGAAATTGAAGAAGAATAATCTGATGAAGGAGATATTGGAATTAAGCTACTCAAGATAGCCATGGGAGCTAGTTCTAAGTCAAGAATGGAGGTAGCAGCTTATGATGGAATCTTAAACCCAGAGGAATTGATTGATTGGATAAATACAATGGACAAGCATTTTGATTATGAGGAGACACCTGAGACTAGAAAAGTAAAATTTGTTGTCACTATATTGAAAGGTCATGCTTTGTTGTGGTGGGATGGTATACAAGCTGAGAGAAGGAGATAGAATAAGTAGCCAATTCGAAGCTGGAAAGAATGGCGACCAAATTAAAAGGTAAATTCTTTCCTAGAGATTCAACTTGTATTATATAGAAAAATGAATAATTTAAGGCAAAGGTTATTGAGTGTTAGAGAATACACTGAGGAATTTTATAGAGTGAACATCAGGGCTGGTTATGTCGAAGAAAGTACTGAGAAGGTGACAAGGTATATAAATGGCCTTAGAATGGATATTCAAGATGAATTGAGTCTCATGTCACCTGGAATAGTGGAAGAGGCATATCAATATTCCTTGAAAGAGGAATAAAAACTAAGTAGGAAACACTCAAGAAAAGGAAAAGGCCAAGCCTACAAAGGAAAAGGACAAACAACTGGAAAATATAAGTTTTCAGCTCATAGGAAAGAGAACGATGGTCCATCAAATCAGTAAGAAAAACCCTCAAAAGGAAGAGGGAGAGATTTCACTGAAAGAAGTCCATTTTATAGAGGCAGAGGATATGAAGTTACATGTTTCAGATGTGGCAAGACAGGCCATAAGTCTTGGGAGTGTCCTAAAAATACGGCAGGACAAAGAAATGTTCAAATTATTCAAGTTGAAAATGTAACCATAATGGTTGAACATGTTGCAAAGGTTTCGGGGGAAAGAGAATCCTTTTTGATGAGAAGAGTACTATTGAATCCACACAATGAAGTGTATGAACCAGCACAAAGGAAAAGTTTGTTTAGAACAATGTGCAAATCAGGAGGTAAGTGTTATAAGTTAATTATTGATAATGATAGCACTAACAATTTGGTTTCTATGGAAATGGTAGATAAATTGGGACTGAAGAGGATACCACATCCTGCCCCTTATAAAGTCTCTTGGTTACAAAAAGGACACCAATTATTGGTGAATGAACAATGAAAGTTGGATTTTCATATTGTAACATATAAGGATCAGATTTTATTTGACATCGTGTGTTGCTGGAAATAATCACCTCCTGTGGACATGAGTTGTTTCCCTAGTTTGAAATCCTTCACAACTAGAACAAATGATTAACAACAATAAATAGAACTTTCCCTAAGATATTTATATGTTTGGAATAAAAATTTCACCTATTACATAGTGTGATGCTCTAGCTTTTTAGAGTACTAGATCTATACCTGTAAAACACACAAGATCACGAGTACCAAATGCAATATACTATCTCATACCAATGACCAAGGAGTTTGATAATAAAATTAGTGATTAGAACACAATAATAATTATGTGAAAGGAACTTTAATTGCATCAATAAAAACAAGATAGAGAGATTACAACCAATATTCCTTAGTGTTGAAATGTCTCCAATCAAACAAAGTCTTTCCTTCAAATATTCAACTTGTATTCCTACTCACCCTATTTGGACATAACTTTGGTGTCGTAGCATAACTTCCCCCCTTTACACATGGGGGGTGAGCCACTACTTATAACCCTTGGGAGGATAAGAATGGTTGAGATTCTATGGGTGATGTGGAAGGGAGATCTTAAAACGATGGATCTCGATGCCAGGTGGTCTAGGAGTGTAGGGATGAGGGTTCTACGAAGCTGAACTTCGAGAAGCTTTGGGAATATTCTCTTTTTCCTTTTAAAACTTGAGCACCGCTCTTTTTCCATTGAGACAGATCGTTATCAGGGAAGCACTGCTTATTTCCCAAAGGGACAAGGTGGTGGCACCGAATTTTGTCGACTGGAAAGGGTAGTTGATGATAGGGGTAAAGCTTATTACTGAAAAGGAAGAAGAAGTGATGGACACAAGTTTGAAATTATGAGTCCTGGTCAATTTCTAACTCCACATTTTGAGCATTTGAGGCATACTCTGATGTTTTGGTTACTATCAAATGATCATGACAAGAATTGTGTGTAGCAGAATCCACCCCAAAGCATGAGGCGAGAGGAATAGGATAGGTGAAATATTTGTAAGAACAAGTTATCACTTTGAGGCTAGAATTTACTTGATAGAGGATATTCATCAACAAGTATTTTCTACAATGTAACAATACTTTGACTCATATCCAAATGAATCCTCATCATAGCTACAGACCAATACAAGGCATATCCATGTGAGGTATGAACAAACATGGCTACTAGAATACAGTGTAGATCCATGCGAAGAAGACTCAAACTTGGACATAGCTACCAAATATACAATGTAGATCTATTCATAATGGACACAAATTTGAGCACATGCACAACCATACAAATATGGATCCATGCTAGAACTCATAGAAATACTCCATTGCAACCTGGGAAAAATCAATGAGTGCTTAACAAATACCCAGGTTATTCATCTCGTCTTCAACAATGTATGATTCTATCCATTTGATTAAAATGTCTTGATGTTGAACATGGTAGAAACCAATTGATTACTGGTTGATGATGAGAACCACTAACAAGTGCGAGGGAGATCACCATTGATGTCGATGATTCCAAAGGTACCCTAGTACAATCTACTGAGTGTGAATAGATCATATGTTGTAGAACACTCATTCGAATCTTTTGATAAAAGGTCAATGATGCAAACCTATGTAAAAAGTCAGAGTTTCTATCATTGATGTATACAAATCTCAAGGTACTACTTTGTTTCTATGACTAGTTACTGGATAATGAGTTGAAGTTGACAAGAATAGTCTCATCGAAGGAGGGCCATTATGAATCCCACATTGACGAAATGAAACTTAGATCAATGTCTTGGAATTTGAATATGATGTAACCATAAGACTAACTCAAAAGTAACTGACACAAAATATGTTTTGACTATAGGTGTAAAATCTCAAGACACTTTCTCTTTTGAACAAAAGGTGACTCGACCTGAAGACTTGGCAGCATTGACTTAACCAGGCAGGTACTGGGACATAATGCAACGATGGATAATGCAATCTTTGAAAAATTCAAAAGAATGACTTGACTCGTGAAAGTGGATTGACTTAGAAGCAAGATGAATACCCAATTGACTGAATGAAATGCAGACAAGTGCCATGTTCAAAAGTGACTAACAACTTCCATTATTGCAAATGAAAAATAGTTCCCTTCCCTTAATTTCCCCATCATGATTGATGAGTGTCTCTTTTTCATTTTTATGAGTTCAAAGAGGGTACCAAACACATGTTGCAACTTATCATTGAATAAGTCCATTCTCATATGTTTCACAAACCTAAGAAAGGAGGGGTTCGTTCCCAAAATAGGTTCTCTCAGTGTTTAATTTGACAAGTCCATTGAAAGTTAACTCGGTATTGTTCATGTTTAGAGAGTCTAAATGAAGACAGAAAGAGACTCAAACAAGTCCTTTTTCATATAATTTAGACCCTAGGGCCCAAAAAAGTATAAAACAATTCCCAAGAGAACTCTTCTAGATGAGATCAACTAGAGTGTTCATTTTTCATAAATAGGTCTAATCGTTCTGAAAAAAGAGATAACCTGCCATCGACTGGGCAATCATTCAAATAATTTTACAAGCGTGAACATTTCAAGTTCACTTGGCAATATTTTCACATTTAAGGAGTCCAAACAGAGCTTCAAAAAAACTCCATTAGGGTTTCTTTTCACGATAAAGGAGTTTAACGAGTCTAAAAAGAAGTAAAAATTGGACTCGGAAATTTGGTACTAAGTTTAAAGAGCACGGCCAAAAATTCGAAATTAGTGCTCAGTGATATTTTCCATTTTGCATAAGTATGAAAAAGTAACAAACAAACTCTTTCATAACCAAAACTTTCAATTCCCATCCCTGCAAAAACTTTTGAAATGACTATTAGACTTCCAAAACATAAAAAATATAAGCTTTCAAAACTATTAAGGGTAATTAATAATAAAATAATTAAAATATTTGAAAAAATATAATAAAACCCAAAATAATTCATATAAAAAATGGTGAATAGTAAAACACTTTTACCATTTCACTATTTACCAATTGGAGAGCCATTTGGAGCTATTTGTGTGCAATCCTTAGGCGAGGATTTCAGAACCATCAGCCAGCTAAGTCACCAAATTTGTTGCTGGAAATACTCACCTCATGTTGATAGGAGTTGTTTCCCTAGTTTGAAATCCTTAAAAACTAGAACAAATGATTAGCAACAATAAATAACACTTTCCCTAAGATATGTAGATGTTTGGAATAAAAATTTCACCTGTTACAAAGTGTGATGCTCCAAATTTTTAGAGTACTAGATCTACACATCCAAAAATACATCACAAAATAGACAAGATCAAGAGTACCAAATGCAATATACTATCTCATATCAATGACTAACGAGTTTGATAATAAAACTAGTGATTAGAACACAATAAGAATTATGGGAAAGGAACCTTTGTTACATCAATAAAAACAAGATAGAGAGATTACAGCCAATATGCCTTAGTGTTGAAATGTCTCCAATCAAACAAATTCTTTCCATCAAAGCTTCAACTTGTCTTCCTGCTCACCCTATTTGTCCATAATATTGGTGTTGTAGCATAAATTTCCTCCCTTTACCCATGGGCAGTGAGCAACTACTTATAGCCCTTGTGAGGATAGGAATGGTTGAGATTCTCATGGGTGAGGTGGAAGGGAGATACTAAAAGGATGGATCTCAATCCCAGGTGGTCCAGGAGTGTAGGGATGAGGGTGCCATGAATATGACCTTTGAGAAGCTTCATGAATCTTCTCTTTTTCCTTTTAAAACTTGAGCACCGCTCTTTTTCCATTGAGATGTAGCATTACTAGGGAAACACCACTTATTTCCCAAAGGGACAAGGTGGTGGCACCATTTTTTGTTAAATAAAAAGGGGAATTGCTAATAGGGGTAACACTCATTTATAAAAAGGAAGAAGCGCTAGTGGACACAAGTTTGAAATTATGAGTTTTGGCCAATGTCTAACTCCAGATTTTGAGGATTTGAGGCATATTATGGTGTTTTGGTTCTTATCACATAATCATGACAAGAATTGTGTGTAAAATCATGCTTATGGATGCATGTCATATATTGTTTGGAATACCTTGGCAATATGACATAAATATCATGTATAATGGTAGAGAAAATACATTCGAGAACGATGGAAGGAAGCATATCTTGATCCCTTTGAAGGATGAACCAGCAAAAGAACAGTCAAGTTCTAGGATCCTCATGGTGGAGGAAAAGTATTTTTTGAAACACATTCAAGAGGAAGAGGTAAGTTTTGTTGTTATTGGAAAACCTCGATGTATTTTGACAAGTACCAAATTGAATGATATGCCTGTTGAGATTCAGGAATTGTTGGAGCAATATGTTGACATTTTACTTGATGATTTACCTAATGCATTGCCACCTATTATAAGTATCATTCGTCAAATAGATCTATTACCAGGAGCAAGTTTGCCAAATAAAGCATCCTACAAGTTGACTCCAGCAGAAAATGAAGAGGTCAGAAGACAAGTACATGAGTTGTTGAAAAAGGGATTGGTCAAAGAGAGCTTAAGTCCATGTGTTGTTCATGCAGTCTTGATCCCAAATAAAGGAGGTGAACGGAGAATGTGCACATATTCAAGAGCTATCAATAAAAAACACCATAAGGTATCATTTTACTTTGCCAAAAATAGATGTTTTAATGTATTGCTTGAGTGGTGCCAAGTATTTTACAAAGATTGATTTAAAAAGTGGATATCATTAGATTATAATAAGAGAAGGAGATGAGTGGAAAACAACCTTCAAGACAAATCATAGATTGTATGAGTGGTTAGTTATGCCTTTTGGTCTAACTAATGCACCAAGTAATTTCATGAGATTAATGAATGGGGTACTTAAATAATTCATAGGAAATTTTTTTATTGTGTATCTAGATGATATTCTAATTTTCAGCAAAACAAGAGAAGAACACCTTAGGCACTTAAATCTGGTTTTAAGGAAACTACATCAGGAAAAGCTCTTGGTTAATTTGAAAAACTATGCAAGTTTATGCAAACATAATTCATTTATTTGGGGGTTGTGATCTCTCAAGAAAGGGTTAAAAATAGATCCTAAAAAGGTGAGCGAAATAAAATAATGGCCATATCCTAAAAGTATATTTGAGGTTAGACTTTTTCATGGGCTTCCAAGTTTTTATAGAAAATTTATTAAAAATTTTAGTGGTCTTTATGCTCCTATTATGGAAACCATAAAGAAGGAAAATCAGCCTTTTAAATGGACAATTGCAGCTAAAAAGGGATTCAGATTGTTGAAATAAAATATTTCTGAAGCACCCATCTTAACTTTACTAGATTTTAATAAAGTATTTCAGGTCAGGTGTGATGCAAGTGGGACAACAGTTGGTGGTGTTCTAAGTCAAGATGATAAGCCAATAGCTTATTTTAGTCAGAAGTTAAATGAGGCCAAACAAAAGTACTCTACATATAACAAAGAGTTGTATGCAGTGATCCAAGCCTTAAAGAAGTGGAAGCATTATCTTATGCCTAAAGAATTTGTGGTATATGATCACAATCATGCCCTTCAATTCATCACCAAGAAAGAAAAGTTGAACCAAAAGCATGCCAAATACCTGGAGTTCCTACATAATTTTACTTTTGTTTTAAAACATATAAGTGGTAGTGTCAACAAAGTTGTTGATGCTCTGAGCAGGAGGTGTTTAATTTTGGAAGAATTTAAATTGAATGTGATAGGATTAGAACATTTCAAGAATCTGTATGCTAAATATGTTGATTTCAAGGAATATTTTGAATCTTGTAAAAACCCAGTGCTTAGGGATAAAGGTCCTTGGATGGATTTCATTCTACAAGATGGAATTGTGTTCAAGGGAAGTAAGTTATGCATTCCTCCATGTTCAATGAGGGAGAATGTATTGAAAGAGAAGCATAGTGGAGGATTGGTTGGTCACTTTGGAATTGATAAAACTTATGTGCAAGTAAGCGATTTTTATTTCTAGCCAAAAAGGAGGACAAATGTTCAGAAGTTTCTGAAGAGATGTAATATTTGTCAGTATGCAAAGGGTAGACAACAGAATAGAAGATTATACCATCCATTACAAGTTCCAGAGAGACCATGGGAAGCTGTAAGTATGGATTTTGTCTTGGGCTTGCCAAAAAAACAGTGATTATATGACTCAATTTTTGTTGTAGTGGACAGATTTTATAAAATGGCCCACTTTGTACCATGTTATAAAAAAAGTGATGCAACACATGAGGAAAATTTGTTTTTCAAGGAGGTATTTAAATTACATGGTCTTCCTACCAGCATAGTTTTAGACAAAGATGCCAAATTCAATGGAAATTTTTGGAGAACCCTATGGAAGAAATTAGGGACAAGATTGAATTTTAGTTTATCCTACCATCCACAGAATGATGGTCAAACTGAATTTGTGAACATGAGCTTGGGAAATATGTTGAGATGATTGAAAAGTGATCACCCGAAACAATGGGATTTGGTATTACCATAGGATAAGTTTTCAAACAACGATTCACCTAATAGAAGTATGGGTTTAAGTCCATTTAAAATTGTGTATGGGATAAATACAAGAAGATTGTTTGAGCTCAAATATATGGGGAAAATGGAGAAGAGAAGTGCATGTGCAGAAGAATTTGCTCCATTTATGAAAAAATTGCATGAACAGGTTAAAGGACAGTTGCAGGATACTAATTGGAAGTACAAGAAAAGGGTTGATACGA
Source organism: Pseudotsuga menziesii (assembly GCA_001517045.1). NCBI lineage: Eukaryota > Viridiplantae > Streptophyta > Pinopsida > Pinales > Pinaceae > Pseudotsuga > Pseudotsuga menziesii. Next base: position 602,284 of record LPNX010330204.1, read on the forward strand.
AAAGAAGAGAGGTTATGTATGAAGAAGGTGATTTGTTTTTGGCACATATAAGGAAAGAGATATTTCCTAATGGCACCTATAATAAACTAAAAGTTAAAAAAATAGGGAAATGTAAAATTTCAAGGAAATTCTCAGCTAATGCATATGAATTAGAGATTCCAGCAGACATGGATATTTCACCCATCTTCAACGTAGCAGATCTGTACCCTTGTGTAAAACTTGAAGTAGAGGAGGTAGTGAATGGGGTTGAAGTTGATAAAAGACAAACCATTCAATGGCAGAAGCAAGTACCTACAATAGAGAATACATGGATTGAAAAGATATTTGACAAGAGAATTAGCAAGAAGACAAGAGGAAGGGAGCATTATGAATATTTGGTCAAGTGGAAGGATCATCCAGTAGAGGATGTTACCTGGATAACTGCTACACTCATACAGAAAAGTGGCAGTTCAATTGAATATCTCATGAACAAGAGTTCATGATTTTTTTTTCCGCAAGGAGCTTGATGCAGGGGCATAAAGTTTAAAAAAAATTAAAAATTTTAATTTGAAATTTATGGAGGGATTGTTATTTAAAAAGCGGGTTGAACCTATTGAATCTTTTTATTTTAAGAAAATAGGATTTATTTGTGAGAAATAGGGATTAAAAATATTTATACCAGATAAGGTAGTTAGCAGGAATAGGGTTTTGGTAGGATAATAGGACATATTTCGAGATCTAAGCTAAATTTAGTTTCTCTGATCCAACTTTTCTGGATCAGGAGCTTAGAGTAGTTTTTGAATAAGAATGTCTCAAAAAAAAAAAGACAGAAGTTAAAGAGATAAGAGTGTTTAATAGAGGGAGAAGAAGAGTCTGTCCTAGGCTATATGCCTATATTGGAAACATGACATATTAATGGATTCTATTTTGAATAAATGAGCAAGTGTGATTTATTTTGAGTGTTAACTGTGTTGAAATTGTTGATGAATGTTTCTACATAGATATTTGATCGAACCAATGGAATCTCTAATGGATCTCTTCATTGTAGTATCTGTGTGATTAATAGTTCATGAACCATGCCGTGTGGGAATAGACACATTTGAGGAAATACTGATCAATTTTCTGTGTTTCTAATAACGGCATAAAAAAATCATGTTGAGGAAATCGATGGATACTGTTTTTTGTTCCTCCTTTTATGCATAGGTTTTAGTTTAAATCCATTATAGAATGAAAATAAAAACATACTCGAAAACTGTTTCAATACAAGGTTGATCTCATATGATTTAATTCTCTTTGGCATTGCTAATGCATTACTTCAGGTTCATTAAGGTGCACGATCATTAATCCATGAAGATGACCCTGACTCAAAAACCATTGATCTGCGTGTCATTCAAGTAGTGAGTTGCAACCATAAAAGTGGTCTCTTCAAAACATTTATGCACGATCCTGAAAATTCCTAGCAGTAACAATCAAACATCCAAATTCGATAGAATAAATGGAATATTCTATGGATCCCACAAAGGAGTACATGCTTTGATGGATGTGTAGGTTTGTGATCTAGAAACATTAATCAACATTTGATGTGCTTTAAGGCTCCAAAAGCTACAAGGTGGTTATTCTTATTTTTGGACCTTGATAATGAAACCATTACAACACGTGCCCACTTCAGATAATTTCAAGGCCGCAAAAGTAGTCTCACAAAACTTTCCATGTACGACCCTGAAACCACTTTTCCCATCACCTTCAATCACCTGGAACCACGCTTCCATTTTCCCATCAGGTCTCTCACGTGGAGAAAAATATATTACATGCTATTGGGCATTAAATGCGACAGCGGTCGCACTATGTGGCGTTGGATCTTACTTTGGAAAGGATCTGATGACGCACAGTGCGACCACCATCGCATTTAATGCCCAATGGCATGTAGTGTATTTTTCTCCCTCTTACGTCGCCATATCATAAACCAATGATCCCCGCCAATCAATGCACTTCGGACCCAAAATTATTTGTCAATCACCAATTGACACCTATCTTGGTCATTTATGATGGGAAATTTAAATTTATGGCTTATAAAAACCCGCATGATGCTACAGTTTTGTTGTTGTTCTCATACACTTTCATAAAATCATGGTTGCATCATGCCTCCTATGCAATTCACCATTCACCAATCCTGTAGTAAGTTATCATGGTGTGTATAGAATAAATAATGTCATCCTCCTCTGAGAATAAAACTTCCAGCATGGAGAGTCATTTATTAGATGATCAATTTGACATTTATGATACGGTATTATCCATCCCAAAGATGAACTTGGTTTCAGGCGACTTTCTAGAGCAGTGAAAGAGTAGCACAAACGTTTGAACCACTAGAATCCATGACTCACAAAGTTTATCTTTCCTAGAACGCGACCTTTCCCTAAATTCATTCAATGGTGTTTGGTTTCCATATTGAAGAATGTGATTTTCCAAATTATTAAAGAATTTCTTCAAGAATTGTTCGAAATTGAAGACGATCTAGAACGATTAACTTTTGATGAATATACTCTTGGTGAAAATATAAGGGAACTATCCTATGAGAGATGAAATGATTTTATCAAGACACTGTTGTCATCAAATGCTGAGCCCCCTACTAGTTTACCACCTTATAAGCTCAAAATATTTTCAAAAATAGTGAGGGAAAAATCCATATGGCATGCCAAATATTAGGATACAACTATGATTCGGTTGTAGAAGATATTGTCTTGGGTTTCCTCTGAATGAAAAATATCATGAGTCAGGGGTCTAAAGAACTTTGGAAATTATTTCCTTCCTTATGGAAATGATGCATGATCAACTAAAGAACTTTGCATCTCTTAATTTTTTCAAGTATCAGTCATACATTCTAATTACGATCTTCTATCACAACAAAGAGTCCTTTGATAAGTCTGATTTGAAGTTGTCATTATTTCATTCTAAAAATGAAGGATTTGTTGAGTTTCTCAATTAGTCATGCCAAAGGTCTATACCTTGATATTTGAATAGCTTCCCCAAGAATATTTCCTAAATGTAAAATTTTGTTATAGTCAAATCCTCTAGACCTTGTAAAGGATTGGTTCTGTTATGATGAAAATACTAAAATTTGAATCTATGGGTCAAAATTTTGTGTCAAACAAAAGTGCTCATCAATTCAATATACCTCAATAATTTGGTCCATTAATTGTTAAAGATAGAGCATCTCAAGACATAGTTGAGGATACGTTGGAAGTCTTAAAGCTTCCAATCTTTTTTGTGTGGAAGTATGATCCTAAAGGATTTTTTATCAAACAAAAGAAGGGTTGTGATACTGGAAGTGAGCTAAAATTTTAGGATCTTTTTAACCATATAAATTGCATGTTAAATTTGTATGTTAAAAATTCATAAAAAATACTTTAAAATATGAAATTTAAATGCTTAAAACATACACATAAGAAAATAAACGGTATGCAAACCATGAAATTGATAGACAATAGATGATAACAAAGTTCACCCCTCCTATGTTACATCTCCGGGCCACTTCCAATCAGAAGGTTGATATTATTAAGTCTTCAAAAGCTTACATACATGATTTTCTTGAACCACCTTTGTTTTATGTTAGTTAAAAACATAAACAGATAGCAGCAATGTGATCCTCTTGAAATTTCAAGAAAAATGAAGATAAAATCGACCAGGTTTTCCTAAGGCCTCCTCTAGCATGTAAATAAATATGAACTCTGCCTGCAACTATATGAAATGTACGGATTTCCCACATAGAGAATCATTCACATTAATGCACTTTACCTGCATCAAGATCCATTTGAATACTTGGTCTTGGGATCTATGCAAATTGTGCTTTGTGTGTCATTTTTTATGGCTCCAACCATGGTTTAAATAGTCATTTTTGTGCACGTGTGGGGGAGCCATGAACCCCTTTTGGCCCTGGTCTCTGCCTTGGAATTCTTAACTAGTAATTGCCCCATCGTAGCTAGCATATGGGTTGTGTCCCATTGCAAAATTGTTGGCATTGGGGGGAAAAGTTATCATGGTCAAACTGGTGGGCCTCTCCCCTTTATAGGTTAAGGTTGTAATGTTATTCCTTGGCATGTTATTTTTTGTGTGGTTTGGTTATGTGGCATTGCGGTGGCTGATGGCATGGTTTGCTTCTCCTTCAATTTGTCTTGTTACTGGGCTTGTTCCTCCGTTGTTTTGGATTTTTGGTTGGAACTCCATGTAACATTTTATGGCCTCAGTGTTGTCCATGGGGTCGAGGGACAAGCCCTTGACCCCACCTATTTTTCAAATGAAATTAACATGCAAATTTAAATACCAGTTGACACCATACTGTGTTAAGAATCATCGGTAAGTATGTTGGATAGATGGATGGCATGAAGGCATAGGAGGACAGGAGGTATGGGGTTCAATCCTCCCTGAATCCACCAATTTTTGGAAAAAACTACAATGGGATACCAATAGGGATTCCACATGGTATTCCCTTATTGGCCCTCCTGTCAACCATATACACCATGTGGCCTCCATGTGGCCTCCCATCGTGTTTCCATATCATCAAAACTGTCCACATGGAAACTTGTGGTGCTTCCACATGGACCTGTATGTTGACCTATCCATGCACTCAAAACCTATGGTTGTACCACATGGCCCCTTTTTGTCTTTTAATTCACCAATCTTACAATTTTTTTTATATTTTAAAACCCTGTAACTTTCACATCCAGAGTATGTTTCACACAAACCGAATGTTTCTGGAAAGCTGTTGATGAGATATACACATCTATAAGCTTTTATACATTGTTTGAAGACTTTCATTTTGATCAAAATTTGAGATAATCTTAGATCAAGCATCTTATGTTCATGAACCTCATCCTAAGATAGACAAGATTTCTAACTTGGATAGCTCAGAGAATATTAGAAGGATATTATATCTGGATCAACAAGTTATATCTCAAGTGATCCAAACACTCTTTAAAACTAATAATTTTTGAAAAAATAAAATGTTTGAATCAATTTTGGAATCTAAAGGAGGATACTTTGAGAGTTCAATGTCTAACTCCAAAAAATCCAAATCAGAAAAGAAAACATATTTGGTTATTCATTAAATACCTAATGCATCGACTACTTTGGCCCCTATTGTCCTGGATATTTTTTCATCTATAGTTTGGCCTCAAAGGAAAGGAACATCCTCTCAACAAGGAGCTTTTTCAACTGTTCAAACTTCTCTAGTTAAAGTTGGTCTAGTTGGATTATATGCTCATATTAAGGAAGACAATGTTGATCTCAATAAAACCTTGTTCCCTAAAAATGATATTGATATGGGCCATCAAAAAAAGGCGCTTCCTTTTCTTGACTTGTGACAAGGAACTCTCAAGATGGCTATTCTAGATCCGATTGCACCAAGATGATAGAAGGACCCGTCAAATTATAAAACAATTTAGTTACTTTCAACCTGAATGCATTTCGCTCTCATGACATAATGTAACTTCACGGAAAGACTAGTGAAGGTGTGTTTATATATGTAATGAAAAATACATCAAGCACAAACAAATTGCAAGGAAATGTCAATCATTTGTAGAATTTATATAAGAATGGGAAATATGCCAACAAAGATAAATAGATAAAAATTGTAGAATTGGAAAAAAAATTTCCAAGTTGGGAAAGAATCCCAGTGACAGGAATCCTATGAAAAATATTCTCAAAGAAAAATATAAGGAGATTTTTGTTTTGTAAAAGAAGTTACATATACCAGTGAGTGAACACCCTCAAATGGATGAATTATTGGCAATTCAGTTAGAATTGGAAAAGATAATTGTTGAGAACCAGAGTAATAAAGTTGAAGGATTGTTTCTCTACAACATGAAATAAAACATCTTTAGGGAAAAAAACATGGTCTTTCTTTGGCTAAAAATACCATTTTGTAGGATTCTTCCATAGTAGACCCCATTGATTAGTTGGATAAGACTTTATATGAGATGAGTAAAAAGGAAGCAGAACTGAATAAAGTTCAAATACAATTAAGATCGAATCATGTTGAAGTTAGAAATTTTAATGACTAATTGTCAAATAATAACTCAAGTCTCTCAGAACTTGTTGCAGCTGCAACTATTTCCCAAATTTTTTAAAATTTTGGACGCTCCTTTTAATTTTATCTTGCTTGGATTTGTTTGGGATTGCTGAACTTTGTTGTTCCTGTGCTACAGATTTGGATCTTTTGAGGTTGAATTGAGGTAAATTGTTTACCACTTTTAGAAGTTGAATGATTATCTTTTGTCTAGACTGATGCTTTTGACTGTGAAGTTGAAATTGATCCCCTTTTTTATTTAAAATGATTTCCTTTATCACTGTCAAAAGTTTATGTCTAGATCTACACAGATGCCATTGCGGAGGGTAAGTAATGAACTTCCTGATGAACAGTTCTTATTTTCACCAATGCGCTTTTATTTCATTTTTTTTTCTTTGGACTGGCAGCATTCTTATTTATCACTATTGGAACATTAGTCCTCTATATCACTGCCATTTCAAAGGACAGATAAAAAATGGGCGGATGATTAGTTTTTCTTTCACCGATTACATGGTTTTATTGGTTCAAACTGTTTGCTCTGTCGATGATTTTGTTTTAGCACTATCGGAAGTCAGTTGAAGTTTGGTCGAAATTTTAGCTATCTATGCTGCCACCATTTCATAGGTTAACCAAACTAATTTCATCGATGCCCAGTTGAGAATATTTTGAACACTTAACTTTTCTTTGAATTTTCGATGGTTGGTGTTATCGCTATCAGAGGGCAATCGAAGTTTGAATCGGGGCCATAGTTCTCTACGCAGTTGTCGTTGTGGAAGCCAACTAATGAACGTTCCGATAGATTAGTCCTTGCACTCGTCGATCACCGTCGTTTTCATTTGAAAGCGGAATTCATAGTCTAATTTTTTCCCACCATTGTGGCTGAATAGTACACTATCTTTTCGATGTTTAGTTGGTTTATCTGCCGATGCATTTCTAGCTAGTTCCCTGTTCTTCTGATCGTCGATGATTTCCTAATGTTGCAGAATCTGTAGTCCCTATGTCTTCTGTTGTTGCAGCTCCTTAGTGCACTAACTACCCAACTGATATTGTTTCCGCCTGCCGATGAGAGCTTTGTTTTCATCCGATGCTTAGTATTTTTCCCACTGGTGAGGGTTTTCCTGCCTTTCTCCTGTGTTTTTACTCTATTTTCTGATGGCAGTTACTTTGTTATGATTCATGCTTTCATTAGAGGATTTCAACTTGGTCTAGATGTGGCCTTGATTGAGATAAAGAGTCTGCTTTTCGGGCTTGTGATTTTAGTTTGGACAGTGGAGGATTTTCTTGCATTATCATTTTTCGTTTCATGCATTAATATTTTTTATAGTTCACTTTACAAGATGTATGTTTTAATACAGTTTGTGTTAGCTTGTCAAACGCTAAGTGATCTAAGAACTGGTTATTCATGACAGGGTGATTGTTGCTGAAGAGAAGATATGTCTAGAAGACAAAGCAGAGGAAAGTAAGGGTCTGAGATCTCAAACAGATTAATAGCAGTAGAGGCCCAGGCTTGGGAAAATTTCATTAGTTACCAAGCTGGTCCCTTTTTATAAAGTGCTCTTAAAATCTAAATCTGAAATGTAATGTATTGTATGAATTATGAGCACTCGCTAAAAGACAAAATTGTGGGACTAAACTGTTGGGGGAATCCCAAGGGCCGCTGAGGGGCATCCCAAGAGTTTTGCTTATAGTATAAGTATAGGAGATTTAGATAGCCATAGGGAATTTTTCCCAGATATATTTGTGAGAGTATGTTGTAAGAAAAACTATTTCCTTTTGCAATAAAGAAATTACAAGTTTCTTGTTGGAGAAAGCTTTGTGGAAGGTTTCAAATGCTGTGCTATGGATTTGTTGAATTGGAACTATTTTGTTTTCAGATGTTATCCATTAACTGTGAGATCATTCTAACTCTTTGAACCTATGTTCTTGTTATGAATGCACTTTAGTTTATTCTATGAAATTTCCACTGTGAGTAATGAATGTTGTTCATAAACAATTAGCTATCTAGTTGTTCATATATCTATAAATGTTCATGTGTTTTGAAATAAGTAATAGTTATCTATGATTTTTCTTAATGCATGCAAAAAATACATTACTCATTGATGAATAATAATCTTTCTCCCTAGGGATAGGTTAGATAGTTAGTTTTAGTTTTTTCCTACTGTGTATGGTTTAGATGCGAGAGAGTTAAGACGAGAGGTAAGAACCTGTGCATCACATTGTGACCGCTCCTCTTATTCTCTATCAATCTGCATTTTTTAGATAGGCACTTGCATCTCATACTTAAATACAAAAAACTAAAAACATACACGGTGGACTGGGCCGTAATCGGTAAAACCTTTTATTTTGTTACTTGACCTACGGTAGCCAGACCGTAAACCGGACGAATTCCCCATACCAAATAGTAACAAGATAGTTGGGAACATTTACTAGGGAGAATCCCTAACTATTGTTACCTACGATTTTTCAAGCGTCAACAGTTTTTGGTGCTAGAAGGAGGGCCGCCAGTGCATGGCTGGGCGAGGAAACCCATTTTCTCAAGATTATTCCACTGGTGACAGTTCTGAAAGTAGTTTGTTTCCCAATTAAATTCCTAAAGAGAAGGGTAAAGAGCATCTGTATTTTGTCGATAACGAAGTAGTTAATTATTTGAGAAGATATACTAGGGAATATGTGAAGAAGATTGGAGGATTACCAATTATTCCTATCTTACCCAGAAGAGAATATCGAAAGAAAGACCGCCCTATAGTGTAAGACGCAGTGTTGGTTGGAGATTTTGAATAATTGGTAGAAACAAACTTACAGGAAGCTGTTCAACCTTTGAATCAAGTGGACCCAGATACACCTTACTGTTCACCTGTTCATACCCTTGTTCACTCAGCACCTCATTCTCCACCCAGACTCATGGCAAACATGAATAGAAATCAGCCACCCAACCCACTGAATCCACCACTTGCTTGGAGGGCTAGGTCACCTTTAAAACTGGCACCCCCTTTGCATGACTTACCTCAGGATTTTGAGAAAATGTTGCCTAAGTTTGACCCAAGCGAAAATATTTTGGTAGATGATCATTTGCAAATCTTTTACTTGGCTATAGAAGGACTAAGGGCTGGAGAACATGAAGATGTAGTTTGCATATTGTTTCCACATACCCTGAAAGCAGCAGCAGCCTCATGGTATTTTTCTCTTCCTGCAAACTCAATCCCAGACTAGGACACATTTGAAAGGATATTCAGAAGTAAATATGCAACCCAGAAAACTCATGCAACTCTAATGAAAGGGTTATGCACTTTGAATAAAGAAAGAAAAGAGAAAGTACATAGTTTCACCCAAAGGTTTGCTGCTTATCTTAAAAAAAAATTTGTAGCTGATAAGCCTTCTAATAAAGTTCTAATTGAATACTATAATTCAACTCTAGGGCTTGACTTGGCCATGTTTTCTAAGATGCAAGTAAAACCTACATTATCATAAACTTATGAAGAAGAGGAGAGGGTAGAAGCTGAAAAAGAGAGCATAGAAGATTATCCTGAGCAGTCGGGAGAAAAAACTTTTGGTAAGAAAGAGTTATTACTGACTAAGCCTAAGGATGAGAAATCACATGACTTTGAAGGGATGGTGAAAAAGATGCAGAATCTATCCAACAGAATAATAGATTTGGAAAAGGAAAAAGAAGCTCACAAATCTTATAAGCCTTACTATAAAAGGAGAGAGGACAACAATCAATCTAAACCTCCTCCACACAGTCCTGCATCAATGAATTTAACAGAGGTAGGTATGGATAATTTTTGCACCTTTCATCAGCAGCCTCATTCTAAAAAAAATTGCCCCCAATGGATCAATTCGATGAAATTAGTAATGAATCAGCTATGGGACTCCAAACTAACAGAAGCTAATGAAGAGGAAGAAAAAAATAAGCAACCCATAGAAAAACAAGAAGAGGATGCTCTGGTTTTATGGGACTGTTTCTTGATGTTTGATACCGAAGAAGAAGGCTATCTGAAATAGGAGGATATATCGGAAAAAACGTGATAATAAGAAGTCAAGGTTTGATAAAAGAGGACAGATCAATACTCCCGAAAATCAAGAGACTTCAAAAGAATGTAAAGAAAATTCAGAAGAGCACCACAGCTGATAAAATACCTGAATTCACCATTACGAATCAAAATCCAAAGAAAATTAACATTCATGTTAATCCCGTCGAAGAAAAAATTGATAATGTAAAGAAGAATCTCGAAGAACATAAGATAGAATATAATATTGTGGAAGATATTAAAAGGGCTAAGGCAAATATCTCATTGTTTGAAATGTGTAATATGCCTCAACAGAAAGAAAAATTGTTAAAGGCACTTGAAGTACCAGAGGAAAAGCTTCCCACTGACAATCAATCTGAAGAAGAAGAAATTGGTGAAGCAAGTGTGGGAGGTAAGTCTAAATGCAAAAACCCACCTTCTCTCCTAACTTTTTAAATTTTCAACCATAACGTGCACAACTGTTTAGTAGACTCAGGGGCATTAGTCAATGTTATGCCAATTTTTAGTCTGTAAGAAGATTGAATGGACAACCTAAACCATCTACTTGGCAGGTCATTCAGTTAGACAGAACAGCTATGAAGGTAATTGGGGAAATGGAGGATGTTTTGATTCGACTATCTTCAAATGAAAAGGTATGTCAGTTCATCGATATTGTAGTAGCATACATACCTGAGGCTTATGGACTTGTTTTGAGTCAGGATTGGTCAGCAAAGCTAAATGGATATTTTGTATCAGATTGGTCACATCTGTGGTTGCCTTATAAGGGAAGTCCCAATCAAATAAAAGTATTAAGAGAGCCCCATATGAAGCACAATGTTACTCAATTGGAGGGTAAGAATGAACTAGTGAATTCTGTGTTGGGAAATTACTTTATTGAGATTGAACCGGGAAATTACCAAGCAAAAGAATCTAGTGGTACACCAGACACACAGCCCGATCTCCTTCAATTTTCATGGGCTGATGAATTTGACTGTAAAATAGTAGACTTAGTTTCATATGTAGTTTTTGATTCAAGTACAGTAGAAGTAGATAGTTTTTCGACACTTTTTTTTTATGGATCTAAAACTTTGGAAGGATCAGGAGCTGGCTATGTCCTGATTGATCCAAATAAAAATAAAAATTTTCTTTCATGTAGATTAGAGTTTGAATGTACCAATAACACAGCCAAATATGAAGCATTAGTTCAGGGACTAAGAAAAGCAATTGAATTAAAAATAGAAAATCTAAAAGTGTATGTGGATTCTGAAATAATTGTAAAGCAAATTCAAAAACATATACATTGCATCTCACCTCATTTAAAAGCTTATCAGAATGAAGTGTGTGATTTGCTGACAAATTTTTATGCATTTAATATTGTATCCATTCCTAGACTTAAGAATGCAGCAGCTGACTTGTTAGCTACCTTAGCTACAAGGCTTGTACCTTCAAATAACAAGTGTTCTATTGAATTACTTTTCAGACCTTTGGTTCCAGACATGATTACTAATCTACGAGTTTTTGATGATGATCAACAAATCTTGGAATTTTTTATGAATGATGAAACTTTCAAAGGGGCAATTATCGATGACGAAGAACACCAAGATGAGTTAAAATTTGATAACTTCATTCCTAAAGGGGTCAGTACCTTAGAGCGGATGTTTGATTTAGACAACAAATTTAGAAGACCAGTAAATGTCAAGACTCATAGCTCATCTTTGCATTTCGAGCTGATAAATTTGGGAACTGAAATTAAACCCAAATATGTAAATTTGGGAAAGTGTTGTTCCCCGGGTGAAAGAAATAAGTTCATTAGTTTGTTAAAACAGTAAAAAGATGTATTTTCCTGGACATATGAAGAGCTTAAAACATATGACACCAATATTATACAACATGTCATTCCTATTAGATCTGGAGTCAAGCCTTATCAACAACCTTTGAGGAAGATGCATCCAAAACTGGAGCCTTTAATTCGGAGTGAAGTGAAAAAATTATCGGATGCCAAAATTATATTCAAAGTCAAACACTCAAAATGGGTTTCAAATTTGGTACCAGTAAGGAAGAAATCTAGAGAGATTAGGCTATGTATGGATTTCAGAAACCTAAATCGTGCTTCGGATAAAGACAACTATCTAGTCCCACCCATGGAGAAGATATTGCAGATGGTTTCGGGTTCTGAGTTATTTTCATTATTATATGGATTCTCTAGCTATAATAAAGTGTTAGTAGCTGAATAAGATAGACTAAAAACTACATTCAGAACAAAATGGGGATCTTTTGCTTACAGAAAATTTCCCTTTGGACTCATCAACGCTGGAGCTACTTTTCAGAGGGCTATGGATATAGCTTTCCATGGTCTAATTGGCTGTAGTGTTGTAGTATATCTTGACAATGTAATGATATTTTCAAAGAAGAGAGAAGAACACACATTCCATCTAAAACATTTTTTCGAGCGTCGTCGAAAATATGGAATCTCACTGAATCCAAGGAAATGTGTGTTTGCGGTTATAGAAGGAAAGCTATTGGGTCACGTGGTTTCTAAAAAGGGGATCTTCATAGACCCAGAAAGGATCAAATCAATATAACATATCCCTTTACCCCATAACAAAAAAGGTATGCAATCATTCATGGGGACAATAAACTTCATGCGAAGGTTTGTACTAGATTTCACTCAAATTGTTAAACCTTTGTAGCAAATGGTGAAACAAAGTGTACGATTCAAGTGGAATAATGTAGAGAAGAATTCATTCAGTAAAATAAATACATCTATTGCTCACGCACCATCTCTCAAAAGTCCAAACTTTGAAAAATATTTTATTTTGTACACTTTCGCATCTGACGATTCATTGGCAGCGGTGCTTACTGTTTGTCTTTCCTGGGCAGACCCGGGTTTACTTTATTGTACCAACAAAACCCCTAGCTCACTGGCCCTTTTGGAAATAGACCACAAAACACCCTAAAGTCTCACCCGAAGTGATCCTAGATGGGGTGGCTGAAGAATCAGGTTTCCTCAACCAGGTTTTGTAGCATCCTAGGTCCTCTTGACTTTAATTAACCAGCTAAATCTCTCAGCAAGGGCTATTTCTCTCTTCTTAGCTGACTCTGCTATGGGACTGACTCTTATCACATCGCAGATTCTAGGATGACACGCAAGATTTCTCTTCTGTTCAACTCTTAACCTGCAACATCGCACACCGCAGCTCCCCCCGAAAGTGCGGTATCACCTTTCTACACTGTGATACTTCCTACAGCAAGACTCACTAGGCTCATCAAATCTCAAGGTCTAGAGGCTTCCTCCCTAAGTACAATAGCTCAATTAACCTTCATTAGGGTGTTAAACAACCATACTTAAGCTTCTACAGTTTAACACGCTTAACATCAATTACGCTCAACTTGGTTAACTAAATATATAGAAGTCACTCAACACTGTAGCTGTTAGCTGTCGTAAATCAAGCACTAATAAACTCATATACAAAATACTCAACACATTCAACTCACATTTAACCTTCTATGTTACTGTAAGCTGAAGGATAGCATACATACATTCATTAACTAATAAGCAAAGTTCATGTAACGGATAACAGATAGCAGATAAGTAAAGCACAATCACATGAAACAGTCGCACAACACACGGATGTTACATGGTTCACTTCCAGAGGGGAAGCTACATCCATGGGAACTGTGTTCGTATTATATCTTGAGAGAGTAAACATAGTTCCACTGCAACTTCTTATGCAGCTTGAGATCTTCTGGGAAACTCCATGCACACAGTTGGGAGCTCTTCTCTTAGATCTCTTCTTTTCCTATAATGCTTTCTTCTTACAATATACCCTTCCTCTCTCTCTCTCAATCCCTACGGATTGTTGCATTCATGCTCAAGGAGCCGGCTACTAGTTACAGTAAGATGACTACAGATGTAACGATAGAACCAGAGCTTGACTATTCCTCAATGTCTCACTATACTGAAAACAACTAGTAACAACCCTTCCAACCAACTAACCCTTCATATTACAAAATACATGCTTAAAATAGGTGGCCTGAAGGTCTCACCATGATACAAAACTGTGGGCCTATCCCAAAAGTAACCCAAAACCCTAACTATGATAATCGACCTATCTGTACTTTGAACCACTGCTTACCGGTCACACCACAACTTCTTACAGTCTTCCATGATTTTCGGCGCTGATCGTGGGTATGGGTGCCACTTCCGTGGTCACTCCCCTTCTGTCCTTTGTCTTTAATACCTCGTCCCATTGCTCCTTCTCTATTTATGAGGGTAGCTAAGCCCTCCTGTCATCGCCACTGCCTTAAATGCAGTGTTTGAGCTCTCTTCTCGGCCGCTTCAGGTACTATTTCCTTTGACTTCCTTGTTTCGACCGCCGTGATTTCTGGCCCCCGATCCACGGCGGGAAATGCGCTATGGCATCGTACCTTTATCGTATATCTTATATCGCTAGCTTATCGGCATCGCCAAAACTGTCTTTCCTCCAAAAATTGTCCATCTTCTACCAAAATTAGCAGCTTTTCCTGTAGCTGCGGGGCCCTACTCCAACAGTCCCCTAACACTTACTTGTTTCTCGTCCCTGAGCCACTAACAGTTGTCTTCTATTTCTGTAGGTTCTCCTTAACTTCCTACGAAGTCCTTGCAAATATCTCCTTGAGTTCTATGACATCTTTGTCCATAGCTTCGATACATTCTTGTGCCGCTTCAACTATAACTTGACTAATCATGGAGTCTTTTGTGTTATCAATTACACTCTTGCTTGTAGTGAACTCCTTGACTTTCTTCTCAACCTCATCGAGTAGCTTTGTGATTTGTTCCTGATACGGCTGAAGCATATTATTGAATTGTATCTCTTTTCCTCGCAACCTCTGTGCTTTCTGTTGCAAACGGTCATCTCTGCCATCTTCTTCATCTTTGCAAGAGCTCCTAAGATCTTGACTTCTTCCTTTATTGTTTTTGTTGCATTCTCTATGCTCTGGATGCTCTGCTACAAATCTAGTCTATCTAGGAGCTCTTCTAGCTCCGACCATGTCTTCGTTGCATCAGCTAGCAATGACTCTACATCATCTATGCGACACTTCATCTACGTCGAAGTGATTCTAAAGGCCTGTGCCCTTGTTTCCTTGTCTGCCTCAGGTGTTCCTAGTGCTCGAGCCTCAAGCTCAGCAATTTGCGCCTTGTGGTCTTCCTCCATATTGACCATTATTTCTTCGAGAGCCTTTGCTCTATCTGCAACTCTTCTTACTTTCTGCATTAGCAGCAAGGAAAACTCTATGTTACACTGGGTAACTCCAATGCGATGTTCTGCAGGACCTAACTTAGATCCTGTTCTCTTTCTTCATATAGTCTTAACTCCTCTACCTTTGTCTAAAAGCCTGCGATGAGCTCTACATTCTGTTGTATCAGCTGAGTGTTTCGGTTATAAGTCACAAGCTCTCTATCCCTGAGCTCTGTGGCTATCTGCTGCTGGATCATCTGTAGTTGATCAATAGTGAATTGTACCAGATTAACCTCGACAGGTTGTCTAACCTATATCTACACATCAATCATTGAAACAGGGAATTGGATGCTCCCTAGTAGTATCAGCACTGTATTGGTGTGATCCTTTGCAAGGAATTCCTCATGGGAAATCGATGGTTGTGAGATTTCTCCTGCTGTCTCCATGACTGGCTGAGTCTACATCATGGTAGTCTTCTCAGTTAGTGCTTTCAACTCCAGAAGCTGCTTATCTATCATGCTCTGCAGCTTGTCCTGCGATGTCTGCATCGCCTGAAATGAGTCTCGCATCTCCTCCTGCAATCTCGCTATGATGAGATCATAGTCATCCTCTGTTAGTGCAGTCTGTAGTTGAAATTGAGGATTTGAATTTTTTTCTCTTTTGTGCCGCTGGTGGCACTTCTACTGCATCTTTCCTCTTGACACCCACCTGACCTTTTCCTTTGTCTAATGGATCTATTTGTGCGGTATCTGCTGGTACATTTCCTGTTGTGGCATCTTCTAATGCCTTCTTCCACTCTTCATCAAAGCCTTTGATGACATATTCTACATCCTGCACTGTCATCCTAAACAATCCAATAGCCCAATCATCCTTTCTAAACCCTTTTGGCCTTAGAAAGATTGTATGCCTGTCCGCAATGAAATCAAGCTGATTGTGATACATCTCAACAAACTCTATGGTTGATCCGCGATGTCTCCTGGATGACTTGCTTCAATAGCTTATAGTATTCATAGAATAATATCATATTGATCTTTTTCTTGGCTGGACTGTTGCTTTCCCATAAGTTTGCATATCGTGCGCCTCTACACTCTCTGCCTCGTAGCTGTGGAAACTGGGTATGGGGAGGCTCTCTCCACCCAATGAACGCACATAATATAAGCAGCCACAAGAAGTGGAAGGGGAGGTTTGGCTCGTCCTGCACTGCCAAACAATCTGCAAGAAAAATATTTAATAAAAACAAACACCAATTAAATTGTTCACCTTCTGTGACCTGCACGATAAGGTGAATTACTGCTCCTGTGACTTCTTTCGGGTGAACTTTAGTTAACAGTATTCCTGCAAGCAGACTAGCTATAAATTTGAGTGTATCATCTTCTAAGGCTATGAGTTCATAAGCTTGACCTCCTCTCTATAGCTTATACTTGTTAACTAGGAGCGCTGGTAGCTTAGTATCCTTGCTTTTCCCTGATATATGTGTCTGAGGGTCCTTACCATTCTTGGACAGCCCAGTGATGCGGTGTATCAAATCGACATTCAGATCAACTCTGTTACCCAGCCAGAGGTAACCTCCATGTACACAGGAAAGTATCACACACACCACAGCATTAACCTCTGTGCCTCATCCAAAATGTGGTATTTTCAACAAATTGAGCAATCTTGACTGCTCAAGAATCTGGACATGTTCCATAGGAAAAAACTCATCTGCGCTGGTCCTCGGGTTCCTCTGAACTGTAAGATACTGATCAGGCCGAAACTGAGGATATGTCTTACTGTCACCAAGGTTATAGTCTATAAACTTGAGAGCAGGGACATATCCTAACAGTTCTCCATCTTCCTTTACATAAGGATCAATCGGCGATAGCGGAATAGGAAACTTAGCACCCTTGGGAATGGTTACCTCTGGTGCGTCCTTGACTCGTGGTATAAATGTATATTGTTGCCATATGAACTTCTTCTTCATGCTCTGAGCTGGACTCTTCTACTATATAAGATTGAGTCCTCGTCCTTAGTGTCTGCCTGACCTATGTTGCACCTAGTTTCACAATCCTGGGCGGCGTTGTCATGGCAAAGTCAAGGCCACCACACTTGAATCGTCACACAACGTCTTCTAAAGGTTCCTTTTCAGACATAAACCACCTGGTGCGATACTCTAGATTGGAAATGGCTAAGAAAATGGGGAAACCAACACTCTGTAACTGGAGTATCTCTGCACAGGGAAAACTCTACAAATTACTCTATAACTCTCAGAAATCGCAAAAGTAACCCTTCTTCTTGAATGATCTGTGTATTTGTAATGAAGGCGGTAATCTCTGAAGCAATGGTCACTTAGGCTAGACCCATTGGCGGCATTTATTGCATGGACAAGACAACACCCCGTGCCCCGCTCCTCATTAATTGCTGAGAACCCGTTCAAATTTCCCTTGAAAATTGTGCGCAAGCGGCGATCTCTACCCAGATTTACCAAATCTAGGACAACGTATACCTGTCATATCTACATTAATTGCTTATCAGAAGGTGAAGTGACTAGCCCTCTTTCCCTTTCAAAATCGTCTTTGCAGTAAGGGGAACATCACCTCGCTGCAATGTCACACCGCATCGTCCTGGACCAAAAAGTTGTCATGAAACTCCACAACGTTCAAAACTCCATAATCGTTTTATGACTTGCGCAAAATAAACTTTCCTGCTCTGATTCTTCCTACTTAGAACTTTTTCACCTGGTGTAGACTAGTTATGGGTGTGATGCCTCCTTTCAACTACACTGGACATCTGCACCACTTAGTTCTCTGAGATAGGGTTGGGAGGTGGAGTGGCTATCACTATAAAGCTTAAGCCTACTACCATTAATCAAAGTAGGAACAAGTTCCCCGTTCAGTTTACTGAGCTGAACGGCACCTCCTTCTGTGACTTGCTAAATCTAATATGGCCCCAACCAATGTGTCTTGAACTTCCCTGGAAACTTAACAAACTTGCTGTCATAAAGGAGCACTAGGTCTCCTATCTGGAAAATATTTCTCTTGATGTGCCTGTCATGCCAAGCTTTTTCTCGTGCCTTCTACACTTTTTGATGAAATCCCGTGATGAATATGTCTTCTTCTAAGGCAAGCAGCTACGCTAATCTTTCTTTCATCATATCTATATCAGCCATATTGGTAAGTTGAGCAATTCTTAAACTGGGAATAATATATTCCATAGGCATAACAGCCTCTTGTCCATACACCTAGTTGAAAGGTGTGTGTCCTGTAAGTTTCTTGCATGTAGTCCTATAAGCCCATAATACAACATTAACCCTGAGGTCCCAATCATCTCTTTGTTTGTTACAGATCTTAGTAAGAGCATTTTCTAGAATCTTGTTAAAAGCCTCTACCGTACCATTAGCTTGTGGGTGGTAGGGAGTGCTCTTATGATGCTGTATCTGAAATTCCTCCATCAAGGCCTCGATAGTGCAATTTAGAAAGTTTGTGCCTTGATCACTCATCAAAATTGCTGGACATCCAAATGTACTTATGATGTTTTCAAAAATGAACTATGCAGCTATAGCAACATCACAATTCCTTACTGCTTTGGCCTCTACCCACTGCGTGAGGTATTCTGTTCCTGTGATGATGTATCCCGCACCAGTTCATTTCCCTGGTGGGTTGATAGGACCCACGAAATCTATATCCCACTTTTCAAATGCCCACAACGTAATCTATGGTCGCAGCAGTATTTCATCTCTCCTCGAAGGTTTTCCTACCCTCTGGTAGATATCGCAGCATCTGCAAAACTCCTTACTATCTTTATGCAAAGTAGACCACCATAATCCTGCAGCTAGAATTTTCTGAGCAGTTGGATTTCTACGAAATGACCTCCTATAGTACCTGAATGTGCTTCTCTGATAATGGCCTCTTTCTCGTGCAGCATAACACATATGCGCAGGACTTCATCTAGACCTAACTTGTATAAATGTCCTGCGATCAAAGTGAAATCTATTGCTTTAACAACTAACTATTTCTTTTGCTGCTTAGTAAACTCAACTGGTGCCCACCCTGTAGTGAGAAAGTGAATAATATTTGCGTAATACTCATCTGCGTTCTGGATAGAAAACAATTGCGCATCTGGAAAATTATCCTCTAAATTAATTGGTTCTTCTCCTGAGTCTATCCGTGACAGATGGTCAGGTTCTGCATTCAATCTCCTTGGTTTTACAATAATTTAGAAATCATACTCCTGAAATAGGAGTAACCATCTACAGATCCTTCCCGCTAACACTGGCTTATTGACCAAATACTTTAAAGCGGAATGGTCAGTGAACATCTTGAATGGGGCACCCAACATGTAGTGCCTGAACTTTTGTAGAGCATACACCATAGCTAATCCTTCTCTTTCTGTAGTGGTGTAGTTCTTTTTTGCGGTAGATAACTTTTTGCTTGAGTCTGCGATAGGGTGATCGATACCCCCTTCTCCTGGCTGTGTTAAGACAATCCCTAGTGCAATGCCAGATGCATCCACATGTACATGAAATGGTTTGTTCCAATCTGGAAATACTAAGATGGGTGTTGTAACCATCTTCTCTTTAAGAGTGTCTAAACTTTGCTGGCATTCCTCATTCCACAGGAATTTCACTTCTTTCTTTAACAACTTTTCCATAGGTGCTGTGATCTTTGCATAGCCCTTGATGAATTTTCTATAATACCTTGTATGACCAAGCACTGTCCTCAATTGCTTGACTGAGTTGGGTGCTGGAAGATTTACAATGATGGAAATCTTTGCAGGATCTACCATCAAGCCTTGTCTGCAAACAATATGACCCAACAAAATACCAAATGGTGCACAGAATATACATTTCTTCAAGTTAAGAGAAATCTGATATTGTCTACATTTGTCTAACATGAGCCTTAAATATCCTATATGGTTTTTGATTAATCCAAATACAGTCCAATCATCAAAATATACTTCGAAGAATTTATGGATGTATTCCTTAAAGACATCAACTACTACTCTAGAAAAAATAGCTAGTGCATTTTTAAGACCAAAGGGCATTACCATATATTGGAATGAGCCCCATTCTATCGCAAAGGTGGTCTTATGTCGATCCTCTGGATGGATTATTATCTGGTGATAGCCTGAAAAGCCATCAGTGAATGAGTAGATCTCCTATCCTCCCACATTGTCTAAAACTTCATCAGTAAAAGGTGTCGAAAATGGGTCATGAAGTGATGCGTCGTTGAGTTTGTGCAAATCGACACAAATCCTGATTTCTCCTTTAGTTTTATTTTCCTTCACAACCATGGGACTAACCCATTCACTCTCTTCTACTGGCTCAATGATTCCTGCTGCTAGCATCTTATCAATATCATCCTTAACTTTTTCTTTATAACGAGGATTTAATCTGTATGGACGCTGCTTAAATCCTCTTTCAAAGGTATCCTCATGACTCCCAAATCTCCTACTATTCCCTTCATCTCTATAAAATTAGTGGGAAATAAGTCCTGATAGTCATGTAACAAATCTGCGATGTGTCCTGCCGTTTCATCATCCCAATAGTCTCCAATAGAGGCAAACTTTGGTTTTGTTTCTGTGCCAATATTGATCTTTTTAATCTTAATAGGCTCTATGACAGCTAGAATCTCTAGCTTTGGTCCATCAACTTCGCGAGTCCCTTCTGAATCTAGAATGTTGATACTGCAAGGATTCTCATCCTCGTCACCTGGCTCTTCTGTGAAGTTGTAACACTCGAGCGCATGTTCTAACTAGATGGCCCAATCAGGCTGAGCATACACTGGTAGGGTACAGTCATCAAATATCTTAGTCTTTATAATCTTTAGAACCTGATCAATGCTTGGATGCTTAGATTCAAAAGTGAGAGTACAAAGCTGTCTATCATAACTGGCCATGTAATGGTTCCTCTGTGCAACTCTGTCTTAGTATACCAGTTCCTTGGGACTGTGTCTAAAGTGTGAATGAATAGGTGAACCCATTCATCCTCAGGAATGTCCGACCAATTCTATTCACAAATATTAATATGTGACCTGGGGTCACTTTCTCCTGTATATTTTTGTTGTAAACGCTCCTTGTCATTAGAGAATCTGATCATCATCAATCTCTTAAAATCATCCCGTGATGTGATATTTTCTTTATGTGCATGCCACCATCTTGCAGGTGTGGTTCTTACTGCAAGGTCAATAACTTCCATCCTTTGCTCATGAGGGATTTCCTGCTCAAACTGCTGTAAAACGTCATTGACATCTACTAAGCCATCAAATGACGGAATATCCTTAATCTCTGTTCCAATCCATCGCAGTGACTTAGTCATAAATGCACATCTGCGAGCTGAAAATTCATAAAGTATATTCTGCCAATTTTCTAAACCAACATCTGAATCCGATGCGCACGAGCTATCGCATCGCCAACTAATATTCCCTTCTGCGGTGGGATTGATATAATCACTCTAGTTAGCAGTCATCTGATAGAGGCTCTCCATATTACACACCTCTTCCTCTGCTCTGATAGGTTCAATGTATTGAGGACCCTGAAAAGGATCCAATGGTGCGATGACTCGAATCTGTTTATCCTCAAATTTCATTTGTCTTTTCTTCAAATTGATAATAGCCATGTTATCAAATGCCCAATCAATACCTAATAAATCTGGATACGGTCTGCTATCACCAATAATTTCTATGACTTCAAAATCTGCGAACTCCATCAATATCAACTGGTACTTGCAGTAATCGACCCAGTGGTGATACCCTCTGCTGATTGGCTAATCACAGATGGATAGGTGATCTGGATAACTTAGGGCTACCCATCTGTTCCCATGTCTGCTTGGCAAGAACATTTACCTCTGATCCTAAATCTAGGATTACCTCATCCATTTAAAACTCTCTAATTTGTGTTGTGAGTCTCATTTCTCTTCCTGTTCTTGTATGGCCCATAATATTATGAACAACACGCTACGTACTGATCACAGAAGAAGACTACTAATACTAATCTATGATGCGTTGAAGCTCTTCTATGGCTTTCTCATTTCTTACAAGTTTCAAGCAGCTCCGCAAGAAGGATTGTACACTTCCTGTCAACTCATCCTCTTCGCACCTTCCAGATGTGGTAGCCTACAATATCTGCACAGGACTAACACCACAAGGTTTTTGCTGTGATACACCCCTACAAGGCAATATCTGCGATCCTGATAGTGTAGGGTCAGTAAAGAAAGTTTTAACTTGCTGAAATGTTTCTTTGTTCTTCTGCAGGTCAAGTGGTGTAGATTTATCAGTGGCTTTACGCACCCACTTCGGACCTGTATTATTTTCGGCATCCTGCGATGTCCTACTAGTAGAAGCACCACTGCGAGTCACAACATTGACTCTTGGTTCTGGTTCTTTCTGCTCAGCAGCAATAAGATGAATATTCTGGTTTACTACTGGCTTAGGATCCTTAATTTTGGCTATCAAGATAGGACATTCTTCTATAGTATGATCATAGGACTTGCAATACTTACATGTTGAACTAGGGTTCTGACAATCCCTAGCATAATGTCCTATCACTCCACAGTTGTAACAAACAATCGGTCCACGACCACGGCCAAAGACTCCACCATGACCTCTTCCTCTAAATCCTCCCCCATGGCCATCATGAGCCGATTCATGCCGTGGACCTGTTGCTGGTCCTGGTGTCTCACTGGACTCTGTAGAAGTCATGTTTTCTTTCTATCATGAGATCATAAGCTATGCAATTATTTTCATCATGTCCTACTGACTTACAGAAGTTACAGTATAAATTATTAGGAGTTTGTACATACTTCTGAAGTAAAGGGAATTCATGTGGTCTATGTCCTCGTGTTCTACAGATTTCACACCATGGCCCTTGATTCTATACTAAGGGGTTAGGAGCCCCACTTGCTATATACTCAACAAATACTGGACAGTTATCTTTGGTATGGCCATGTCCTTTACACTTTGTACACCATAATTCTTGTTCAACATCTTTTCCTTTCTTAATCTCATGTAGCTGTAAAGTGAGATTGGCTAACTGATTCTGTAAATTTTTCATACCTGCACTAGTATCAGCTAGAGGTGAAGCCTCTAGTTTCATTGCCATCTCCAATGCTCCATCCTGCGTATGGAGTTTCTGTTGCATTAGTGGGAGTCTGATATGAGAGAGCAGTGCTGCGATGAACCACTCCTTATGCTGCTCCGGGGAAAACTCAAAACTAACTTGTTCTATAAGAGCTTTAAATTTCTGATCAAAATCCCATACTGACTTTGTGGGTAATTGTTTAATGTCTTTAAGTTAGGTGATACATTGTGACTCAGACTTGGTTTTCTTAAATTCCTTAATCATTGCAGTTCTGACCTCTGCAAGTGTTATGTTCTGCGCTGATGTATACTTCATATACCATGTTAAAGCTCTTTCTCTAAGTATAGTGGCCAACTAGACAAGCTTATTATTGTCATCCTAGATCTATTTAATGGTCCATACAGCTTCACATAGGAACCAATGTTGTTCTGGGTCTTCTGTCCCTATACCCCTAAAGGTAGGTAATTTCATGTCATCCCCCATTCTGTTTCTACAAGGTGGATTCTGATTTGTTGTATTGCTACCACTTGGCGGTGTAAATGTAGGTGGTATAAAGGTAGTCTGTACTATGTGTGAACTACTAGATGGAGTTCCTGCAGGATTATTCTGAGTCCTGGTTGGTTTCTGTTGGGTATAAGGGTGGTACTGGATACCCCCTGCTATTCTTTCTCTATTACTTTGAATCTGTTCTCTAGTACTATCTGAACTGTCTTCAAAGAAGGAATATTTGAAATCTACTTTATATCTCTTACCGCTACGTGTACATCCAATTTCTTCATAATCTCTCTCAAACTCTTGTGACATTACACTTACTTAACTTATTCATTTGAGAATATATCCAGTACTCCTTTTTCATACAATAACATCTTAAGGGACAAGTTTAAAGAGTTCAAGTACTGACCACGATATCCCTTGAAGAAGTACCTCTCTGCTTTGCTGAAACTCTTTCTTTGATCAAATGTAAACTCTGTAATGAAACCTTCCAGGAAACTCGCAAGCCAGAAGTCTACTTCCCGTGAAATGGGATTATCTACTCTCTTCACAGTGTGAAACAGCTCCGGTGTCCAGACAATGTTTCGTTTCTTCTTGAATACATGCTTATCATTCAACTTTGACAACCAATCATACAACTCATTTGCATAGGTCACAAAAAATATCGCATGCACGTCTGTGAAGATATGTTTCTATAACCAGTCCTTTGTACTCAGCCTAGAACTCTTGTTTTCTTTCTCAGCAAATTCTCTTTCCTTAGAATCAACCCACTGGTTAAGTTCTTCTTTAGTAGGATGCCAACAAAACATCAACTCTTCAATTTGTTCAAAACTGGCAATGGAACCATTTGTTGGTCTTTCCTAGGAAGACCCGTGTTTACTTTATTGTACCAACAAAACCCCTAGCTCACTGGTCCTTTCAGTAACAAACCATAGAACGGCCTGAAGTCTCACCCAAAGTGATCCTAGATGGGGTGGCTGAAGAATCAGGTTTCCTCAACCAGGTTTTGTAGCATCCTAGGTCCTCTTAACTTTAATTAACCAGCTAAATCTCTCAGCAAGGGCTATTTCTCTCTTCCTAGCTGACTTTGCTATGGGACTGACTCTTATCGCATTGCAACTTCTAGGATGACGCACAAGCTTTCTCTTCTGCTCAACTCTTAACCTGCGACATCGCACACCGCAGCTCCCCTCGACAGTGCGGTATTGACTTTCTATGCTGCGATACTTCCTACAGTAAGACTCACTAGGCTGATCAACTCTCAAGGTCCAGAGGCTTCCTCCCTACGTACAATAGCTTAGTTAACCTTCATTAGGGTGTTAAACAACCTTACTTAAGCTTCTACAGTTTAACACGCTTAACATCAATTACGCTCAACTTGCTGAACTAAATATACAGAAGTCACTCAACACTATAGCTGTTAGCTGTCGTAAATCAAGCACTAATAAACTCATATACAAAATACTCGACACATTCAACTCACATTTAACCTTCTATGTTACTGTAAGATGAAGGATAGCATACATACATTCATTAACTGACAAGCAAAGTTCGTGTAACGGATAACAGATAGTAGATAAGTAAAGCACAATCACATGAAACAATCGCACAACACATGGATGTTACGTGGTTCACTTCCATAGGGGAAGCTACGTCCATGGGAGCTATGTTCACATTATATCTTGAGAGAGTAAACACAGTTCCGCTGCAAATTCTTATGCAGCTTGAGATCTTCTGGGAAACTCCACGCACACAGCTGGGAGCCCTTCTCTTAAATCTCTTCTTTTCCTATAATGCTTTCTTCTTACAATATACCCTTCCTCTCTCTCTCTCAATACCTACGGATTGTTACATTCAAGCTCAAGGAGCCAACTACTGGTTACAGTAAGATGACTATAGACGTAACGACAGAACCATAGCTCGACTCTTCCTCAATGTCTCACTATACTGACAACAACTAGTAACAACCCTTCCAACCAACTAACCCTTCATAATACAAAATACATGCTTAAAATAGGTGGCCCGAAGGTCTCACCATGATACAAAAATATGGGCCTATCCCAATAGTAACCCAAAACCCTAACTATGAAAGTCGGCCTATCTGTACTTTGAACCACCGCTTACCGGTCACACCGTAGCTTCTTGCAAAATTCCACGATTTTCTGCGCTGATCGCGGGTATGAACGTCACTTCCTCAGTCGCTCCCCTTCTGTCCTTTGTCTTTAATACCTCGTCCCATTGCTCCTTCTCTATTTATGAGGGTAGCTGAGCCCTCCTGTCATCCCCGCTGCCTTAAATGCAGTGGTTGAGCTCTCTTCTCAGCCGCTTCAGGTACTATTTCCTTTGACTTCCTTGTTCCAACTGCCGCGATTTTCGTCCCTCAATCCACGGTGGGAAATGCACTACGGCATCGTACCTTTATCGTATCTCTTATATCGCTAGCTTATCGGCATCGCCAAAACTATCTTTCCTCCAAAAATTGTCCATCTTCTACCAAAATTAGCAGCTTTTCCTGTAGTTGCGGGGCCCTGCTCCAACACTTACTCAAAAAGAAGATGGGGGAGATGAGTACCCCATAACAATTATGAGCACTGGTCTATAGGGAGATGAATTGAATTACCCAGCTGTCGATAAACAATCTTATGCAGTCTTCAAAGCGGTAAAACAATTCAGGTCGTACATACTTAAGAACCAGACGAAGGTAATAGTTCCACACCCAGCTGTAAGGTCTCTTTTTGTACAAAAAGAATTAGGTGAAAGAAGAGGCAATTGGGTAACAACTATACAATAATATGACCTCAAATTCAAACCAGCATCCATAGTTAAAGGGCAGGGACTGTGCAAACTAATGGCTGAAGGTAAAAACAATGAAGAAAACGATTGGGAAAATGAAGCAGAATTACATATGATGGATGTATGTCCTCTTTTCACAACTCCAGATGCTTGGTACCAAGACCTTGTTCATTACCTTCAGGAAGGATTGTTGACAGAACATTGGAATGCCAAACAGTGAAGAGCGTTGCACCTTAAATCAACTACATATCAGATCATTGATGGAATTTTATTCAGGAAGAATCATGATGGAGTCCTTCTCAGATGCTTAGAGAAAGAATATGCAAAAAAGGTCATAATAGCGTTACATGATGGACCTACTGGAGTTCATTTTTCCAAAGATACGACAACCCATAATATTCTCAGAGCCGGATACTATTGGCCCACACTGTTTAAGGACGTGCATGCCCATGTCAGAAAGTGTGATATTTGCCAAAGGTGTGGAGGAAGACAAGCCAAAGCAACAGGACCATTGAAGCTTGTGATGATAACAGAACCATTTGAGTAAAGGGGGATTGATATCATTGGTGAGATAAAACCAAATTCTTCCTTGCAACACAAATATATTTTGACGACATCTGACTACTTCACTAGATGAGTCGAGGCAATTCCATTACGTAAAGTGAATGAATATGTGGTCATGGATTTTTTGCAAGATCATATTATGACCAGGTTTGGGGTTCCAATTTCCCTGGTTTTCGATAATGCTACTTATTTTTCTTCTATTAGATTAACTAATTTTGCTCATGAAAGAGGAATTAAGTTGCACTATTCTGCAAACTACTACCCACAAGGGAATGGTTTGTTAGAATCTACAAACAAGAATCTGATTAAGATCTTAAAAAAGGCTGTGATAGAAAACCAGAGAAGTTGGAATTTAGCATTACCGAATGCTCTTTGGGCTGATAGGGTCACACCCAAGAATTCC
This sequence comes from Pseudotsuga menziesii, assembly GCA_001517045.1. Lineage (NCBI taxonomy): Eukaryota > Viridiplantae > Streptophyta > Pinopsida > Pinales > Pinaceae > Pseudotsuga > Pseudotsuga menziesii. The sequence continues at coordinate 629,854 of LPNX010330204.1, forward strand.
TTAGGTGTATCACCATTTACCCTTGTTTATGGAAAAGTTATCCTTCCTCCTAACAATATGCTACCATCTTCCATGATAGCCCAAGAGTCTAGAGGCACAGATAACGAAGTCCTGCAAATTAGAATCTATAATCTTTTGAAGGCGGAAGAGTCTAGATCTAGGGCCAAAGAACATTTTAAGCATCAACAGGAAGTAGTGAAACAGTGGTTTGATAAACATAAAGCTGGAAAAAAGGAATTTGAAGTGGGAGACCTAGTTCTTAAGTGGGATCACCCGCACAATGAAAAGGGGAAACACATGAAGTTTCAACAGTTATGGGTAGGCCCTTTTCAGATTGCAACAAAAATTGTCCCCTCAACCTACAAATTGCAAGATTTACAGGGGTGGGAAGAGAACTTACCAGTTAATGGTTTAGTTCTCAAACCTTATTTTTCCTGATTTTTGTTTTTGTTTTGTACATAAATAAACTGATTTAGTTGTTTATTTTTTATTTACCTTATTTCTATTGTTTTTTAGATTTTGATGGATTTAAATAAAAGAAGCAAACTTTTTGGTTGCATGGAGAGCATTAGATTTTTGGATTAACCAAACTCCTTGATCATAAGACTGTGTATTATTGATTTATCTGAAAGAATTCTTCTAGTTTAGTAGTTTTCCTAAGTGGCTATGAACACATTGAAGTACTACTTAATCCGTGTAAAATAACTCAGGATCAAAAGGTATGGAATACTATTTCGAGGTTCCATCCATCTCACATTTAAAAATGTCTGAGGGAGTGACAACAAGGATCCATGGAAAGGAAGCAGGGTAAATAGTATATTATATATAAATGATCCCATGCCAAGAATTGAGAGCCAAAAGGCAAATAAGAGTAAAAAATCTCTTAATAAAGCAATATGTATCAAAACAAAGTACTTAACCATATAAGTACAAAATGCCAAAGTTCTTCTCCGTCCGTGAGCTGAAAAATTAAATATATCTCTCACACAAAAGGACACTATGGATAGAGGAGCCTGAATGAAAATTCAGAAAGAAAGGCATGTAGAAGGACTCAAAAAGGACAAAAGTCCAAAAGCACAAAAAATACAAAATGGCATGGGAATGAAGAACAAATGAATATTTCTGTTTACCATATGTTACAATCCTGTGGTGTCCAAGCTAGAAGCTACCCGAAGATAGAGGTAAAAAATGAAACTCGTATTCCTGGCCTCAAAAGAGTTATCTTGAATTTGAAATCTTTGGTTTCCATTTTCCTAAATTGGACTATCATCAATGATTAAAAGTACATACATTTGCCATTTGGGAAATCTAGACATCTAGAAGAATTCAACATGTTATTTTTATTGTCAAACAGTCTGTTACTTAAGGAAGAAATTGTCCAAAGATTTAGGTTCACCATGTAGTCACCAATTGTTGCAGCTGCAACTATTTCCCAATTTTTTAAAAATTTTGGACCCTCCTTTTAATTTTATGTTGCATGGATTTGTTTGGGATTGCTGAACTTTGTTGTTCCTCTGCTACAACTTTGGATCTTTTGAGGTTGAATTGAGGTAAATTGTTTACCACTTTCGGAAGTTGAATGATAATGTTTTGTCTAGACTGATGCTTTTGATTGTGTGTTAGAATAATCAACCCATAGTTAGCTACCTTAGACATTAAATTAATCATTTTTGTCTTATTTGCCTAGTTTCATGATTCCACCTTATGCAAGTTGTCATTTGCCTATCCATAGTGGTCAAACTTGCCTATTTTGACTCATGTAGCACTTGGGAAACCTCAAGGAATCAATTCTGCTTTATTCCTGGCCTCCTAGGCACCCTTCTATTTTTTCTGCTTTATTGCCTGCTTTTTCAACGCTTTAAGGCAATTGGGAAAGTTTGACTAGGTGAGGTTAACTAGTTTTTTGTCCTCCACATCCTCCACTCTTTTCCCCTATGAAAATCATGTATGATTTTTCCTTCCATCAACTTTTAGCTTTCCTAAGTGCTTTTGCCAATTCGTGAGCTCCTTAGCTGATTTGGAAACTACTTTATGCACCTATGGGGGAATTGCTTAATTTTAGTAAGCCTGCTTTTGACTAGATTCGAATTTCCTCCTCATGCATTCGAATCCCTTATGTAATTATTTAATACAGCAACCTATCATGTTATAAGGTTGGCTATTGTACACTGAGTTAATACAGTTTAGTGTTCAGCTCCATATTCAGTCTCTTTCGTGAGTGATTTTGCATGTACAATTGATAATTGTTGTGAGTGAAATTGTTCTATCACTGGGTTCAATTTCCACATGGTATCAAAGCCATTGTAGATCAATTTCTCTCCTTCAAATTTGTTTTGCAGGTTCGACATCAGTGACTGGGAGCCTTCTACTGACAGCCGGGACAATTTCTGAGCTATGGATCAATCTCAGAAGATCATCTTGACTCCCTTCAATTTATTTGAATGGAAAGCAGAGATGGAGATACTATTGAGAGCGAAATGCCTCTACAGGGTGACTATGGCAACAGAAGCAGAGCCCAATGCAGCTGCAGAGAAGATAAAATGGCATAACAGGAGGGATGAGGCCTATGGTCTCTTGTGTCTAAGTATTTCCAAAGACCTCCTTTTCCATCTTGATGGATTGACATCACCGGATGAATTATGGGAGAAGATTTCTGATATTTTTGGAAAGACAAATGAAATGAGGGGACATCAAATCGAAAATGAACTGATCTCCCTGAGTCCAAATAGCTTTGAATCCCTGCAACTCTATTTCTCCAAGTTCAAAGCACTTGTTTTGCAGCTAAAACAATGTGGGATCGAAAAGAAGGATGTTCATCCGGTCTTGGCCATACTCTCGAAGCTTGGCCCTGACTATTCAGTGTTTTTTTGACCTTCTATGCCACAAATTTGATAGCTTGAACCTGTAAGATGCCTAGCCTTGCAGATTTCATGGAATCTCTCACACAGGAACAAGACAAATTGGTGATGATGGGCACCATAAAACCATCCAAAGACCAAGCTCTGGTTGCTGGAGATTCGAGGGTGGATTCAAAAAGAAAAAATAAAGATAAAAATCCACCTGACCAAAAGAGAGACAAGAACAAGTCTCCAGAGGAGCCACAAGGTTCCAATAAGAACTACCAGAAGAAGAAGAATAAAGGAGAAATGAGCAAGTGCGCATACTGCAATAAGGGAAATCACACTGAAAGCTCTTATATGAAGAAGCAAATAGACATGCTGACCCAACTCCTAGAGAAGAATGGCATCTCCCTTCTAGACAGCTCAAAGAAGAGAGAAGGAGGATCAAGTTCAGAAGACAGAGAGAGAGGTCATGCATTGGTTGCTGGCACATCAAGCTCACCTAGTTTCATCATTGATTATGGAGCTTCAAGACATATGGTTTCGACCAAGGAGGCATTATCCTCACTTGACATGTCGAAAGGTCCACGAATAGTACTGGGAGATGTCTCTCTCACTGAAAGTTTGGGCAAAGGGAGGATTGATCTTGATCATGGTCAGTTCAGTAATGTGTTGTATGTTCCTGGTCTTGCCTCCAACCTCTTATCAGTGTATCAGATGACCCACACTGGGTCTCCAAAGAAGGTCATATTCTCCCCTGATGAATTTGAGATCACAGATATCTCAAGTGGTAAAGTCATTGCAAAAGTAGTTGCAAATCATACTCAGAAGGTATACATGTTCTCACACTTCCTACCCTACTCAAACCCCTCTGCTCTTCTGATTCATGCTAATGAAGCAAGCAAGATTTGGAATGAAATATTTGGCCACCTAAATTACAAGTATCTTTCTTATCTTAGTGAAAAAGAGATGGTCATAGGGTTACCAAAGATAAAATTTTCCAAAGGAGTCTGCCAAGGTTGTATCCTAGGAAAACACCCGGAGCATAAATTTGAGAGAGCTAGTCATGAGAGAACCTCTACACCCCTCAAGTTGATCCAAAGTGATGTTTCTGGCCCATTCCCTCATATGTCCATGAGTCAGGCCAAATATTCATTGACTTTCATAGATGACTTTTCCAGGTATTGCTCGGTTTACTTCCTGAAACACAAGTCTGAAGTTTTTGGCCTCTTCAAAGTCTTTAAGGCTTTAGTTGAAAACTAGTCTGGGAGGAAACTCAAGGTCCTCAGATCTGACAATGGTGGTGAGTATGTCAAGTATGAGTTTATTCAATATTGTGCAAATGCAGGTATTCAGATGCATCATTCTATCCCTTACACACCACATCAAAATGGTGTTGCTGAGAGGAAGAACAGATCACTGAAGGAGATGGAAACATGCATGATGGAGGCCAAAACTTTGCCACCAAAGTACTGGGCCGAAGCTATCAACTGTGCAGCCTATATCTAGAATAGGGTGCCTCATAAACATCTTGATGGTATGACTCCTTTTGAAGCATGGAGTGGGCACAAGCCAGATGTGACCCATTTCAAGATTTTTGGCTCAAGGGCTTGGGCTAGAATTCCAACAGAAAAGAGAAAGGCTTTGCATCCCCAAATCCAAGAGTGCCTATTTGTTGGGTACTCTGAAGATTCAAAAGGGTACAAGCTGATAAATTTGAGCAGAAACAAATCCTTCATTGAAAGGTGTGTTCATTGTCAAGAAGAAACCCTAGCAGTAGTGGAAGTGGGAGAAGCCTCTTCACCACCAGAACCTCTGAAAGTAAGTGAAGAGATTGTTGAACATGATGATTCTGATATGTCTTATAGTGATGATTTTATTGTAGATCCTAACAGCCCTACAAGGCCAAAATGGGCAGACAAGACACTTCATGCAGCAAGAGAGCTAGTTGGGAATCCCAATGACCCTCGGAGGACTAGATCTCAATTTGAGAGTGGTCTGTGCATGAAGGATCCTATGTTTGCTGAGAAATGCTATCTGATGGTGGAATCAGATCCTTAGACATATGAATATGCAGCAGGAGATCCAATATGGAAAGCAGCCATGAAGGAGGAGTTCAGCTCACTCCAGAAGAGCAACACCTGGGAGCTAGTGGATCTTCCCCCAGGGAGGAAGCTAGTTCAGTGTAAGTGGGTGTATAAGACCAAATTTGCTGCTGATGGTTCACCTATAAAGTAAAAGGCCAGATTGGTAGCCAAGGGCTACTCACAGGTTCATGGCATAGATTACAATGAGACCTTTGCACCAGTGGCAAAGATGGACTCCATCAGGATAGCCTTAGCCATTGCAGCTTCAAAGCAATGGGAGGTACATCACATGGATGTAAAGTGTGCCTTCTTGAATGGAGATCTCACTAAAGAGATATACATGTAGCAGTCTCAAGGATTTGCTACTAACCCATCTCTTGTGTGCAGGTTGAGAAAGTCATTGTATGGGCTAAAGCAAGCCCCCAAGGCTTGGTATGCCAAGATTGATAACTTCTTGCTATCACTGAATTTTGTTCGGTGAAAATAAGATCCAAATGTCTATTTGAAGTTAATTAATGGTTCATTAATGATCATTGTGTTATATGTTGATGACCTTCTCATTACAGGAAGCTCAAAGGATGAGATTGCTTCCTTGAAGGGTGCAATGAACCAAGCCTTCTCCATGACAGATTTGGGGCTCTTAAGCCAATTCTTGGGGCTTGAGATTGCTCAAACCAAAGCTGGAATCAAGGTGCACCAGTCCAAGTATGCCTTGGATTTTCTGAACAAATTCAAAATTAAGGATTGCAAGCCAAGCAAGACTCCTTTCCTTTCAAGAGTGAAGCTGGAAGAAGCTGATTCTTCACCTATGGTAGACAATACACTGTATAGGCAATTGATTGGATGTTTGTTGTATCTTACACATACTAGACCTGATATTTCTTATGCAGTAAGTGTGGCTTCTAGATACATGGATCAGCCTCATGAGATCCATTGGAAAGAAGGCCAAAGGATCCTTAACTTTGTTCAGGGAACAAGGACACATGGGATCTTCTATAAAGAAAAATCTGATCTTGATTTGATTGGGTTTACTGATAGTGATTGGGTAGGTGATAGCACAGAAAAAAATTCCACATCAAGATATGTGTTCATGCTTGCAGAAGGGCCAATTAGCTGGTCAAGCAAGAAACAGAGTGCCATTGCACTCTCATCTACAGAAGCAGAGTACAGAGGAGTTGTAAATGCAGCAACTCAATGTTTATGGTTGCAGGGGTTACTTGGAGAGTGTGGCTTCGAATCAGAATACTCAACTACCATCTACTGTGATAACCAGAGTACCATTCGAATCTACAATGATCCAGTTCAGAAGTAGAGAACCAAACACATTGAGATCCATATGCACTACATCAGAGAGCTTGCACATGATGGCACCATTCACCTACTCTTCTATTCATCTTCAGAACAAGTAGCTGAAATATTCACCAAAGCATTTTGTGAGAAGACCTTCAGCAATCTCAAATCACTGTTGGGGATTTCTGATCATGCTGTGAAGCATGAGTGGAGACAAGATTTCCAATTTTTGTTTTATAATCCATGTTTAAGGGAGGATTTTTCCATGTGGTTTTTGCCTCTTTCCTTGTTTAAATGGACATGCAGTATGTAAAGGGTGACTAAGCCTTGTTGCTAGGCCCTATAATTTTCTGATATATTACTCATAATTCAGGCTTAAGGGGGGGTGTTAGAATAATCAACCCATAGTTAGCTACCTTAGACATTAAATTAATCATTTTTTTCTTATTTTCCTAGTTTCATGATTCCACCTTATGCAAGTTGTCATTTTCCTATCCATAGTGGTCAAACTTGCCTATTTTGACTCATGTAGCACTTGGGAAACCTCAAGGAATCAATTCTGCTTTATTCGTAGCCTCCTAGGTGCCCTTCTGCTTTTTCTGCTTTATTGCCTACTTTTTCAGTGCTTTAAGGCAATTGGGAAAGTTTGACTAGGTGAGGTTAACTAGTTTTTTGTCCTCCACACCCTCCACTCTTTTCTCCTATGAAAAGCATGTATGATTTGTCCTTCCATCACCTTTTAGCTTGCCTAAGTGCTTTTTCCAATTCGTGATCTCCTTAGATGATTTGGAAACTACTTTATGTACCTATAAGTGCTTTTTCCAATTCGTGATCTCCTTAGCTGATTTGGAAACTACTTTATGTACCTATGGGGGAATTGCTTAATTTTAGTAAGCCTGCCTTTGACTAGATTCGAATTGCCTCCTCATGCATTTGAATCCCTTATGTAATTATTTAATGCAGCAACCTATGATGTTACAGGGTTGGCTATTGTACACTGAGTTAATACAGTTTAGTGTTCAGCTCCATATTCAGTCTCTTTTGTGAGTGATTTTGCATGTACAATTGATAATTGTTGTGAGTAAAATTGTTCTGTCAATGGGTTCAATTTCCACACTATGAAGTTGAAATTGTTGGCCTTTTTTATTTAAAATGATTTCCTTTATCACTGTTGGAATTTTATGTCTAGATAGGGGTCGTAGTTCTCTACGCAGCCACCGTTGTGGAGGGTAAGTAATGAACTTCCCAATGGACAATTCTTATTTTCACCGATCTGCTTTTATTTCATTTTTTTTCTTTGGACTATCAGCATTCTTATTTTATCGCTGTCGGAACATTAGTCCTCTATATCACCGTTGTTTCAGAGGACAGTTAAAAAACGGGCCGATGATTAGTTTTTCTTTCGCCGATTATGTGCTTTTATTGGTTCAAATTGTTTGCTCTGTCAATGATTTTGTTTTAGCACTATCGAAAGTCAATTGAAGTTTGGTCGGAATTTTAGTTATCTATGCTGCCACCGTTTCGGAGGTTAAACAAACTGATTTCATCGCTTCCTAGCCGAGAATCTTTTGAACACTTAACTTTTCTTTGAATTTTCGATGGTTGGTTTTATCGCTATTGGAGGGCAATCAAACTTTGAATTGGGGCCGTAGTTCTCTACGCAACTACCGTTGTGGAAGCCAACTAATGAACGTTTCGACGGATTAGTCCTTGCACTCACCAATCGCCGCAGTTTTCATTTGAAAGTGGAAGCCATAGTCTAATTTTTTCTCGTCGTTGCGGCTGAATAGTACACTATCTTTCCGATGTTTAGTTGGTTTATCTGCCGATGCATTTCTAGCTAGTTCCCCATTCTTCTGATCGCTGATGATTTCCTATTGTCGCGGAAGCCATAGTCCTTATGTCTTCCATCATTGCGGCGCCTTAGTGCACTAACCACTTGACTGATATTGTTTATGCCCACTGATGAGAACTTTGTTTTCATTCGATGCTTAGTATTTTTCCCGCCGGTGAGGGTTTTCTCGCCTTTCTCGTGTGTTTTCACTCTGTTTTCTGATGGCGGTTACTTTGTCATGATTCATGCTTTCATCGGAGGATTTCGATTTGGTTGAGATGCGGCCTTGATTGAGATAAAGAGTCTGCTTTTTAGGCTTGTGATTTTAGTTTGGATAGTGGAGGATTTTCTTGCATTATCATTTTTTGTTTCATGCATTAATATTTTTTATAGTTCACTTTACAAGATGTATGTTTTAATACAGTTTGTGTTAGTTTGTCAAATGCTAAGTGATCTAGGAACTGGTTATTCATGACAAGGTGATTGCTGCTGCAGAGAAGATATGTCTAGAAGACAAAGCAGAGGAAAGTAAGGGTCTGAGATCTCAAACAGATCGATAGCAGCAGAGGCCTAGGCTTGGGAAAAGTTCATCAATTACAAAGCTGGTCCCTTTTTATAAATTGCTCTTAAAATCTAAATCTGAAATGTAACATACTGTACGAATTATGAGCACTCTCTAAAAGACAAAATTGTGGGACTGAATGGTTGGGGGAATCCCAAGGGCCACCGAAGGGCAGCCCAGGATTTTTCCTTGTAGTATAAGTATAGGAGAGTTAGATAGCCATAGGGACTTTTTCCCAGATAGATTTGTGAGAGTATGTTGGAAGAAGAACTATTTCCTTTTGCAATAAAGAAATTACAAGTTTCTTGTTGGAGAAAGCTTTGTGGAAGGTTTCAAACGCTGTGCTATGGATTTGTTGAATGCAAACTATTTCATTTTTAGTTGTTATCCATTAACTGTGAGATCGTTCTAACTCTTTGAACCTATGTTCTTGTTATGAATGCTCTCTAGTTTATTCTATGAAATTTCCACTGTGAGTAATGAATGTTGTTCATAAACAATTAGCTATTTGGTTGTTCATATATCTATAAATGTTCATGTGTTTTGAAATAAGTAACAACTATATGTGATTTTTCTTAATGCATGCACAAAATACATTACTCATTGATGAATAATAATCTTGCTCCCTAGGGATAGGTTAGATAGTTAGTTTTAGTTTTTTCTTGTTGTGTGTGGTTTAGATCCGAGAGAGTTAAGACGAGAGGTAAGAACCTGCGCATCACATTGTGACTGCTCCTCGTATTCTCTATCAATATGCATTTTTTAGATAGGCACTTTCATCTCATACTTAAATACAAAAAACTAAAAACATACATGGTGGACCGGGCTGTAACCGCTAAAACTTTTTTTTTGTTACTTGACCTACAGTAGTCGAACTGTAAACTGGACGGATTCCCCATACCAAACAGTAACGGGCTAGATGGGAACGTTTACTGGGGAGAATCCCTAACTGTTGTTACCTGCGATTTTCCAGGCCTCAATAGAACTAAATAAGGAAAATGACAATCTACAGAAAGAAATTCAATCATTGTCAAAAAATATGATTGGTAAACCTCTACTAAAGACTTCAAATTAAATGATATGGGACCAGATCGCAATCCAAATGTCTTCTTGTTAGAGGTATTTTGCAATATTGCAAGACAAGATGGAGAAGTTGTTTCTACTAAAAAGGATGCCTGATATATATTGACTGAGTTGGACAAAAATCCTGACATATCCCAAAATGTGATTGAGATTTTAAATGAAAAATCACATTAACAGCTTCATGATTTGGTGATAAGAGATACAATAGATCCGGTCATTGAAGCAAATAAAGTTATCAATAAGAAATATTTGGCCCAGAATGTTTTATATATTGCATCATATTTATATCATGGCATTGGATATTTCAAGTCTCTATTTGATCATCTTATTCATTAAGGGATCCCATCCCCGTGGGATGGAAATGGACATTTATACCATTGGGAACAATATACATTAATAATCATAGATGCAAGAAATTCTAAGTTTTCTCTAGATGATGTTCAAGGAGAGATTGCATCCCGAGTTTTATTTGATAAGTTTCAAGTGGAATTTGAAATTTTAACTAAACTACAAGCATTCTTTGCCAAGTTTATGATATCTTCATAAAAGCATTACACAAAGCTCAACATGGATGATCGAGAAATGAGATATTAAAAATATCCTATTGGGAAGGATTGGAAAATGGCATGCATATTTTGCATCTCAGGAAATAGGATAGACTTTAGTTCTATATTTTTCCATTGGAACATCCTCCTCTCAGCCTCCTCAATAGACACGTCAGCCACCTAAAATATCTCCTCAAGTTCCATGTCAATCCAATCAGCATCCAGGTAGTTAGTGTGGAGACATTTTACTTTTTTATTAAATATTGTTATGACAGACTATATTGTAACTATAATATGTTATCAAACCGAATTTTGTTATTTTTTGTAAAGAATATAAATAGGGCTATAATCTCTACACCAATGGTCTGCATTATTTTTTAACTAAGTGTTAATTCTCATAACTATGTTTGATGCAAGATTTGAAAGTGTAATGCAGCATTGGTATTGTGACCCAAAATTGAAGGATTCTTAGTTTTGACTATGTAATGTTTCAGACAGTATAATATAAAGCTTAAGGGGAAGCTATTCATTCCCAATTTGGTACAAATTTTGTGGTAAATGCCTTATTTTATTGACATATTTATGCAATATTCATGGAATGTTTAAGGAATTTAAGGTTGTAATATCTTAATATTGTCTTGATGTAATAACATTACGTTGTGTTTAAGCTATTGAATTCTATTTTTATTAGTACGCATTCCAAGTTTTATTGGAAAGAAATATATTGTAAAAAGTACTTATTCTCTCATCGCCATCCATTCAGAATTCCATTATGTATATATGTATGGTTATAATTATTCCCATCAATGCCCCTTTTTATCGTTACATGTAATAACTAAGCTGGTTACAATCTGAACAAGAATTGAGAGAATTTCAAGTCCTTCTGTTATTGAAGGCGGACCCAGTTTTCCAAAGATAAATTTATTGATGTCATGGCATAGTTCTGAAATTAGACTCAAAACATTCTAGTCAATAAAATATTTTTTGGTGCCATCACGTGGATTGAAGAAAACAAAATATTTTTCTTTGGGAACAATGAAAATCATATGCTCAGGTTTCTTAAGGTCAACAAGAACCTGATTGTTGGTTAACAAATTTCACCTGGTGATTTCACCAAGGAAAATCTAGCATCTGGATGCAGACACACCCATCAGAATCCAACTCATGATGAATTTTTTTCACTGCAAGATCATGTCTCTTGGAGACACCAACGAGGAAGGTACCAATCCACATCACTAGGTAATCCTCTTAGAAGAGTTTTCCCTCCTATTTTTGGTCCTCAATTTTTTGAATATGAATTCATCTTTCAAACTCCCCAGCATGAGTCCCCTCAAAAAATAGCAATCACTCCCTAGGTTGAATTTCTTGAGTTTCTTGTTATAATAGAGAGAGGTGAGTCATCCCCATATCCAAATCCTCTAAAACCTAAAACTTTTATATCTCCACAATCTAAGGATTTAATCCTTTAGAACATACCGTTAGGAGGAGGAGAGGGGAGGGGGGGGGGTCACCACCTCCACCAATATTTCATCATTGGGTAGCATCCCATCATGGACCCTTAAGGATTCCTACAAATACTCATGATATGCCTAAGAATTATCTTAAGTATTTTCCTAAATATGATGGTAGCAAAGGAACCTCTATTGAAGAGCACGTTGATCATTTTCAAGACTTCATTGACAAAATATTTGTATATAAAGATGATGTTTATATGAGTCTTTTTGCCCAATATTTGGAAGGAAATGTCTGAAAATGGTTTAGGGATATTCCAACAGCCTCAATTGGAACCATTGATGAATTAGAGAATACTTTCATGAGGAAATGGGAATTCAAGCGGGATAATTTGTATTGTCTTACTAAATTTTCAGCAATTAAAAAGAATAATTCAAAAAATGTGGTTGATTTTACTACAATATTTGATTAGATGTACTCCATAATCCAGAAAGATATCAGACCTACAGAAGAATTTTCTAGAGATAGCTATGTTGGACTATTCCCATTTGATTTCACCATCATGTTAAGAGAAAGGAGACCAACTTCTTTGCTCCTAATGTAGGATGATGTGATTGATGTTGAAGTAAATATGAGAGTTGGTAGAAGAACTAAAATGATGGATGATTATGATTATAAGGAAAAGGGTAAAGCTAAAGAGGAATATAACACTTCTCATGAGATCAAAGATTCACAATAAGCTAAGATTGATGAAATGACTTAGATCATTAAAAATTTATCAAATAAAATATCTAGAATAGAGATGGAAGGAAGCATCCCTAGCAAACCGCAACCACCAAGGAATCATGTACAATTATGATGTCCTAATAATCATTAGATGATATATTGAGAGAAAATAAATGAGAAGCAACCTCTTCGTCCTCCTATTCCTGAAAATAAGAATAACCTAGTCGAGAAAACTTAAGAAGAGGCTTATCTAGAGTAGGATAAAGAGATAAAAATTTACAAGATTAGTCAAGTGTTGAAATAATGCAACTATGAAAGATATTATATTGTACTTATTATTATATTATTATTTTCCCTCCCTTATGGATATGTTGTTCGTTCGATTAGCGATTTCATTGACGTAATTGGTCATGTAAAAGTCATGAGGTAAAACCTCCATTGTAAGTCGAGGAAATAGTACCCACAAAATTATTTTGTAAATGTTAATTTGAGTCTTCCTAGGTATGTACACCCCAATTAGAGAACCTAGACAACCTAGTTAGGTAATTGAGTCACTCACTTCATGAGTATAAATAGGTGAGGTTCCTCCCTCATTTGTACACACTTCTCACTCAAGAATTGAAAGAGAGAGAGAGAGAGAGAGAGAGAGAGAGAGAGAGAGAGAGAGAGAGAGAGAGAGAGAGAGAGAGAGAATGATTCTAATATAGAAAGGGATATTATATTATTTTTCTTCAGGTCTTACACTGTACTTGGTTGAATTCTATATCAAGGAATTTTTTTGGGGTTTTCTCCCCCATAAAGGGTTTCCCAAGATAAATCTCTATGTTCGTTTGTGTGGTTTGGCTTATATTTCTTTCAGTGATCCTTTGCTTATGGTTATGATGTTATGATGCTAAGTTTTTTAATATATTGTATAACCATCAAAATTATAACATGGCATCAGAGCCACCCTAAAACAAGTATGTGTACAACCGAAACACTGCTACAACTGTAGCTACTAGAGATTAGGGTTTCATGCTTGAAAACCCTAGAAGGAAAAATATACTCATCTTGAAAATTTATCTATAACTCCAATTAAATTATTAGGATTTAAAGATTGTATAGGAGGAGGGTGAAATATTATTGTACCTTGTGTGCAAGTTTCAACCTCAAATTCATTATATTTTAGAAGATATGATCCCTTCAAATTAGGGTTTCGACCTCTTCAAAAATTTAGTTTTAAACAGATGACCTAAGGAGAATTTCTATATATCATGATAGGAATATCCAAATTGAATTTCATAATACGTTTCATATTGGGAGTGGAATTTATTTTTTATGGTATGATTTTCAGACCCCAAAGGTCAAAGAGTAACAAGTGGTAGTCCATACAAGTTCATTGTACTGAACAAGTCCATAAACTAGTCACCTTGGGAAAATTAGCATAAGTTACAATTGGTAAATCTAATACTACTCTAAATTTTGGGGTTGGAAATAATACACACTAGTATATCTCAGGATGAATTTTAAGACCTTGAGGAGTAGGAATTTTAGAGATACAATAGAATCAAGAGCAGACAATTGTGTAGAATAAATTTGAGAAACTAGGGCTTCATGTTCTAAATACTTCCCTCCATTGATCAATTGAAAAAGGAGGACCATTCAAATTTACCTAGGAGGGCACAATTTATGGGATAATTTTCTCATTATGTTTATTTTTAATTTTTGACCTAAAACTACTACCGAGAAAACTAGGGCATCATATATTTTGCAGTTATGTCCACAATTTTCGGAAAAGGAGTATGTTTCTCAAATCACCTTAAGGACACACATATTTCTATCCACTCATATATGAAAGTAACCTAATATGTAAAATTAAGGTTTCTCTATCAAACCCGAGGGCCACCAAAAGAAATATTCTAGAAAAGCATTGAAGCAAGAATCCAGTTGAAGTAATCTAATTGGTAAGTTCTATTCTCTCTATTTCCATTTGAGGTTCTCATTTTTATCATGATGACAGAAAATACCAAGATTGAGGAAAACATTGAAGGATATGAGAACTTCTGGGCATGGAAGCATAATTTTTTTCTCGTATTTGAAGAGCATAACTTGGAGAACTATGTCAAAGAAGAAGATGCATATCCCGAGGAGGTGAAGAAAAAGAAAAGCACAAGAATAAATTGGTCAAATCCAAGAGAATTATATATTTATCCATCAAAGTACATTTGATCTCATATGAAGAATCCCAAGGATATGCACCAACTAGCTTGTATTAAGGAAAGAACATCAATAGGAATATGACCTTGAGAACTTAACTCAAGTATGTGAAGATGCAAATGCCAGAAAGTATTCAATTCCACTTCAAAAGGATCTCTCAAATCAACGAGTAACTAGAATCCATTGGAGAAAACGTCGAAGAAGAGGAATTGGACATGACAATCTTGAATGGTCCCCCGAGTTCATGGGAATCTTTCATTCAAGGGATTTTTTCTAGAAGGAATTTCAACTATGTAAGATTGAACATAAGAGGAAGAAGAGATGGATGAATATGAAAATCAAACCCTAATATCTCAAACCAAGAAGGGAAAGCACAAGAATGAACTTAACATTCTTGTAATAATAGAAATATTTTAGAAGAAGGACCTCTCATAGCTCATATTTTTCACTTGTGATGAGAAAGGACACTTTGAAAAAGAATGTCCCAAGAAGAAAGACGAAGGATGCTATGATCAAGGAGTACCAGTCAATCATGAATATTTATGTCTAGGATATGGTTCTGAAACATGAATGGAATATTGTAATGCCTTCCAAGTGAATCTACTAGGTCAGGAATGCATCAAGTGGTAACACAAAAAAATAAAAAGAAAGGTTCATGGTTTCTCTCATAAAAAAGGATTTGATTATGGTGATACATTACTCTAGTGATCAAATACATTTCTTTAGTAGTGGATATTACACTATAAAGTTGGTTTAATCGAAGAAGAATAATAGATCGAGCAACCTCCAGGATTTGGGAATCTCTACAAAGAACCACCTATGCGCAAAAGGATTTGTACAAGCTCAAAAGGAACCCATGGGATATCATAGTAAAATTACATGAGGAGCTTGAGGATCACTTCGAATAATGGAGATATCAACCTTCTCTACAAGGTTGAAGATGGAATCATGTAGTAGACGAGAATCTCATAGATGGGTGCAAGAGAAACTTGCAACAAAGCTCAATATGGAGGATATTGATATCCAGTGACCTTGAGAAAGGACATAGATGGATACATAGAAGATTAGCAGTAGAGGAGGCTACTTTTCACTCTAGTACATAATGTATTGATGTAAGGAGTACAAGATGTAGAGGGAGGATGTTTCTACACTTTAGAGGAAGTGTCTATAGTCAAGACCTTAAAGAATTTCAAAATGTTGGGATATAGATACACCGATGGCATATAAATTGAATTTTATATGCAATCCTACTTCAAATAAATTTTATGCCATCGTCTACAGGAATATTATTGGTTCCTTGATGTACTTGACAAGCACGAGGTCATTTATTTCCTTTGCGCTAATATATGGTGGAGAGAAGACATGTTCACATGGTTGCGACACCTGAAGGATACGATTGAGGATGGCCTCATATATGCAAGAGATCAAGAGAGAGTCTACCAACAAAACAAAGATAAGTATTTGAATATTTGTCATTTCCTATATACCTAGATACTTAAATAATATTGTGTACATAGATATGTTCCTATATTTACGAAGTGTATTATGCATGTTAGAGTGTTTGCATTGATGAATAGTTTACTAATAATATTCATGTGATGGGTAAGTGTCTTATGGTGTTGTACAACATTCCATTTCTACTTATCTAGAATGAAACATATTTGTTGACATGTTGGGATTAGTGCACTCTCTTTATAATGTCCTAGTAGAGATGGAAGGAATCTATAAAGTTACCATATTTATACAGGATATGGATGGATGTTGTATTGGGTGAAATAGTTGCATGATTGCATGTCATATATATTTATGCATAAGAATTTGTCATTATGAATATGCTTTTAAGATTATGAAATGTTTCTAATCATGCAACTATCTTTGACTTGTAGGAATGATTATATGCAATCACCTACTTTTATAGCTGATTTTACCACACCTAGTTGATCACACATTTATGGCCTTCCCCATCCCTCTACAGACTCTTTGGACCCCATGGACTTATATTATACTTTGATGTTCCAAGATCATCCCCAAAAATCACCTAGTTATACCTATACGTGACTTTTAAAGAAATAATTGTGTGTATACACAAATTTTGACCTCAAAACAGCATACATTGGGGCGTGTGCATAAAGACAAATAATTTTGGAGTATTTCTAATATGAGTCTGAATATCTTGTCTTTTGGCCTTCCATATGCCTTGAGAATGCTCGAATTTGACCCTCCATTACCCCTTTGGATCACTATATATTGAGCCTCTTGGATACACTGAAGGAGGAGAAATTGAAGAGTAAGCCTAAGTATAGTCCATTGTTGCCTCAAATTTTCTTATACTTGAGTCTACATCCATTTGTCCCTTGGAGCACATAGTGTTATTCCCAATATTGCCTTTGATTTGTGATCTTTCTATTGAGAGATGGAGGATTGAAGTGGTGGAGGCCCAGGCGGAGGACTCAGTTTCTTCAGTTCGCAGAAGTGCCGACAGAGTTTGCCACTATTGTATCTCTAATTTATTAATAGAAATATATTTCCCTATCAAATTCATGTGCATTTCAATATGAATATTGAATCCATGGATGTATTTACTTTCTTATACATCGTTGATTATATATGCTAAAGTAGCTCTGACACATTTTTATATATATCATGATTGCTTTGTTTGTTGTTGTTGAGATCAAATTATAATTTCAATTGTATTGGAAAAGCTCAACAGGAATATACTTCAACCATCCGGAATAAGGTACAATTCTATATCCCTTAGTGTTATATTTGCTTACTGCTCTTGCATATGGGGAAAGATTGATTTTTGGTGTCATACTATTTGTTGTGGTGCCCCTAAGCCATATGAAGTTTCTCTCATTAATAGAATTGGTGACTCCACTGGGGAGGTTCCTAGTTTTTTTTCTTTGGGTTTTCGGCATACAATGTGCTTGAATTGCTCTTTGTTTCTTTGTTTCTATGTCGGGTCTGGAGGTATGTTTTCCCAGTAGTCTCCTGTAAGAGTAATTTGATCTTATTTTATCATTTTTCCCTCTTTTTATTCTTATACACGAGTATTTGCTGCATAGTCACGTATACACGTGATTTTCTCCTGAATTCCTGCGTATGTATGCTTTTCTATTGCAAACAATTGCATATTATTTAGTTTTGAGATTTGTTTGGAGGATTGAGTGTTGTTGGGTGAGTTTTGATGGTTGTTAAGTCATCTTGGGTGTTGTTGGTGTCTGTATACACCATATGTTTCTAACTAGATACTGATTTTGATTTATATTTAATTAGGTTTTGTTCTTGTCATTAATTTCTTCCTTTTTGTTTTGGTATTAGTGCATTGGGTCTCTTTTATCTTGGTTCCTTTCTTGGATGTTGTATGTGAGTGGTTGCAGGGTATGTTATTGATTTTTATATCTCATTTACTTCAAAAAATTCAAAAATATTTTTTTGTTTTTCATACTTATGCATTCTCGCATTTTTGCACTCGCATGGTACTTGCATTAGGTTTTTCTTATTGAAATTATAGTTAGGTTTTCATTTAGGAATGATTGCATGATTCATTTGAAGGACAAATTGCATTTCATGTAGTGGCATACCTGTAATAATATATATATATATATATATATATATATANGACGCATTCTTTCATGGATAGTATCCAAAGTTCCTTTACGATTAATATATACATGGAACTCACTTTGTAATCTTTCATCATCATATCTATTTTATCAACTCGTGGATTATTTGTATTTTAGAAAGTGGAAGTTCGAAAATTTACAGTAAAACAGTATTTTACGTTACAGTGGTATCAAAGCTAGTTTTTGATCCAGGCCTTTGGCCATATCGTGATTTTTAATCACAATCCTAGGGAGTCCCTAAATTTATGGTCTTTGACCAAGTAAAAAAAGAAAAGAAAGTCAAAATAAAAAACTAAAAGGAAAGAGAGTTAAAAAAAAGTTAAAAAAAGTTTTAAAAAAAAACTAAAAGGAGGAAAAACAAAAACAAAAAACAAAAAAAGGGAAAGAAAAAGAAAGTTAAAAAAGAAAAGATAAAAGGAAAAGGAAAAAAAAAGAGGGTAAAAGTGAAACCACACTTGGTTTCTTAAAGTGGGTTTGGGTTTGAATATAAAAGTGCATAATAATAACTAGCAAGAAGCAAGTGAGATTTGAACTTAGGTGGGGAAGGTAACACTTATTCCTCCCAACCACCCAATCTACTCGCATTTTACAAAACTATTGGAAAAAAAGAAGGATATATTGATTAAATTTCAAAGAAAACTCAAGAATATGGATTTTAATGTTGAAAAGAAGAAAAAAAATTCTATCACCTTACAAAGAAATGTTGCAATACTATTTAGAATTAAAGGGACACTTGCAGGGAAGGATGTCGCCATTTCTATTACAGTTGCTGAAAGTAATAATTATATTAGTACTGAATTCGCTAACCATTTAGTGATTCTAGAGTCAAATATAAGGGAAGAGCTACAATTATTGGACAAAAAATGAACAGAAATAAGTGGCTTACAACTGAGTGTTGGATATTATATGGTCACATCGAAATTCATTGTTAGTTCCTTATGGAGATTTGACGGTGACATAATTTTGGGTTTACCCTGGATAAAAACATTGGGGAATTTCATCTTAAAGGTCGAAAAGAAGTTTCTGATATTTTCCTATAAGCGAAAGAGAATCACATTTCAAGATATTATAGTGAAGTTAGAAATAGGACCTCCAACATCTGAAGAATTCTAGGATATATCAGAGATGATTTCACAGGGTAATAAGAAGTCAGAACAAAAGAAGTAGAAAGAAGTTGAAAAAAATTGTCGCTAGTAAGGATGAAGAAATTACTTGTTTGAAGAATCATACTCAAGACTTGATTGCACAGATTAAGAAATTAAAAGGGGAAAAAATATCGCAAGCAGAAAGCTAAGAGGAATTCCACCAAAAGGAAGTGGATCTCCAAAATGATTTCAATAAGAAACTATTACAAAAAAATGAAGAAAATTCTCACTTAAAAAATTTGAATCAAGGGTTGACTGAACAAATAAAAAACTAAAAAAATGAGAAGTTAAAAAAATCCTTAGAGTTATTATCAATTAGTAAATCACGAGAATCACAAACAATTAAAGTTTCTACATGGGTTCCACAAACATATCGAATACCTTATTGTCACCCAAATCACAGAAGTTGATACAACCAACATCAAATTAAAATAGAAATGATGAATAACGCAATAGAGAAGTCATCAAAGGCTCAAATTCAAACATTAGAAAAGGGAACCAATGAAAATCTCGTCAAAGTTCGAAAGAACAATCTTATTGTCACATCGCTACAAGCATCAACAAAAAATGGTTCCAAAAAAATTTACAAAAATTGTTAGAAGCACCAAAAGTTGAATTTCCAGTAAACACTTCACAGGAGATTCAAGTTCCTTATCGCCATCCAAATCACAAGATTCATTATGATAGACGAAAAAATCAAAAGGAAAATTACCAATATTATTCCTACAAAGAGGAAAGACAAAATCTACAACTCTCGACAATCGATCCGCAAATAATTCCATTAAGGGTATATCTCAAATGGATGACTTCACAAATGACGCAACATTTCCACACAATGTTTAAAATAATGTATCATCTTATTTCATCAAATGTTGCAAATACCAACACACAATGTCATGAGAAAGCATTACGATCTAGAACAAGGGATAAAGTCTTCCATAATTGTGCTTTGAGGACCAATCAATTTTTTATACCCAAATCCTGTCACCTACATGTGATAAGATCTCTAACATTTATATTTTCCCTAAATCCCAGACTTGGAGTGGAAATAGTGCTTGGGATGTCAATTCTACATAAAAAACCCTAGCACCGCTTTTTCCCTTTAGCTTATGAGTGGTACCTTGTTCAGCACCGCCTGAGTCATGTTATAGAGAAGCGGTGCCACCATGTATGTGCTTTGTTCTTGAAGTGATTCTTACCTACACCGCTCTGTCATAAGGGTGTATAAGCGGTACCCTTGGTAAAAGGTGAAAAAAAGAAGCTTCATGGATAGCCTTATCCCTACTCACCTAGGTTGGTTGAGCTCGAGATCCCTCTTTGTAGGATCTGTTAGCCACCTCACCCACCAATATCTCAACCATACCTATCCATTTGAGTCTTATAAATACAAGCTCATATGCATGGTTGAGGGGGAGAACTAAATGGTAATGTTATGCTGTTGAATTGACTATCTGGCCCAATCCATTAGAGAGCACAAGAGAGCAAGTTGGAGCTATCGGGGATGAGGTGTTTCCTTATGGAGGAGTTAGTCAGCACTAAGGCACATGGTTGTAAGTTCTTTCATTTCTTTCTTAATGTAGAGCTGATTTCCGTCCCACATATCTATTGTATTGATCTTGCATGTATATGTTACTGGATTCCTTAGTCACTAGTATGGATGTGTAGATAATGTTCTAGTAGCTTTGATGTCCTTGTTTGTTTGACATGTTCTGTGGGTACACAGGTTCATCATCAAAGCATTATTTCAGGTGTTTACAACATTTAGGGAAGGTTTTCACCCTTTGTTGTTCACTTATTTGTTCTGGATCTGAACCATTCAAACCAGAGGAACAACTTCTATCCGCAAAAGGTGCAATATTCCTGACAACAAATATGGCGACTCTGTTGGGGACCAAAGCAAGTTTCAGTTGATCTAACCTTCCTCAGTCCTTTAACACTTGTCTAAATCCAGGCTCCAGTCTGTAACTCTCTTCAGTCAGATATGCCATCTGACTTAGTGAAGTTTGGTTTAAAACTTTCAGATCTGTTCATATCTGAACTTCTTTGACTTTATATGCTCTATTTTATTGTCAATTCATCAGTCTTTATCTTGATTTGAGCAAATTTTGACTGGAATTCTCATTATCTTTGTGTTCTATATATATTCAGGGAATCGCACATGTGCTGTAGGAAATAAGCAATGCCACTTCCTGAACCCTATGACCAATAGGCGGTGCCACCGCCTAAGTGCATAGATCCAGAAGCGGTGCTCACCCATAACCACTCTATCAAAGACCCCTCCAACGCGGTGCCAGGTAGGCCTTGTTCCAGAACTTCATTTCTTTTGATTTTTTGCAATAGCAGGGGTTTTCTTGCTTTCATCCCTGTACTATCAGGCTTGTTTGTTTGAATCTGGATGCTCATGGTTGAAAATTTTGTGGTGAAAATTTGTTTGATTGAAAGAATTCAAAAGTTAGGATAGGATTGTTGATTATTCATTTGCTTTCATGCATGTTGGTTGTGATTCTGAAAGGATTTGTTGAAAGCTTAGGTTTCAGTTGGATCTCTTTTATTTTCATTTATAAAGACTGAAAGAAAGACCACTTGATTGTCATCATAGTTTCATTTTTTTTTCCATAGAGGAATTCTTTTTTATTTTAAATTTTTGTTGTTGTTGAGATTAGGTCATTATTTGTACTGAGCATAGGGAACTAGATCTCTGATTAGCCTCATAAGATTTCAGGTTCCCTTTGTTCTTTTTTCTCTCTTACATTAGTACTGTCTCATCAAAAGAAAAAATAGTTTATTTTTAAGTTAGATCTATCTATGTTTCAAAGAAAAATCGAAAAATAGATTGCATATGCATGTAGAATGCTTGTTGTTTTTCTTTTAGGAAAAGAGACTCTTACCCGTCTGATTGCTTTCGAAAAGAAAAATGAGTTTGGAATGTGTTGCTTGCCTTTGAATTTGATTTGTTCAAAGTAGTTGTTTGGGAATTTTTGGTTTTCAAAACGAAAAGAAAATACTCTCTCTCCCTCCCATAAGTAGGCATACTTCGAATGGTAAAGTGAAATATTTGCATCTACATATTTGCATGGTTTTACTTTTTCTATCAAAATTCCATGCATTCACTGAACCATCCACTTTAAAATTAATGGTATTTATAGGATTAAAATTTACATAGAAATTTGAGTGATAGGCTAGAGACGTGTTCGGGTGTCGTTAAGCGTAGGAACTGTCGTTAGTTGTCTACACTACATCCTGGGACTCGCGTGGTTCTTCCACATACCATCAGTACATCAAACAGCCTTTCACGTACCCTTGAGTTATATATAAAATCACTTCACGTACTCAATTGTATATAGGAAGGCCACTTGTGAACGGTTGTGCATTAAACAACACTACTACCGATTTGAGCTCCCACGTACCTTCTGTATATCGGGAGACCCCACTAAGATACCCTGTCCAAACCGAGTTAATCCTGGTGATAAACTTGACTATCTGAACCCCCCCTGTCATTTAAGTTTGCTTGTTCATCTTGTAGCTTGAGTAGGAGAGTTTTTGGTGTGTTTTTTCTAGTTTTGAAACCCTAGGTTAGATAGGAACTGTACAAATTGGATGAATTGAGACGGTCCAGAAGAGTATGGGGATTGCCACCTGATTTTACTCTTGCTTCAGGAGAATATTCTATGGAATCTATCGACCAAGGAGCTGCTACCAACTCCCAAGTGGGAGAAAATGTGGTTGCAGAAAGCATAGATCCATATCCTTCGCACGGTCCTCCCCTAGCTCAAAAAATTTCTAGGGGTAATACTTCTTTCCATTCTCCCATAGAAGGACATTTTTATGATACTACCCATCCAGATTATGGTCCCAATGCTTTGTTTTGGGATACATCTATGGGATAGGCCATTGCTTCATTTGGAACTCATCCAGACTCTTCTGAAGAAAATTCACCAAATGAAGAAGAACGTAGATAATACGGGACAACCATTCTTTGTGCAAGAGACCTTGAAAAGAAAATAGATAACATATTGGGTACACCACCACCTTGATCGGCAGTTTTTCCTCGTAATATGGTCCCTTGGCCTGCTTGATATTGCTCACTTGTTGATTCTATGAAACCCATTGAACCTATTCTAGATCGCGTTGTGACTCCACATAATCCAGGTCAAACCCCCAACCCAACCACCTCCCATATTACGTATGTTCCAAATTCTCCCAAGTCTTCCACACCTAGAGAACAACATCCAATTCCTGTTTCATCAACACCTTCTAGTGCTGGGGGGAAATCCCCGACATGACCTACGTTACCTGTCACTAGAATTGTAGCTAGTAATGGACAAGCCTCTAGTATAGATCCATCTGCAGTCTATGTCCCCCCTACCCATACAAATGTGGTTAACCCCCCATCCAGTTTAGGTCATCCCTTGGGGGCACAACTTGTAACCAATAAAACCTCTTAGGGGTATGGTTACATAGAAAATCAAGTACCTATAGGAAATATCAATTACCAACCCACCCCTACAAGAATGCCTTATACTGGAATTCGATATCTTGGTAATACTTTCACTCCATGGGGGCAACCTGGTCCTACATGCCAACTATGGGGGGGTTACCTATACATATTACCGGGGGTGCTGGAGGACCACCTTACAGAGATACTCCCCCTAGGGGGCCTAATGGTCCTGGAGGGTTTGGCGACTTTCCTCCTTATGGTCCTAGTGGTCATGGTGGTCCTAGGGGGTCTGATGACTTTCCTCCTTATGGTCCTAGCGGTCTTGGTGGTCCTAGGGGGTATGGAAGCTTTCCTCCTAATGGTCCTGGAGGGTCTAGTGGCCTTCCTCCTAGTGGTTTTGAAGATTCCAGAGGTTTTCCTCCCAAGGGTCTTAGAGGCCCTGGTGGTCCTCCTCCTGGTGGTCCTAGTGGTCCCGGCGGGCCTGGTGGTCCCGGCGGACCTGGTGGTCCCGGCGGGCCTGGTGGTCCCGGCGGGCCTGGTGGTCCCGGCGGTATTGGTGGTCCCGAAGGCCCTGGTGGTCCTCCTCCTGGAAGCTTCGGTGGTCCTAACAGTCCCGATCCTGGATATCAACCCCCTGTGGGTGGATCTTTCGACGGTTCTTCATCACAATAGCCATTTCAACAACCTATAAATCAGTCTACTTATGGTCCTATTGGTGCTTATATGCCTTATCAATACTACCAATACATAGATCCTAATCTCTAGTTACCTTTCCAAGCAACTTTGGACTTGCCTGATTTGTCCAAGTTGATTAATGACCCCATTTGACATCACCTCTCATGGCCTGCTATTTCGGTAAAGTTACCATCGGACATTCCAAAATTCGATGGAAAGAAGGGAGATGATCCCAAAAACCATGTCATGACATTCCATTTGCGGTGTTCCTCGAACTCCCTAATGGATGATTCAGTTTGTTTAAGACTCTTCCAATGAACTTTGACCGGTATAGTCGTGAAATGGTACATTGAACTTCCGCAACATTCATTTGTGGATTTTGGTTCTTTGGCAACTGTATTTCTTACACACTTTCAGCTTTCTATCTGCTATGAAACAAGTACATATCTCTTAACTTCTCTGCATCAGAACACCTCCACGCACATATCAGATCATATCCATGAGTGGAGAAAGTGGAGAAGACTTATCAAGGCTCCTATCCCAGATCAATTCCTAGCTGATTGGTTTACTAAATCTTTCTTGCCTCCAATTACCCGAGATATGGCTATGGGTGGTGCCGTTACCAAAGAGAAATCCATTAGTTGAGCCCAATATCTGGACTTAGTATATTCCCAATCCAGAACATTGTATGACTTGATCCCGCAAGCTCCTTGCCCAAGCACTGATCCTACCAAGCCACCAGCGGGAACCCCTATTGATGGGATTGTTGGTTCAATCCAGTCCTCGTTGACAGCAAAACCTACCAAGAAACCCCATACTTCTACCCCTGCTCCTTCAACTCCCAAGGTTTCTGTGGAGTTAAATTCCATTCAGAGTACACAAACACTCGACAACAATAAAAAGAAAGGTAAATCCAAAAACAAAAAACTTGGAAACCCACAGGAGAATCTGAAACCAACCACCAATGAGAATGATAAAGGGAAAAGAAAAAAAAAATATCCATGTCTATTATGCAGAGGTGACCACTTCATGAAAGAGTGTCCTCATTGTGAAGAAATCAATCAATTTCTAAAAATTAATACTGTGCCAGCAGTTCTCACGAATCCTTTTCCCTCTCAACAACAACTGATAGACCACATGTCTAATCAGGGAAATTCTAGTTCTTTAGAGGAATCTTGCATGATGTCCTCAGACACTATTAATTTGAAAAATCAAAGTCAGAGTTATGACAAACCCCCAGCAAGAAAGAAGACAATTCTTCTTCAGGAAAATCTCCCTCTACTGGTTCTCCCGAGTCCTCGTCTATTGGTCCCCTAACCATCAAGAAACCTAATCTCGACATGATTTTGTGTCCACCCAAGAGTACTCTTAGGAAGGCTATTTTTAATCCTAATGCCCAAGATTTCCGATTTTATAATGTAGTTGAAGATCTTTCTCAAGCACTATGTGCAATGTCTACCTTGGAAGTACTTCAAAGTTGTCCAACGCAATGAAAAAACTTGTTAACCACGTTAGGAGATTTAGACTCAGAAAACACTAATTTGATTCACTTTAATGTTGAGAACTATAATTCTAGGCTACTTCACAAAATTGCTTTCCAAATCATAACGGAAGTACTCGAAAAAAGTTTCTTTAGAACTGTCTTAGATGAAGGAGCTTCAACTTCGATTTTTCCCCTGTCTTGTTAGAAAGCTATTGGCTCTACCGAGCTTGTAACATCACCAATGACTTTGAAAGCCTTTGATGGATGAGGTTTCCAGCCCCATGGTCTCATACCAGCCCTTTCAGTCAAGCTTGGGGGGAAAACCGTTTTCCTTCAAGTGGAAGTAGTACATACCTCGTTAGACTACAACCTCGTATTAGGAAGAAATTGGTTTTATGCCATGACTGTTGTCACTTCGATGGTATTTCGAACCGTCCAATTTCCACATGTAGGGAGGATTGTATCCATGACCAACTCGATTTTTATACACCGAATGTTACCACCCCTATGGCTAATAACATCCCTATGTTAGGCCAGTCCCCTCCTCCTTACTAGTCAATTTGTAGGCATGTTGAAGGATTCTTCCCTCATGGGGATTTTTCCATCAACCTCTCCTAGTACAGAAACGGTGACAGTAAATATGATTTATTTGATTGATTATGATCCAAAGGGAAAACAAATTGTTGAATCCACCTCATTGAGTCCGCATGAAGCAATGTACAACATTATTCAAACCCTTTCCGATGACCACACTGATGACCTTCATCTAGTGGCTTTGAACCCTTACCACCTGCCCTACTGGTTAGAACCCTCTCTTCCTACTCTAGATTATCTCTCCCAGATTTTTCCTTATGAAGAGTCCATTATGGGGATCATGAGTACAAATGAACCTACATGGGAGGATCATCACCATATATCCTCGTTCCTCCCCAACACCAGTTATGTAGACCATGATTTCGCATCCCTTTTTACTACTGATATTGTCAAAACACCTAAAACTCCTATATTGTTGCATAACACAGAGTCTGAAGGAAATCTATGCAACATTACTCAAACAAATACAATTGACATATCAGTCAAACCTGGCACCCTTGAGCATGTTCATGTTGGGCAGAATTGCTCAGTAGAAGAATCTAAAGCATATAGAGCACTTTTCAAACAATTCTGAGATGTCTTTTCCTGGTCCTATGGAGAAATGCCTAGGATAGACCCATCCATTGTGGTTCATGAAATAAAAAGCTATCCCACTGCAAAACCTGTCAAGCAAAAACTGAGACAAGTCCATCCACGAAAAGCCGCAGCTATCAAAGCTAAAATAGAAAAGCTTCTAAAAGCACAGTTTATTTATCCCATACTCGTGACAAAATGGGTATCAAATTTTATCCTTGTCAATAAAAAGAAGGGAGCCATTAGAGTCTGCATTGATTTCAGAGATTTGAACAAACCTTGTCCCAAAGACAACTTTCCCACTCCGTATATCAACCCGATTATTGACAATTATGTCGGAAGTGTCATCTTCTTGTTTATGGATGGATTTTTAGGCTATAACTCGATTGAGATATTACCCGCCAATCAACACAAGACAACATTTATTTTCCCATGGGGAACCTTTTCATATAAGAAGTTACCATTCAGCCTGAAAAATGATGGAGCCACTTTCCAGCATGCTATGTCCTATACATTTCACGATATCAAACATATTGTAGAACCGTACCTTGATGACCTCCCAGCCCATTCATAGTGACGGGAGGACCATCCTGGTCATCTTAGAGACATTTTCCTGAGATGTCGTCATTATAACATACGGCTCAATCCTCATAAATGTGTTTTTTGCATTGAGATGGGATGTCTGTTAGGTTTTTTGGTTTCTAAGGATGGCATCCAGATAGATCCATTGAAAATTATCGTTATTTTATCCCTACCAGCCCCAACCAACCTCTTATAACTCCAAAGTTTTCAAGGGAAGGAAAACTTCCTCTATCTTTTCATTTGCAATTTTGCATAGAAAACATACGGTTATATGCATCTCCTTAATAAGGACACTCTGTTCTTTTGGGATGACCAAGCCCAACAGACCTCTGATAATCTCAAACACACTCTGACTCACTCACCCATGATTCAACCCCCAGATTATTCAAAGGATTTTCTCTTATACATTGCTACCTCCACTACTACCCTCGCTATGGTTTTGGTGCAGGAGAATCCCGACGGTCAAGAGCACATGATATACTATGCTAGTAATAATATCATGGATTCCAAAACTCAATACTCATGCATGGAGAAATTAGCATTGGCCATATCCATTTCCATTCATAAATTTTGTCACTACATTTTGCTCTGCACAACCACCGTATTGGCAGACCAAAACCCTATGTATTACATCCTGACTCATCAGGTTCTCGGGGGAAAATATTCCCGATGGATAGTCATCCTACAGGAATTTGATCTAGAATTTGCTAAAGCTACGTCAAAGAAATCATTGGTCTTTGCTGAGCTAATGTGTGATATTCCCTATGCTTCAATGAAATTTGAGCCTAGTGATTCATTCCCAGATGAATTCCTATTCCTGATAAGCACTACTCACCCATGGTATGGATATTTTCTCATTTATCTCTAGACACAGAGATTCCAGCCCACTCTATCCCATGACGATCGTTGACGTATCCGTCACCACGCAAAATACTACCTCATATTGAATGACACTTTGTATAGACGTGGTATTGATTTCGTTCTCTGGTAATGCCTTACCCATGAGGAGGCTGAACAATTTTTGAATGACTGGCACTCTGGAACATGTGGCAGTCATCTATCTGGGATGGCTACAACCCAGAAGATTCTTCATGCTGGCTATTTCTAGCCTTCAATATTTAAAGATTTTCATGAGGCTGTTAAGAAATTCCCACCCTGCCAACATTTATATCCTGAAAAAGCACACCCACCCTGCTTCGTTACACCCCGTCATTACCATTGGCCCTTTCTCCAAATGGGGAATCGATTACATGCATTATAAGCCTACCTCAGTCGGGGGGCATGGTTACATCATCGTAGCCATTGATTATTTTATGAAATGGGCTAAGTCTATTCCTACATATGCAGAGGAAGGTAAGACTACCGCTCTCTTCCTGTTTAATCATGTGATAGCAAGATTCGGAGTACCGCAGTCCATAGTTACGGATCACGGATCACATTTTCGTAATCAAATGATGGACGAATTAAGTGCCAAGCTAGGTTTTTGTCATGAAAACTCAACGCCCTATTAGCCACAAGCTAATGGTTAAGTCAAGGAAATCAACAAAGTTTTGAAAACAATGCCATGTCGGATGGTTGGAGACCATAAATCCAACTAGCACCATATTATTTTCTCCGCTCTTTGGGCTTACAGGACTTCAGTAAAAACAAATACTGGTTTTATGCCATTCCGGCTTATCTATGGACTAGAAGCTATCTTTCCTATTCAATGTAAAATTCCATCCTTGAAACTTACCGTCAATCTTCTCCTAGACACTTCCACAGAGGAAGAAAGATTTCTCTACTTGAATAACCTTGAAGAAACTAGAAGAGATGTTGCCTTAGCCAATGAGGCACATAAGAAACATGTCAAGGCGTAATATGAAAAGTCTGTCCAGCCTCGTGCCTTTAACGAAGGTGACCTAGTTTTAACCTATGATCAGAGACATGAAAAACTAGGAAAATGGAAGTTCGAATCCATGTGGTACGTCCTTTCGTTATTTCCAACATTCTAGAGAAAGGGGCCTATGAGCTCGTGGACTATGATGGAATCCCCTTAGGACAACCTTGCAATGGGTTGTACCTGAAGGAGTACTATGCCTAGATATTTCTTGTATAGTACCTTGTATATATGTATATTACTTGACTTTTTAGTGTGCTTAAGTATTTTCAATATGGTTTTGATTTTAGTGTTTGTATCTGTTTATACCATGTTTTGGTCGTGCAGAGCAGATGGATTTCTACAGCTTCGCTGATGGTGCTTTCTGCCACACCTTGAATCTTGCCTTAGCTACTTGGGTTCTCTATTCCCTAGCTCAATATTTGGTCAGTTCAGGAGTGGTTTCTATTGGTCCTGCTACCAACAATATCACTGAGTATGAAGCAATCATAGGTATTTTGACTGAAGCTGCCTCCTAGGACGTTCGTAACTTGGTAGTTTTGATGGACTCACAACTAGTGGTTTTCCATTTAAATCACGTCTATACCATCAGGAATCTCATGCTTCTTCATCTCTTCTGGAGGGTACGTTTATTAGAGAGGTCATTTGAAGCTATTACCTATAGGCATATCCCTAGGGAAGACAATACAGTTGCCAACTCATTGGAAAATTACATCCTAGACTGGCATATTGCCCATTCATGACATGAAAATCAAGCATGGTTCACTATAAATAAACTGTAAAAAGACACATAAAAGTCATGTAAATACATTTTCCATTTGAGACATATACACACCGAAAGTAAAAGTCTGTATATATATATATATATATATATATATATATATATATATAAGTGTTTTACAAAAAAATAAGGTCACGAGACCTCATCTAAAGCACTCAGGATTTTAGGAAAAACATCATCATACAAAATCCTGAAGCTATACATCAGCTTTCAGTAATACATCATGCAGCCTATCATCTAGTGGTGCTCATGGTAGTGCATGACAGCCTAGGCTACTCTGCATAACAGTCTACTGAAACAACCTGGTACTCCTGCAGTGGGCCTTTGATACCTCAGGGTGAGGTCGTCGATCGATGCATCTGGTATGTCTAGGGTTAACCTCTCTAGGTTCTCTTCTAGTTCCCTCGTCATGTCATCACCCTATGGAACAAAAAAAGCTCCTGCTCACCTGTCCAGTCGGGAAGATCCATGAGGTCATGCTGCTCCGACATCTACATGAAAACATTTAAGTATCGTTACTACACATAAAAAATATAAAACATTAAAACATAAAAACGTAATTGCCATTTTAGGGTTTTGTTTCTTAACAATGTCACCCCACTGTGCACCAAGTGGAAGTGGTAGATCAAGGTCTCCCCTGAATTCAGTACCTGCATATGTGTATTCCTCAAACATGAGGAGTTGGTCTCTCAGCCATCAAAAAAATGGGTCTCCAAACTTCACCCTGTCCCTACCTACTCCTGTGCGGGCCATGATCTAAACCCACCTCAGCATGCGAGGGTATCTTGCCCTAAACTCTGTGAATACTACTTGGGGTCTTATTTGGGGGACCCACTCAAAAAATAAACATGCTAAAATGGATCTGAAACCAAACTGCTTCAACTCACCCTATTGACACTTGGTTAGCTGATCTTTGAAAACCGGTAGTAGAGCCTCTGCCCAGTTGAAGACTATGGGTGCCATAGCCTCTATAGCATAGAGAATATGCACTTTAGATTCCTGATGAACCCCTTGGTTCCCCACCACTCTCTTCATGGTAAATAATATTGTGTGAAGAGGGCCATCCACCATTGCTTTGATGGGAATTTTCTTCCATGATGTTCTAGTCCCGAGAATACAATGGTGATTTATTAATTCCTGGGTGGTGATGTCCCCTCCACGGGAACTAGTCAAAGATATGGGAGCACCCCATATTGATAGGCCTGTCAAGAATTAGATATCTTCTACTTCAATTTTCAATACATGAGCACCCACCTCAAAATACTATTGCTCTGGATTCCACACACGAAGAATATGCTCCAATAAACGCTCTTGTGACACCATGTTGGGTGTGCGAAAAAACTTCAGAAGACCACAGTCCCTCAACGTAGCTATACATCCCACATTTATTTTGGTAAATGCATCATCATTATCATGTTGCCTCTCTTTCCAAATAACCATTTTTGACTGATAGAAACCTGCCAAAAACAATCATAAGGATAATTAGAAACAATATCAACCTTTTAAATCATCACAAAATAGTTATTTTGCCTTGCATATGTGTTTTCCTTTACCCACAGCCGACACTACCTGAGTATCATTGAGGATAAGTAGTGGCACCACCTGAGTGAAGTGTTTTAGGCACGTTTCCTACAGGGTACCGCTTATCCTACAAGGGATAAGAGTGGTGCCCGCATTCAAGGTTTTAGGGCTCACTCAAACTACCCAAAACACCCCCAAAAATAAAAAATGAAAGCATAAAATGAAAGAGAAAGGTTCAATATTTCACCTTGAACTAATAGCACGTAAATCTAAGGGTAGACACTCCCAAAATCACCAACTAAATATCTAGCCAAGAAACTTCTCCAAAGGCTCTCCACTATTGGTAAATGGTAAAATGTTTTGTTTTTTACTATTTACATAACTTTTATAAGCTTTCTAGGTCTTGGCATGTTATAGTTTTGTTTTAAAAACATTTATTACAAGAAACTATCAGTCATGATCCTTTAATGTCGTTTGTTAGTGAGTTTAACGATCATTTTTTAAGTCATTGCGGGATAAAGAGCAGCAGCAGTGAAAGTTTCCGGAGTTTGTTTTTGACCTTTTCGTACTACCATAAAACAGAAAAATTCTTTGAGCATTTATTGTGACACTTTGGTCATGCTCTCCAAACTTAGCATCAAAGGTCCGAATTCTTTTCTGATTCTTTTTCAGACTCATAAAATCCCTCATCATGAAAAGAGACCTAGTGGAGTCTTCTTTAAACTCTTTTCGGGCTCCTTAAATACGAAAAGATTTTCGAGCGGTCTTGTCTTCTTCATGCTTGTTAAAGCACTTGAAGAGTCGTTCATCTGATGGTAGGTTATCACTTTTTTGGTTCAGATGAACTATTTACAAAAAAGGACCCTATGGAGTCTTCTTCCATGGTCATTTAGACTCTCTAAACGTGAATCATACCGAGTTAAATTTCATTGGATTCATTAAATTAAAACATATGAGTTTGGACTTGTCTTAGGACGAGCTACAATGAGTGTTTGTTACCCTCTTTGAACTCGTAAAAATGAAAAGAGGAACTCATCAACCATGATGGGGAAATTAAGGGAAGGGAATCATTTTGCAAATAAATGGTAGTTTGTCGTTACCTTTGAACGTGGCACTTGTCTACATATCATTTTAGTCAATTGGGTATTCATCTGATTTCCAAGGCGATCCACTTTCATGAGTCATGTCACTCCTTTACGTCTTTCAGAAGAATGCATTTTCCACTATCACACTGTGTGTCTGTCTAGTCTAGTCATGCTGCCAAGTCTTTTGTCATGCCGCCCAATGTTTAAAGGTAGAAACAAGTTTACCTCTGCAGTCAAAACATCCTTTGTGTCAGTAATTTTGAGTCAGTATTATGGTTACCTCATTCACATCATTCCAGAACTTTTTTCTGAGTTTCATGTCGTCGATGTGGGATTCATCATGGCCCTCCTTCGATGAGACTATTCTTGTCGATATCAGCTCATCATCCAGGAAATAGTATTATAAACAAATTTAGTACCTTGAGATCTGTATGCCTCAATGACAGATTCTCTCACTCTCGACATAGGTTCACATCATTGACCTTTGATCGATAGAATCGACTGGGTTTTCGACATCAAGACATCTATTCACACTCAGTAGATTGTACTAGGGTACCTTGGGAATCATTGACATCAATGGTGATCTCCCTCGCACTTGTTAATAGTTCAAATCATTGGCCAATAATCAAGTGGTTTCTACCATGTTCGACTTCATAACATTGTAATCACTTGGATATAATCGTACTTTGTGGAAGATGAGATGAAGACCCTGGGTATTTGTTTAGCACTCATTGTTTTCCCTAGGTTGCGATGGAGTTTTGTATGTCAAGCATGGATCCACATTTGTATGGTCATGGCTATGCTCAAATTTACATTTGTATGACATAGATCTACGTTGTATGTCTGGTAGCTATGTCCAAGTTTGAGTCCTCTATCACATGGATCTACGTTGTATTCTAGTAGCCATGGTTGTTTATTCCTCTCATGGATCTACCTTGTATTGGTCTGCAGCCATGATTTGGTTACATTTGTCTATGAGTCAAAAATATTGATCTATTGCAGATGCCTACTCAACGACACTCTCCAATCAAACTGAGTCTTACCTCGAAGTGACAACTTGTTCTCTCAAAGCTCTTGCGTATCGTATCCCTCTAAGCCTCATACTTTGGGGGGCATTTTGTTATACCCAAATCTTTTCACCAGCATGTGATAAGATCTCTAACATCTATGTTTTCCCTAAATCCCAAACTTGGAGTGGAAACAGTGCTCCGGATGTCAATTCTACATAAAAACCCCTAGCACCACTTTTTCCCTTTAGCTGATGAGCAATACCTTGTTTAGCATCACCTAAGTCTTGTTATAGAAAAGCGGTGCCACCGCGTACGTGATTTTTTCTTGAAGTGGTTCTTACCTAAACCGCTCTTTCATAATGGTGTATAAGCGGCACCCTTGGTAAAAGGTGAAAAAAATAAGCTTCACGAAGCTTTTAGATCAAAATCTTCGTGGATAGCCTTATCCCTACTCACCTGGGTTGGTTGAGCTCGAGATCCCTCTTTGTAGGATATCTTAGCCACCTCACCCACCAATCTCTCAACCATATCTATCCATTTGAGTCTTATAAATACAAGATCATATCCATGATTGAGGGGGAGAACTGGATGGTAATGTTATGCTGTTGAATTGACTATCTGGCCCAATCCATTAGAGAGCACAAGAGAGAAAGTTGGATCTATCGGGGATGAGGTGTTTGTCTTGTGGAGGAGTTTGTAAACACTAAGGCACATGGTTGTAAGTTCTTTCATTGATTTCTTAATGCAAAGCTGATTTCTGTCCCACATATCTGTTGTACTGATATCTTATGTATATGTTACTGGATTCCTTAGTCACTAGTATGGATGTGTAGATAATGTTCTGGTAGCTTTAATGTCCTTGTTTGTTTGACATGTTCTGCAAGTACACAAGTTCATCATCAAATCATTATTTCAGGTGTTTACAACATTCAAGGAAGGTTTTCAACCTTTATCGTTCATGTATTTGTTTTGGATCTGAACCATTCAGACTAGAGGAACAACTTCTCTCTGTAGAAGGTGCAATATTCCTGATGACACAATTCTAAGGGAGAGGCAATATAATAAACAAAAAGTATATTGCCTAAATAATCACTAAATAACTAATATATAATTAATAATAACTATTAAATATCAATATTAATTATTAATATTAATATATATTGATATTAATAATTAATAAATAATAAATAGTTATTAGTAAACTATTCTAAAATGACGCATCCTTTCATGGATAGTATCCAAAGTTCCTTTACAATTAATATATATATGACACTCACTTTGTAATATTTCATCATCATATATATTTTATCAACTCATGGATTATTAGTATTTTAGAAAGTGGAAGTTTGAGAATTTACAGTAAAATGGTTTTTTTACTGTTATAATACCTTGTTTTTCATTCAACAAAATTGCACTTGGCATTGTTTTTTAGGTGTGCACCTTTATTTCACTACTGAGTCACTATATCATTAGTTTCATGGTCATTTCCCTTTGAGTAATCACAACCATTAAAATCAATGCTTAATTAAAATGAACTACACATTTTTCTTTTATAGGGTTCACCAACAAGATTAGGATTTAGAGTCTTGGAACAGTTCATTGTGAGTCAATTCTCCAAGAATACTAAACACAACAATTAGGTGTCTGTCCATGTGTGAGAGAGAAATACTTGGTATAATTAGTGTTTCTCAGGAAGCTCCTCTAACATAGGATTCAAGCATGAGGCAGCACGCACAACTGTGATTGGGATAGCCCTTAGTCACATTCTGTGAGCACCAAAAATATTTCCACGATTGTATTCATATCTGGGGTCTTTTGAGGTACCAGTTGGTGCTTTCGAGCTTCGATATTTGCTACCCTGTCCATATGGTCAATCGCTCCTACGAATTTCCACCTGAGCATTGATTATATTGGGATGACCTTAGTTTCGTTACCAAGGTATCGTAGGGGGTACTTGCAGAGGTTATTATTTAGGTGTCCTGGCCAGTTAGGGGTCGAAAAGCATAGTCACTTTACGCGTTGAAGCTAAAGGCCACTATAATTTGTTACAAACCTCCACTTGTAGTGTATGGGAGTCTCAAACCTCTCCTAGGAGAGACATACCTACTGCATTCGAGAGCTCATATATCCTCCCCTTGGTTTGCTTTTGTTTTTGTTGTATATTTTCTAAGGAGTGTGCTATGTATACGCTAGATTGCTTAGGTTTGTATAACTAAATTGAGTCTTTTTATTTTTTTGAGTTGTAGTGGATTCAGGTGCAACATTATGTCATTTTCTTCGTTTATCAGGATTTTAACCTTCTACGTCTCCTTCTCCTTTGGGAGAGAGAACCAAACAGTCCAGGTGGACTAATTCTCACTTTGATTCACACACAGATCTCACCATGAGTCATCATGGGTCACAGATTCTAGAGCATCTCAATTCTCCACCTCCCATATGGGATTTTGAACCTTCGAACACATATGGGACTCTGGTAGGATCCATCCACCATGTGGCTGGGGCATCACATGAATATTTATCACAATTTTCAGACTACATAAATGCATACCGTCGGTATTGGTCACATAATCTGAGCGGTGAGACTCACCATGAACCCACTATCACTATCACAATTAGGTATGGCATGCTAGACCTTCCTTATACCGATCTGACACCCAATGTCAGGTCGGGTGTTGACCCTGGTGCTGTGCCTGGGGGCACTTCCATTCCTTTCAAAGCGGAGAGTTTTGGTAGTACTAGTCACATTGCACCTTCCATTCCTACGGTGGGAGGACCTTCACACATGCATCCTAGTCCTAGCACAGTAGTTGTCATTTGGGGGGATCCTAGACATGTGAATATTAGGGGCACAAGTTACATCCCTTCCCATGTTATATTGTCTTCAACACCGGTCCTTTAAAATTCATTTTTGACGATACATCCTACCCCTAACTCACATGGTCCTTCGAGCCAGATTTCTACCGTTAGCCATGTTCATCCCACGTCTTCTCACACCATAGTGTCACAAGTCTATGTGCCTCCATATGTGTCAGTCGGGTATGTACCATCTTATGGAAAATCTTATGGACCAGCTTATGGACCATTCTATGGAGCGTCTTATGGACAAACTTATACACCTTATGGATCTGGGTATCAACCTGCTTATCAGTCTCCTAACTATGGCTTCGTAGCACCCCAACCTCAAGGTACACCAAACTACAATACAAAACCCTATATGGGTCAAATGGGAGGAGGTTAATATCCCATTGGCCAAGGCCATGGTGTCTATAAAAATCAAACTTATGTGAACCAGCCTTATCAGGAAGCATGGAACCAAATGGCTCAGCCTAGGATCCCTTTCCTTGCAACATTAAATTTACCTAACTTGTCGATATTGACAAATGATCTGGTTGCTCATGACCCAAAATGGTCAGTCGTTCCCACCAAACTTCCTTCGGACAGTCCAAAGTTTGAAGGTAAGTCTGGTGAAGAACCCAGTGAACACATCATGACATTCCACCTTTGGTGCTCTTCGAACTCCTTGAATCATGATTCAATTTGTTTAAGGCTATTTCAACGCACCCTCAGACTCCTTGGGCGATGTCTACTCTAGAATTTCTTTAGAATTTTCCTCTGCAAAGGAAAGCCTTGTGGATTTTGATATTGCAAGAATTTGACCTCGAGTTTGTTTCAACGAAGATGAAGAAGTCATTGATTTTTGCTGAGGTCATATCTAATTTTCCAAGTTTGGATAAAGGAGAGGTTCATGAGGAATCTTTCATTGATGAGCACATTTTTCTCATTTCA
Source organism: Pseudotsuga menziesii (assembly GCA_001517045.1). NCBI lineage: Eukaryota > Viridiplantae > Streptophyta > Pinopsida > Pinales > Pinaceae > Pseudotsuga > Pseudotsuga menziesii. The sequence continues at coordinate 667,647 of LPNX010330204.1, forward strand.
ACTATGGACCCATGGTATGTGGACATTATTGTCTACTTGCAAACCTTGAAGGCTCCTCACCTCTCACAAGATGAGCATCGACGACTACATCACATAGAGAAGAATTACCTCATTGTGGATAACACTTTGTATCACCATGGGGTTGATTCCATTTTGTGTCAATTCTTAACTCACGAAGAGGCTAAGGTTGTGCTGAATGATTGCCACAGAGGGGCATGTTGTGGTCATTTATCTATGATTTCTACAACTTAAAAGATTTTGAGAGAAGGATATTTTTGGTCGTCCATATTTAAATATTATGTTCATGCAGTCAAGTGGTGCCACCCTTTCTAGGTGTTTGCACGGAACATGCGTTCTCATCCTTCCCCTTTGCATCCGATTATCATCATCAGTCCCTTCACCAAGTGGGGGATCAATTTTATGGATTTCAACCCAGCTTCAGATGGGGGGCACCATCACATTATTGTGGTTGTTGACTATTTCACGAAATGGGTAGAGGCTATTCCCACTATCAAATATGATGATGATACAGCTGCACATTTCTTATTCAATCGGATTATCACCCAGTTCGGTATCTCGAGGGAGCTTGTCATTGACCATGGCAAGAACTTTCAAAACAAGATGATGCATGATTTGTCTTCGAAGTTAGGGTATAAGCAATAGCATTCATATTCTTACTATTCTTAATCAAATGGATAGGTTGAAGAAATGAACAAGTCACTTAAGTCCATTCTCCAATGAACCATCACACAAATCAAGACCAATTGGCATATCATGTTATATCCTGCTTTGTGGGCTTATCAAACCACAATGAAGACTACCACTGATTTTTCTCCCTATCATTTTGTGCATGGGGTGGATTTGATCTTACTGGTTGAGTGCAAAATCCATTCTTTGAAGATAGTCATGGAGCTTTTACCAGAGACTTTCGCTTTGGAAGAGAGTTTGGTCCAGTTGGAGTAGCTTGATGAGAAACATTGAGGTGCTTTAGTTGCTCTTAAGATTAATAAGCATTGCATTAAGGTCCAATATGATAAGTGTGTCCGTCCTAGGAGGTTTGGTGAAGGTAACTTGGTTCTTTTGTGGGGCCAAGCTAAGGAACCCTTGGGGGCAGGAAATTTTAACCCTATGTGGCATGGTCCTTACGTGGTTAAGTAGGTATTAGAGAAAGGTGCCTATGAGTTATCTGATTATGAAGGGATGGCCTTGGCGGAGCCTAGAAATGGGCTCTTGTTGGTGAAAAATATTAAACAATTTTTAACATATCCAACAATTTAATTTTCAACCTTGAGAGATCGTAAACTTAGAAGCGCAAGAAACATATAAGCAGGATTGAAGTGATACTAACCTATTCTAGAATTGAAATTGAATCTAGTTTATGAAAACATGAAATTGTATGAAAATAAATATAACCTCATAAAGCATGAAATTGCATAAATTAAACTTGATAAAGAAAGACTAAAATTAAACAAGGTAAATATAATCTATAACAAAAATCATGTAACAAATTACAAATGATGAATAGATATGAGCTCACAACAAATCTATACTAACAATTCATAAGAAAGAAATCACTGAAAATCTATGTTAACAATTCACAAGAAAGAAACCCAAATTAACATGAGAGAGAGTAAAAGGATTTGTATTAAATCATCATCTCCATTATATAAAAATAAAAAATCCACTCTATGACTAACTCTCAAAATACATAAACTATTTCTCTACTTCCACGCCACTAGAGAGGCCTCTTCCAAAATGAGGTAAGAGCCCTCTTATTTATACATGAATTCAAGATAAACTACTCATAATTACAATCCATTTTCCTCTCAACTTATCCCTCAAAATTCTCCAACATACCCACTTTTCTCTCAATTTATCCCTTCAAATCCTCCAAAAAATATGGGATGATATATTCTCTCCATATTTCCATAATCCTCTCCTTGAAATCAACTTGAATTATCTCCTTTAAATATTGAAAAGATGGAGAAAACATTCAGGAAGCTTTTGAATACTCCTTGGCTGAAAGCTTCAAATATCCCTACAATACAAATCTCACACAAATATTTGAGATATATATGAAAAATATATTAATTTCTAATATTTAATCAAGAATTCTCTTAAAAATAATTAAAACAAATAATTTGGAAAATGATAATATAAATTCGTATGTATTATGAAAGTGGTGGATATTAATGGTTTTATTGAAGGATAAAATAGGAATAATGTGACAAATGATATATGAAAGATGAATAAAATGTGGTATTTTTGCGACCCAACATTCCCCCCAACTTAACTTGTTGCATGTCCTCATGCAACTATGCATTGATTCTCTTTAAAACTTTTGGCTTTGTAGTTGGGCTTTACATGATGATGGTATGTAATAGTAAATCATTCCACGATTTGAAATGCATGAGTGGAAGCATTTTTTCTCATGGTTGGTTCTTGTGTGAAAACCATGAATATAACAAATGTTGGTTCTTTTGTTAACAACATTCACAAGTTGTACTTGTATTTTTTCTACAATACATAAGATTTAAAAGTATACATGCATTGGAAATGATGAACCATCAATTTACATTAGAAATCCTTTTCTTCATATTATGAATCATGCAAATATATATAGAAATGTTTTTCAAATTTCACCAAAGCATAGTTTGGGAAAGACATGTTGGTTAATGGTAAATGAGATTGTGAATATGTAAAATGGTAATCAATAGTCCCCCCCCCCCCCCCCCAACTGAAGATGTATTATGTGTATGAAAAGGAGAAAGGGAATGCAGTGAGGGAATTTTCCAAATTTATTTATTTCTGGCATTCAAGGAATTGCATGATTAAATATTAAAAAAGAACATACCTTCACTTACCCAAAAATTTTATGAACTATGCAATAGGAATGTGGTTGCTGTTGCTGGATCATAGAATGTGAAGTGAAGGAACCTGAAATGCTACTTGGTTGGATAAAGTAGAAGATGAAATATGGAAGTGGAATTGTGGTTGTACTTCATATGGCTGGAAGTATGATGTAAAACTACTGATGGTGTCATGAAATATATATAGTCTTCACCTGCTACAAAAATTGATGGTACAATTCTCACCATGCAAATAAATGTGTCGATATTGAGCATGGAAAGAAGTCATTGGATTACCGACCATTGATGAATGTCATTAACCAATGCAAGGCAATCTCACCATTGATGTCAATGAGTGCCAAGGTACCTAAGTACATCTTGTGAAGTGTGAATATATGAGTTGATGTCGAGCCACTTGCAAAATATAACGATTAAGGGACATTGATGTATTCCCACGATTGTTAGCGAGACAAATTTCCATTAAGGCATGCAAGACTCAAGGTACTAAAAATGAACTCTAGTCTCTATCAAGGATAAGGTGCTGAGGTCGACAGGGAAAGACTTGTTGAAAGGTGGGCCTTAAGGAATCCCACATCAGTCAACATGAGTTGTACATAATGAGTGGTAGGACTATAGATAAAATATCTGATTATCAAAAAAATGTTATGGCAAGAGAAACAAAGCAATGTAGTCATGGAAAGGGAGTTGAATGGTTTTATTCATAAGGAAAAATATGAACTAAAAATGAGGAAAATGCTTGCGAATCAGAAAGGTAGACATGCGAGAAGTCATGATGTATAAGGCAGCGAAAAAGTAGACTCTAACATGGATGACAATTAACCTTGGAAGGAAAAAGGGTAAGTAATCATGACATGGATTAATTGGTTTCTGAAAGGATTCTTTGTGGCATTAAAATGTCATGACATACATAGTGGAAACTCAACTTCTTCAAGCTTTTAATGAAACATTTTTTCTCAAAATTTTCTGCAATTCTAGAAATGCCATTCGTTCGTCTTTGAACTTGCAAAAAGGTTAGCATTTTCCTACAACAAAAACTTGTGAGAGAATTGAAAATATAGGAAAATATGTGCTTAACAAACAAAGTCGAAGAGAATAAATAAAATGCTTTTATACCTGAAAGTAACAACCCTTCTTGTCAAAACCTGTTTTTGAGTGACTTGTGAAAACAAGTTAGCGCAACAAACATAAAATTTGAGAAGATTCCAAGTTCATTTATAATTTATAATTTTATGATTTTATTTGTTACCTAATTCTTTTTATTTATTTATATATGTTTTTAGTTTTTAATATTATTTTATTTTTAGTTTTGTAATGTTATCATAACCCTTTTTTTATTATTTCTGAAGTTGTTTTTGTTATTTCATCTATTTACAAAAAGAATAATTTTTTATGTGCTTTTATGTATATAGATATTAATGTAAGTTTTATTATGTTAATGTGTTTTTTTCTCTAAAGTTTTTAATTATTTGGAAAAAAAAACAAAAAGGAAATTGGAACAAAAATCAGAGTCAACCCTCTAAAAGTAGACTATCTTAATGATCTGGAATAGAGAAGAGTGTGCAAAATAAGCGATAGGTTTGGCAGTTTTGAATGACCATGAAAATACCCATATGATCCTTCACTTTTTAAACAAATATGAAAATTGGTTAATTAGATAAATGAGTACCTGAATTACAAAGAATGTAAAATATGAAAGAAATGCAGCTTGATATCTCATAATTTTTATTGCATAATCATTCGCAGGCACGATTTATATGAACATCATAAACAAATTGAAACAAACACCTGCCTCCCCTAAACCGAACATGTGCCAGGTCCCACTGTCCAAAAACAAAAATCAAGAAGAAGTCTTAGCTGCGACATCAGCTGCCTTTGATTTCAAAGAAGATGAAACAGACTGTGATTTAGACTTTTTGTATTGGGCTTCCAGATTGTCAAATTTTCTTTCAATTGGTGGACGATTATCAATAAAATGGAAATATTCTTTGTAACATGCGGTATCATGTTATGAATAGAAAAACCTAATGCACTGAAAGTTCTCAATGTCTCTTGTTACACGGGTAAGCGTAGTAACAACTACTGATGAATATTTAAAATCCTCTGTATCCATATTAAGGTTCACAATATGCACAGAACGACCAATACTCTCTTAGTATTGTAGTGATAAGTTGACTTACCACTACCAATAGGCCCAATGACAAGTTGTGCATATCCTTTGTTATGATATTACAAATTCCTCTTAGTAATTGAAAATAGAAGAAAAAAGAACTATGCAACAAAGGAACTGAACACAGAAATAATTATAACAGGATCTATATTAGTCAACATATTTACATGGGACAATTCAAGTTGTACCATCGCAAGAAGAGATACTTCGTTATATCTGACATGAACTGGAAATCAAGGAAATATTCAATATTCAACACAAACATTATAATTCTAGTGCTGAAGTTTATCAACAGATGTTCGAAATGCAAGAAACATGTGATTGGAATACATGCGGGATATAAAAATAAAACCTGGACTCTAAGACATCTGGTGATAAAATCATCCAGTGAATTAATATTTAGCAGAGTCATAAAATCTCCATCCAAAACATTGAGAAATAAATCACGTTGTTCTGGTAAGGATAAAAAAAATCTTGAATTCTCTTCCTTTGTCATCATTTAATACCTTTCTACAAGGATGATGTATTCTTGTAGCTATCTACTGCAGGAAATTCCTATTCTAATACCTAAGTTACACATGAATTCCAAAGTAAGCAATCACATGCATAGTCAATTCACCATTGTGATCAAATACAACCATACATTCCAATATCAACATGCTATAATTTAAGCACATAAGAATGATACCCATTTATTAGATTTGGCCTGATATACAATATGGTCATGCATCCCAGCCCTCTCTCCCACACTATGAATCTAATTCATTCGTTCATTTATCAACTCACATGATTAATATTTTTATATTTGCATGCATATTTGTGAATCAATTTCATGTAGCTTATGCAACTGGTTACATAGGTGCACTTTTTATTGTAGAAGAAGTGTTTCAAACTCAAAAATTCCCTCACATATTTATGCACTCGGCAGTCTAACGCCTTACTTATAGATAGAGGCTAGTGCTACCCTGGAAAAGGATTTTGCATCTACTAGAGTAAAGTGAGATGAATGAGTTATTATTGTTTCATCAACAAAGATGAGATCCATGTTATGATCAGGTTCCCCGGTGGTGAATTATTGCACGAGAGTCATAAATCATGGACTTCTGCGTGGATAACCTTAGGTGGCTTACCATTGAAAAATATCAGCGAACACTAAAACATCTAAAATAAATAATAGGTCGTTCCACTTTCAAAGTGGAGCAACTATACCTTCTCTTTGGATTAAGGTCAGATCAAATTTTAGCACCTATGAGCAAAGAGCGAGCTTTGTATATCTCTTAGGGATGGTGTATCAACACTTCTCGTAGAACTAAACGTGTCTCCATAATGGAGGGATAAAACTTATAGAGAAGAATATTAATAGTTTAATGTCCATCATGACTAAATGAAATATGATGGGGAATGTTGACCAGACGATGGATGCGTGGATTTCAGCTAGTGAAGATCCGGTGGCATTTCCTATCGATACTTATTCATTATTATCGTGTCTCTTATGAAAACAATTAGTTTATGTAGGATGAAATCGAGAATAAAGATATAAATCTAGTTCAATCTTGGCTTCATCTAGTTTTGTGAAATGTCCTTCCTAACAAAGTCTATAATCGCTGCAGAGATCTTGGCATGCCTCAACAGATGGGTATTCTGAAATGGACTTCCTCACAAAGTCTAAAATTGCTGCAGAGATCAGATGGGTATTCGCATGTTCATTCATATGGGTATTCCCATGGTCATTCAAAACTGCCAAACCTATCACTTATTTCACACACTCTTCTCTATTCCAGATCATTAAGATAGTTTGCTTTTAGAGGGTCAACCACTGAAAGGGTCGACTCTCTCTCTGTTGCTCAATCATTACATAAAGACGCATTAATCTTTGTAAAAGGAGGATGTAAAAACTCTGATTTTTGTTTTTTTTGCAAAATAATTAAAAACTTTGGTGAAAAAAACACATTAACATAATAAAACTTACTTTAATGTCTATATACATAAAATCACATAAAAATTTGTTCTTTTTGTAAATAGATCAAATAACAAAAAACAACTTCAGAAGTAATAATAAAAGGGTTATGAGAACATTACAAAAATAAAAATATCCTGCACGGGTGTGGCTCATTGGCAGTTCCATTGTTATGAAGTCACTTGTTGTAAATTGGAGGTTACGAGATCAATCCCACCCGGGTTTAACTGTGTCCCATGTCTTGTGAAGGGTGTGGGAAACCTAGGGTTATAGTGGTAGTGGGAATGGATCCCTGGACCCCGTGCCCGGCCCCAATTATCGATTCCCATAGTAAAAAAAGAAAAACATTACAAAAATAAAAATAAAATAAAATTAAAAACTAAAAACATATATAAATAAATAAAAAGCATTAGGTAACAAATAAAATTATAAAATTATAAATTATATACGAACTTGGAATCTTCTCAAAGATCTGTTATCTGGTAAATGGTGGTAGTCTTACAGTCCATATGTTGCATGCATTAACATCCTCAAAAGGTGTGATTCTCCATAATAACAAAGATCTGTGCAAAGTAGTATAAAACAATCTAATATGTCCCAACGATTTCAAAATATGAGAAAATTGTTATTGATCATATCACATATTGTTTGCATTACACCTGGTGTTACGAAGAAAACTTCCTATGGCTTAGGGTGTACCACAACAGACAGAGAAACCGCAGAAATAAATCCCTTCCCAATATGCAAGAGAAATAAAACATCTAACACTAAAGGATCTCGAATCATACCTTACTCTAGACGGTTGAAGTAGATCCCCATTGAGTTTTTTCCAATCCCGCTTGCTTTAGCAATTTACTCTCAACAACAGTAAACAAGGCAAGCATGCTAGATAATATAATGCTAGGCCTACTCTAGCATATATAATCTATAATGCATAAGCAATTAAATGCATCCATTGATTCAATATTCATTTAAATGCACATCATTAGACAAGAAAAGATATTTCTATTAATAAAATCATAGATTACATAAGTAACAACCTCTGTTAGCATGTCTGCGAACCGAAGAAACTGAGTCCTCCACCTAGGCCTCCACCACCTCAATCCTCCATCTCTCGATAAAAATCTCACAAGAAAAGGAAAGCTTGGGAAGAACACAAAATGCTCCAAGGTACAAAGGGATGCAGACTCAAGTATAAGCAAGCTATGGCAACAATGGACTATAGTTTTCTTGCTCTTCAACTCCTCTTCTTCAATGTATCCAAAGGGTTCCTTATATAGTGCTTCAATGGGGTAATGGAAGGTCAAATCCGAGTGATCTCGAGGCATATGGAAGGACAAGAGATAAGTGAATTAGATCCACATCAAGGAAAACTCGAAAAATATTTGGACTTATGCACACCTCCCGATGTACGCAGGTTTAAGGGTAATATCCCCGTATATACACGAGAGAGGGATAAAAAGTCATGTACAACAAGAAATAGGTGTTTTTAGGGATGATATTGGAAACATCAAAGGTACAATAATGGTCTATGGGGTCCAAAGAGTATGCAGAGGGACATGGAAGGCCATAAAAGTGTGATCAACCATGTGTGGTAAAATAAGCTGTAACACCTGGTAATCACCTTATCTAATATGTATGGTAAATGATAATCTATGTCAAAATGTTGGTAAACCAGCTCATCAATTCATTAATATACAGATTCATAATTATTAATAATGTGGTTACAGTGTTGTGAGTGCAAGAATTCTATCTACAATAAGAGAGAGACGTACGGATAGCATTTTTTAATGATCATTCAAGTAATAAATTCAAGGGTAGATGAAACACCATTATCGAAGAGAAAAGGCCAATTTAATTGGTTTTGGTACCCATCGTAAATCCTAAATCTCCATGGATTTGCTTGGGATCTATGTGAAAATATAAACTATTGGTCCTCGAACAAAGCAAGAATCGAACCTGTGATCTCGAATTGTATATCTGAGTCGGCCTGTGACTTCGAATTCCATGAATTCAAAGAAAAAGGAAATGCATAATTCAAGTCTATATTATATGCAATGTGTGGTCATGATTGGTTCTATGGCGCAGCTAAACAATAGAGACTGCATTGCTACCATGGGGTTATGAAAATGAAAATGAGCCAGCACATTGAAAGGCGTGGAAACCATAGTTGATTCACCATTGGGATATAAAAACGAAGGTCAAAGCATAAATCAAGCTAGAAACCGATGATCATTGAAGAAAAATTGTGCATGCACACAATTTTGTCTAATGATTATGATCATAAGATTCTTTAACTACATTCTTGTAGAAGATACAAATATATCCAAATAAGAAGATCTTGCTATGAGTGTAGTCCATATAGTTTTCATTAACTTAAAAAAAAATCAAATGGTACCTTCTGTTGAAATACACCTGGATATTCTGCTTATGTCTCTCCATGTTGTCTTCATCCAGCTACGAATATTCCATGCATGTATTGCCTTAATAACACTTGTAAGTTCTGCTTGCAATTTTGTAGGCTTACAAACTCCTTTGTAACTCAATCAACTACAAATGGCAAGGATTCATTGAGCAGAGAGTTTCCAATCATGGGGTCATATGTTAGTATCCATCGATCCATTTATCCATCCATGCATCTATCAATCCATACTCATCATACGGAGATTTAGTGGAGGCTTACCCATGCCTTAGGTTGAATGCGTAGCACCACGTCATAATTGTAATCATCTGACCTTTTATATGATCAGATCCCATAAACTCGATTCCCATAATCTCCAGGAGGGTTTAAGTAACAAATTTACCCTTCCACTGCTAGAAGTGTTTATAAGTTTGAGATCCAATCCACACTTTGATGTTCATTTCTTGGATTCTCTACAATGGGTTGACCAATGGAATTGATCCACTCGTTCTGATGTAGCCCAGATGACATAACATCCATATTGAAGTAATAAATATCATTGCATTAATGCCACAAGTAATAGGTATAACAACCAAACCCCAAAAAATAAAACATAAAAATATTTTTAGCAACGATTTTGGAACAATTATCTTGCAAGAGCATGAGGATTTGATCGACGGCCTGCTTGAGCTATCTTTTCCTAGGACTTCCAAAGATTCAAATAAATCATGGCATCATGGATCAACAACCAAAGTGGCTGAATGTCCTCCCTTCAATCTGAAAAATGGTGTCAAATTCGGTTTGATTAGCACATCGGTTGTATCGGATAGAGTATAATGAAGAAAAAATGGAATTTAATGTATTTTATCGGACCACAAATATATGCGCAGTACATGTAGCATGTGGACTAACAAGAATTCAGTTTAACAAGGATCTGGTTGATGCCAGGTGTTGGATAAATGCCTCTTGGCAAACGAAGATACATCCCTCCAATCTCATACCATAACATCTTGTAGGAAACATAACCAAAAGGAAGGCAGCAAGGAGATAAGGTTGATAATTTATTGACAATGGAATCTCATATGAGAATTAGCAGCTGTCAAAACTACCATGGAGAGGGTGAGTTGTCTTCTTTATTGAGCCAAGATATCCACAATCCTGTAACTACTAGCAGGAAATTTGCATTCCTTCAGTCCATTCATTGGATTGAATGATTTATTGGATTCAACTAAAGATACAAATGGTTGTTAGCCATCTACTTGGCTAACAATTAATGAAATGGAACATAAAGGATCTTAGGAGCAAATCACGGCGAGAAGAAAGGATAATTTAAGGCACAATAACTTTATTTCTTCTGTTACGCATAGGACCATTTCATTGACAACCTATGATAGCTAAAAGGGAAATTTTGAATGGCCTTGAACGTTTGTTTATCATATAACATGCTTCAGATCTATTCTAATCATAGGCATACTTACTAGCGATCCAAAATCTCTAATTTGCAAATCGTTACTTGATAGTTTAATCACTTTTATTGATTTTGATTTATGATATATATATATATTAAAAATTGTTTTATGTTTGTAGGTTTAGTTTCCAGGCTAGGAAGGTGTTGTTGGTGTGACTTGAACCCGACTAAAATACTATTGCAGTCAAATATAAATGGTTTTTTTCACGGTCAACTAAAATTCAGTCGAGCGCAAGTGTGGAAAAGAATTAATTTTATTTTTGCAGGTTGCGCATGAAAGGCTGAAGTGTAAAATATTTACAACTATTTTTTGTAGGTTTCAGCATGGAGGGAAAGCAATCTGTTTGTTCTATTTATTTTATATTTTTTAACATATTTTTCTTTTTATAAATATTAATATCAATGTTTAGAAATTGCATTGTTTTAATATATATATATTTTAATGTTTATAGTTGCAGGTTTTGTTAATTTAATAA
>LPNX010330204.1:679027-752574 GCA_001517045.1 Pseudotsuga menziesii
AATTAACAAATAGAAACATTAAAGCAAATTAAAGCAAAACATCCTATATGTTATTGAAAAATAAACTAAAACCTACCTACTTTACTTTAATTGGGATTTACGTGTAGTGAAATTTCTAGTGGAACCATACATGTAAAAGAAGTAAAAGAATGTTTACATACGATTTTACAAAATGAAATCTAATATATTCAAAAATATTCAAAATTAGGTATTTAAAATGTAAATTAACAAAGTAAAAACAAAAACAAAACTGATCTAACCTAATACTTACTTGGAACCATTGTTCGATGCAACTTTTGTTTGCTTGATCACCCAAGATTCCTTCTTCCTCCCTTTCAATCTCCAGTTCGAACAAGTGTTCCTCATCTGATATGCATGATTCTTCAAATGCCAATTCTTCCTTCTTTGTGTCAGGAGGAGTAATTACATCTTTGGCTGCTATCAAAATCTCCTCTCCTTGAGAAGAGTAGATCCCGGCTTTTGCTAGGAGCTAAGTGAGCTGCTCTAGGATTATGCTCATCCTAAAATAAGTTTACTGAAATCAAATCAAATGCTAAAAAAAGAAAAAAAATGAAAAACGAGTACATCACAAATGCAAAAAAAATAGTACAAAATGAGTGCAAAAATAAAAATAAAAAGTGCACACAAATTAGTACAAAACAAGAATGAACATATACAAATTTAAAAGCAAGTTAGTATGAAATAAAGACTAACCCAAAAATGAAAGAAATCCAAAATTTACATGAAAAAATGAAAAAGGAAAATTTGTGTAAAAACAAACTCGCATTTGCAAAAAATGAAAGAAAACTCTTGCAGAAAAATAAAACACTTTGCAGAAAAATAAACACTTGTGTGAACAAAGGAACAGCAAGGCTTTGGGGCACCCCACTTTAGTGGATGCATAGGTTCTTACCTCTCATCTTAGATTTATCCCCTCCCCTTTGTTGTGTAATGTAAAAGTAATCTATCTATCATTATCTAAACTCTGATCCCTTTTTAGCACCTCCCTGGCAATGGCTTCAAAATGTTGGTGAAAAATATTAAACAATTTATAACATATCCAATGATTTAATTCTCAACCCTAAGAGATCATAAACTTAGAACTGCAAGAAACATATATGTAGGATTGAAGTGATATTAACATTTTCTACAACTGAAATCGAATCTAGTTTATGAAAACAGGAAATTGTATGAAAATAAATCTAACCTTAGAAAGCATGAAATTGCATAAATTAAACTCGGTAAAGAAAGACTAAAATTAAACAAGGGAAATATAATATATAACAAAAAGCATGTAACAAATGACAAACAATAAATACATGTGATCTCACGACAAATCTATAATAACAATTGATAAGAAATAATTCACTGAAAATATATGTTAAGAATTCATAAGAAAGAAACCCAAATTAACATGAGAGAGAGTAAACGGATTTTCATTAAAGCATCATCTCCATTACATAACAATCAAAATTCCACTCTATGACTAACTCTCGAAAGAAATAAACTATTTCTCTACTTCCACACCACTAGAGAGCCCTCTTCCAAAATGAGGAGAGAGCCCTCTTACTTATACATGAATTCAAGATAAACTACTCATAATTACAACCCACTTTCCTCTCAACTTATCCCTCAAAATTCTCCAACATACCCACTTTTCTCTCAACTTATCCCTTCAAATCCTCCAACAAATATGGGATGAGATATTCTCTCCATATTTCCATAATCCTCTCCTTGAAATTAGCTTGAATTATCTCCTTTAAATCTTGAAAAGATGGAGAAAACATTCGGGAAGCTTTTGAATACTCCTTGGTTGAAAGCTTCAAATATCCCTACATTACAAAGCTCACACAAATATTTGAGATATATATGAAAAATATATTAGTTTCTAATATTTAATCAAAAATTCTCTTAAAAATACTTAAAACAAATAATTTGGAAAATGATAATATAAACTCATATGTATTATGAAAGTGGTGGATATTAATGGTTTTATGGAAGGGTAAAATAGAAATAAGGTGATAAATGATATATGAAAGACGACTAAAATGTAGTATTTTTGCAACCCAACAACTCTATCTTAAGAATTACTATGCATGATTCTTAGTCAAGGCTTATTTGTTGTATATTATTGTACATTTGAATAGCTTAGTTTTGGTTTGCTTATGGTGGTCAAGTTTGTTGATTAGCTTCCGCTTGTTGTGGAAGATGTTGACAGGGTCTTCAGTTTATGTAGGATTCACTGATAGTGCTAGCTTCCACACTCAAAACTTAGCTTCGGTTGCTTGGGTGATTTACACTCCTACGAGTTAGGTGTTGTCTTTAGGAGGTGTGTGTTTACGACCTTCATCGAACAATGTTGTAGAGTATAGTGCCATTATTGATTTATTGTGTGATGTTATTTCACATCATATTCACACTCTTGAGGTATGTCTTGATTCATAATTAGTGGTATCATAGCTAAATGGCTTGCATCATGTTAGGGATCTGAATTTGTTATGAAAGTTCTTGCGTGTTAGGTTGCTAGAACGACAATTTGAGAGCATAACATACATCCATATTACAAGAAATTTTAATCAAGTTTCTGATTCAAATGCTAACTATGTACTAGATTGGCATTTGTTTCACAGATGATAAAGCATTCAAAAACACATTTACACCTGTAAATAAAATAATAACCGGTCATCATAGGTATTTTTCATTAAAATATGTCCAAAATGTGGTGTCATAATACATAAATTTCATATACAAAAATGAGGCTTTCTAGCCACCAAAATATACTACACGGTCATACAACAAAAAGTACACCCAGGTCTCTAATCCTGGGGAGGAGGAGGGTGTCAATCATGGTAGCACACTACGACTCTAGCTAGCCAGGGGAACAAATGCACCCATGTGCATGGCACACCCACCACCTGGCGTTGCATGGCCTCAAGAAATTCCTCAACTTGTTCCATGGGAACTCTATGTGTCAATCGAACAAAGTTCGTGTGAACTCTTTGGAGTGTACGCTCTGCATCCAAACCCATGATCTTGTCTCCTCTTCCCCTATTTAGATGACAAGGGAATCCATCTAGTCATCATGGTCCCACGTCTGCATGTACATGACAGAGTATCACTATATGTCATCACAACAAAAACATGTCTTTTTTATTCCATATATCAAAAAACACAAAAAAAATTAATAATTAAAAAAAACAAAGTTTGATTAGGGATTTGTTACCTATCTCCCCATATGCAAAGCCTAGTGGAATGGGCATGTCTGGGCCTCCATGGAATTCTATCCCCTCATATGGGTATTCGTCTATGGCGATGATCTGCCTACGCCACTAGAGGAAGAAGTTTGTTGAGTAGGGGTTGGCCACTTGCACCCCTCCTAGTCTCCGCATGACATTGGCCCAGCGTAGTTGAGCCAAATATTGATCACCATGTGGGGAAATATCAACTCTTGGGCTTAGCCCTGACACACGCAGAAAAAATAAAGCACTCAAGATGATTCTAAAACCGAATTTCCTTATCCTTCCCATCTTGCATCCTGTAAGTTGTTGCTTCATGTTGCTCAGCAGTGAGGTACTCCAATCGTATATATTAGGCTGCATACACTCCATTGCATAGAACATCAAAAGCCTTGAATCCTGGTGGAGGATTTCCAACCTCGCTATCCTACCAAGTACCAACAATATGGCATTTAGCCCTAGGTTCTAGATCAAGTTTGTCGGGATTTGGCTCCCAACCATTTTAGTATCTGAGAGGAAATAAAAAACAACATATTCCTCTATGGTCAGTCCACCTTATATCCCATGATCTCGTAGGTTTACCACTTCCCCTCTGCGGGACAATCCTGTAATGAAATATATATCCTTAACCTTGAGGCTGAGGGGCATCCCATCCTGCAGGAATGTCTCTAAGTCAGGGTCCCAGTAGTCTACTAGCATTTGGAGTAGCCTTGGTTTTTCCCTCAAGATTCCAAGGTACCAGAACTTGTACAAACCACAATCCCTCAAAGCTTGTTGAGCCATTAAGTTACCTTTCACATCCCTATCAACATCCTCATGCTCACATTCTCTCCACTCAAGAACCATCCTAACAAGAATTTCCGAGTTCCATTAGTTTTTTACCTTGATTTTTCTATTTGTGCCCCTATTCGCAACTATTTTCAAAATAACCATGTACATACGTGGGTATTGTGGTTTTTTCCACGTATGTCCATCCCTATACGCGAAAAAAGACTCAATTTTCATGTGGTCCGAAATTGCCTACTTTGGAATAGCCCAAGATAATAAAAAAATGACCATCAAATTTAAAAATAAAAGCATGAAAATGGAAGAGTGGGGCATGATGATCTACCTGAACCAAACGGTGTATGATTTCATGGATAGATGCTCCCAGAATCAGCTTCTGAATTTTTAATTCCAAAAACACTATGTTGGGTAAATCTTCAAATGGTATTGAAAAAATTATTTCTTAACTATTTTATAGAAAAAAAAATTGAAATTTTTACCCACATTTCTATAGTTTGGGATACTTTTTACCATTTTTGGACTGTTTTGCCTAATATTTTGTTGTAGGGATTCGTTTTGACCGCGTTTTGACCGAGTCTTTGATATGCTCGTTCTTATCACAGGTATAATGTCTGAACTGGCATATAGGTTAGGATTTCACATCCTCTTGCATTTTGCATGACCTTATGACCATTTCATCTTAACCTTAGGTACGAACCCATTCCATGATATCACAAAACCTTCATGATTCTATTAGAAGTGGTATTGTGTGAATGGTAGAGATTTCCTATACATGGGTGCCCTAGTTAGATCCTATTTTGCATTTGGTACCCATGCTAAGATGCCTCCTTTAGGTTATGGGAGTCCCTTTTTCGTCCCACCATGTCCTTGAGCAAGAGCTTCACATTCCTCTTGAAATTTATGTTGGCCATTCCCCATAGGGACTCCCTTGTATATATCAAGTTGTAATTGCATTTTCATGAGTATTTCTTGCCTTATTGATCCTTATTCCAGCTCCCTTCTTTAGAGTTATAAGCCATATAGCCCGATCTTGTCTCATGTCTAGCCAAGAAGAGCCTTTTACATATCCTTTGCATCTTAATAACCCCTTTACTAAGAGGATATATTCCCCCAAGTGTCGTTATCTTGCACATACTTCCTTGCATTAAGCATAGGTATGTTCCACTACTTGGAAGTATTTTGCGTGTCCCTAACACTTGTCTCCATTAGAGGAAATTTCAACTCAAAATGGGCCTTTTAACTTTTATTCAAATTCCATGTCATCATGTATTAGCCAATGAAATTTCTTTAAATTTGAAATACCGTATAGGTCTTAAACACTTTTTTAATATAAATTTGGGGATAGGTATCATAAAAAAAACTACTTTTTTTGTTTGTAATTTTGACATATCTCCCCGTGTTTTTACTCAAATTTTGATTGGGAGAGCTCGTTCGATGCGGAATTTAATTCCGCATCCAATGAGTACCCACTTGGCATACTTTTGATCGACCCCACTACCCCAAAAACAAGAAATACCTGGAAAAAAAAATGGAATGATGATGTCAACATTCTATTTTTTTCAGGTATTTCTTGTTTTTGGGGTAGCGGGGTCCATCAAAAGTATGTCAAGTGGGTACTCGTTGGATGCGGAATTTAATTCCGCATCCAACGAGCTCTCCCAATTGAAATTTGAGTAAAACCATGGGGAGATATGTCAAAAATACAAACAAAAAAGTAGTTTTTTTATTTTCTTCCTCCAAAATTAATAAATATTATTTTATTATTTTATTAGTTCATTTTAGGAGGCCCATTTTGAGTTGAAATTTCCTCTAATGATCCTACCTATGTACTATAAAGCACTTTTATTCTTTTCAAGCTTTTCAAAATATATGAAAAAGTCCAAAAAAATAAAAAAACATAAAAATCCAAATGGGAAAAGATGTTATCTTTGGTAGCATTTGATTCATGTCACCTTTAAGCAAAGCATTGTATATCACATATGTTGGCTGGGTTATTAGTTTGAATTTAGGATATGTACTCATTCCTTTGAGTTTATCTCCACTGACTATGTCCCCATGGAGCCTCTATTGATGCCTCCTGGGTCACAAAGATGTCCCAGTTTGCATATTGAGTCCATGCTTCCTACCTTCAGTCACGACTTTCCTTGTGCTCTTGTTCGAAGGAATTTGAATCCTAAGTCATCCATTCCTCAGTTATCTTGACTTTTCATGTCGGCCATTCCCACTATTGTTACTGGTTCATGCACATCTTATTTTTTGAGTGCTTCCACATTATACAGCGCTGTTGAGTACCTCATGTTGGTTGATGGGGGACGCCTTAATTCCCTCCTTCCAATGGATTCCATTTCATCAACATCATATCATTTATTCTGGAATAGGAGTCCAGAATCCTTTGAGTGCCTTGAGACTTACAATCATCAGTTGTAGGTTCTCTCGCCATCAACAGTTTTGGGAATACATCAATGTCCCCTGATCGATGGATTCTTTCAAGTGTTCGACCTCAACACATCTATTTTCACTTGTTAGATTGCACTCCATACCTTGATTCCCATTTTCATTATCGGTGGGTTATCTCGCGTATGTTAACGGTATACATTAATGACTGGTAATCAGACTATGGACTACTATGTTCGACCTCGACACACCTATTTGCATAATAGGACATGTACTCATAGCGGTTTGTGTAGAAGACCTTCTAGTTTAGTGGCATTCCAGATATGATACCTCCTTGATCGTGCCATTATTCATGATATTTCAGCTCTCGTGATCTTGATTCCAGTGATTCTAGTGTATATTAGATATCTTCATCCACTATGGAGATCTTGATCCATTTTATATTGTACGTGGCGATGACCACACATGACACTTTGTATATCGTGCCTATTCATGGCCATTGTAATTTTATGTATCTAGGAATGCTACATGTATTTGCAGTAACACACTTCGACAAATATAATTCTTTTCCAACAATTCATGTAATTACATGTTAAGCTCTATTAATTTTAGTGTACTCATCCTATAAGGCGTCTTGGAAACTAGTGCAACTCATGGCATAAGATAAACTATAAAATTGATGGTTTTGTTTGGAGGAATTCCTAGAACCTCATTAGGAAATACATCCTTGAAATCTTGTAGCACATCATAATCCTCCAACTTAGGAATTTCACTTAATTTTTTCTCCAAAACATAGGATTCATGCAATTGGCACCCTTGCCTACAAAATCTCTTCAACTGCATGGCTGAAATATTCCTAATAGAAACAACCGTTGGAATACCCTTTACAACTCTTGGATTTCCTTATTCATTAATAAATTCAAAAGACTTGTTGTAACAATCAATCTTGAATCTATGATATTCTAACTAATCCATTCTAATGAGAATATCATAGGAACCAAGTGGAAGAATATCTATATTTGCATAAGTGGTAAGCCCACCCATTTCCAATAGACATTGCTCTGCCATCTCACTAACCTTCCTCTTAGTTCTCATGGCTAGTTGGACTAACTAGGATTTATTATTCTTTGATTTCTTAAGAGAACAAATCTCAACAATTTTAGTACTAATGTAATTGTAAGTAGATCTAGGGTGAATCAAAATAGAAATATATTTCATAGAAATATTACCTTGAACCTCAACGACAATTGATTTATGGTCTGCTTGGAGGTCCTCTAGTGCTGCATAGATCCTAGGTACGGTCCTTGTCACTATACTCATGGTTTTAGCTCCTTGGATATGGTAAATTTTCTTTACACCCCCATTCTGATGTGGACAATTTCTAAGCATATGGTCCTCTTCACATCCCCAACATTGAATTGTCTCTCTTTTCTACCTCATCTTGTCTTCCTCTGTTATATAGGGATTAGTCACGCCCTTTGTTGGCTGCCTTAGATAATTCCTAAACTAAGGAGGCTTGAACCCCTTCTTCCTTCAGTCAAAATTCTCATTTTTCTTATCCTCCCATTCCTTATGGAATTCCAAATTGATTTTGTTATAATAATAACAATACTTGGCCTTTCTTATGACCTCATCTAGCATTCAAGTCTCATCAAAATCCATCCTGTCTCTATATGACTATGTTAGTCCACTTAGAAAACTTTGAATTCTGACACTGTCATCGCTGATATGCTTAACATACCTCAGTAGCTCCAAGAATTTGTTTGCATATTCTTCCATAGTCATTTCCCCCAATTTTAGCTCACGTAACTCTCTGATTTTTACATCATAGTACCTATCAAAGAGTTACTTTTCCTTGAAGTATTTCTTGAATTAATTCCACACAATTTTCTTTCATTGATCCTCTTCACCTGTCTAAGGTGATCCCACCATATGGATGCTATTTCAATGATATTGAATATAGCTACTCTTTCTTTCATATTTCCTTAGTATTGGACTTGAAAATGCCTCTTCATCCCAAGAAGCCAAGCCTCACCTTCCTGACCATATTTTAACTCACCATCAAATTTAGGATATTTGGCCTTCTTAAATTCTCCATGAGAGTTGTCCTTGAAATACCTCTTCCTCTTACTTATGTGAGGTGTATTTCTTACACCCTCACTGGATTCTATAGTCGGATTACTCACTAGAAGATATTTCTCGAGTATATGATCTATCTCTCGAAATCCTTCTCTAATTATGGGACCTATTATGGGAACTCCTCCTTGAGCTACTCCCACTCCTTTCCTAATTTCTTGAGTTTTTTCCATGGTTAATCTTCCTTTGAAAGTATTGGGAAAAATATTAAACAAATTATAACATATATCCAATGATTTAATTGTCAAACTGGAGAGAGAGTAAACTTGTGAGGTATAGACAAAGTAAATGCAGGAGCAGAGTGTTGTTGAACTTAATCTAATATTCTAGATGACTGAAATCAGAAATACATGTAATTGAAATTGAATTAAACTTGAAAAATCAAGAAATGACATGGACATAAACCTAATCTATAAAAGCATAATATTGCAGAAAATAAACTGATATAAAGCAATCAACATTAGCGTAAATCAATACAACTAATTCATAACCAAGACATCAAAATATGAAGAAATCAAACTATCTATTCTAAAATATAAAATCTATTACAACAAGATCAAATCCATGACTATCTCAAAAGATAAACCAGTTTTCTACTACCAAACCACTAGAGAGGCCTCTAACCAAAATGAGAAGAGAGCCCTCCTATTTATACATGAATTTAGGATAACCAATCCATAATTACAGATCCACTATTCTCTCAACTTATCCCTCAAAATCCTCAACAAATATACAACTCATCCCTTCAAATCCTCAACAAATATACAACTCATCCCTTCAAATCCTCCAACAAATATTGGATGAGATATTCTCTCCACATGTCCATGATCTTCTACTTGAAATTAGCTCACATCTTGAGGATGAAATTCGAATTTGAAGCTAGGTGGTCACTTTTGAGCTTGTTAAAGTCTTCAAATACACCTATAAGCATCACCAAACTCATCCAATGTTTAAAGTATAATGAAAATATGTTATTTTTTCAATAATTAACCACAAATTCACTCAAAATACTCAAAAATAAATGATTTGGAAAATGGTAATATAAACCCATATTTATTATGAAAGTGGTGAATATTAATGGTTTTGTGGAAGGATAAGATAGGAATAAGGTGACAAATGGTATAGGAAAGATGAACAAAATGTGGTCTTTTGCGGCTCAACATTCCCCCCAACTTGACTGGTTGCATGTCCTCATGCAACTATGCATTGATCCTCTTTAAAACTTTTGGCTTTGTAGCTGGGCTTTACATAATGATGGTATGTAACAATAAATCATTCCAGGATTTGAAATGCATTAGTGGAAGCAATTTTCCTTATGGTTGGTTCTTGTGTGACAACCATAAGTATAACAAATGTTGGTTCTTGTGTTAACAACAATTGCTCGTTTTATTTTTTATATATTTTTTATTCTTACTGCAATACATAAGATTTAAAAGTATACATGCATTAGAAATCCTGAACCATCAATTTATGTTAGAAATCCTTTTCTTCATAGTTATGAATCATGCCAATATATATAGCATAGTTTGGGAAATACATGTTGGTTAATGATAAGTGAGACGGTGACTATATGAAAAATGGTAATGAATAATCCCCACCCCCAACTTAAGATGTATTAGGTTTATAAAAATGAGAAAGGGAATGTAGTGAGGGGATTTTCCAAATTCATTCATTCTCTAGCATTTAAGGAATTACATGGTTAAAGACTAGAAAATAGCATACCTCCACTTACCCAAAAAGTTGATGAGCTATGCACTAGGAGTGTGGATGTTGCTAGATAGTAGAATGTGAAGTGAGGGATCTAAAATGCTACATGGTTGGATAAAGTAAAGGATGAGAGCTGAAAGTAGAACTATGGTACTCTCATATGGCTAAAGTATGCTGCTATAAAATTGCTGATGACGGTCATGAAAAAAATATATAGTCTTCTCCTGCTACAAAACCCAATGGTACAATTCTTACCATGCGAATAAATGTGTCGATGTTGAACATGGAAAGAAGCCATTGGATTATCGGCCATTGATGAATGTCGTTAACCAATGTGAGGCAATCTCACCGTTTATGTCAATGAGTTCCAGGTACCTAAGTACATCTTGCAAAGTGCAAATAAATGAGCTGATGTCGAGCCACTTGCAAGATATAATGATCAAGAGACATTGATGTATTCCCATGATTGTTAGCAAGAGAACTTGTCATTAAGGCATGCAAGCATCAAGGTACTAAAGATGAACTCTAGTCTCTATCATAGATAATGTGCTGAGGTCAATGGGGCAAGACTTGTTGAAAGGTGGGCCTTAGGGAATCCCACATCAGTCAACATGAGTTGTACATAATGAGTGGTAGGACTATAGATGAAATATATGAGAGTCAAACAGTTTTTATGGCATGGATAATAAAGTAATGTAGTCATGGAAAGGAAGTTGAATGGTTTTATTCAGAAAGCAAAAGATAAACTGAAAATGTGGAAAATGTGTGTGACTCAAAAAGGTAGACATGCGGGAAGTTATGATATATAAGCCAGGAAAACAG
Source organism: Pseudotsuga menziesii (assembly GCA_001517045.1). Taxonomy (NCBI): domain Eukaryota; kingdom Viridiplantae; phylum Streptophyta; class Pinopsida; order Pinales; family Pinaceae; genus Pseudotsuga; species Pseudotsuga menziesii. The sequence continues at coordinate 690,109 of LPNX010330204.1, forward strand.
TAGACTCTGACATGGATGATGGATAAGCTTGGAAGAAAAAAGGATAAGTAATCATGACATGGTGTAGTTGGTTTCTGAAAGGCTTCTTTGTGGAAGCAAATGTCATGACATACTCAAGGAAAAACTCAACTCCTTCGAGCTTTCAATGGAACATTTTTCTGAAAATTTTCTACAATTCTGAAAATGCCATCCGTTCGTCTTTGAATTTGCAAAAGAGGTTAGCATTTTTCTGCAACAAACTTGTGAGGGCATTGAAAATATAGAAAAATGTGTGCTTAACAAACCAAGTCAAAGAAAATAAATGGAATGCTTTTATACCTGAAAAGTAGCAACCATTCTTGTCAAAACCTGTTTCTGAGTGACTTGCGACTACAAATTAGCACAATAATCATAAAATTTTGAGAAGACTCCATGTTTATTTAAAATTTTAATTTTATGATTTTATTTATTACCTAATGTTTTATTTATTTATATGTTTTTAGTATTTAATTTTTCTTTAATTTTTAGTTTTTGTAATGTTATCATAACCATTTTATTATTATTTCTAAAATTGTTTTTGTTTATATAAATTTTTAAAAATTTGATTTATTTACAAAAACAAGTTTCAAATTTTTATGTGCTTTTATGTATATAGATACTAATGTAAGCTTTTACATTAGATTTTGTACATAATAATGCATCTTTATGTAATGATTGCGCAATAGGGAGAGAGGGTCGACCCCTCTAAAAGCAGACTATCTTAATGATCTAGATTAGAGAGCAGTGTGCAAAATAAGCAATTTTTATAATAAGTTTAACAGTTTTAATGACCATGCAGATACCCCCCAACTGAAGATGTGTCAGGTCCCATTGTGCAATAATCAAACTTAAAAAGAAGGCGTAGTTGCGGCAGCAACTGCCTTCGATTTCAAAGATGCCTATTAATTTTATTGATTTTATAACATTTTTTGTATGTTTATATATATTTGGTTATTCACCTAATATATATATATATATATATATATATATATATATAATTTTGTGCTATTGCTATAATAAAAATGTTTTCATTTATTTATTTACAAAACCCTTTTATTATTGTTTTTTTTATTTAAATTTTATTTATTTATGAAAAGAAAAGTTTTTTATTAGTTTATATATATACATACTAATTAAAGTTTTATTTAACCAAAATAAATAAAATAAATTTTTTTTTGGCTTATAAAGCCATAATTTAAAACAAGGAAGGCAAAGAAAATACTTTTTATATGTTTTTATTTATATATATATTAATTTTATAACATTCAATTGATATATGTTTTTAAATAAAACAAATAAAACAAAATATATTTTTTATATACTTTTATTATTATTCACACAATCAAAAACAAAAACAAAAAAAATTTACAAACTCCATTATCTTCATACGAGGGTTTGAGCTTCTAAAACTCCTTAACCTTTTGGATTCCTTTGACAAGTCTCAATCCCAATTCAACAACAATTGTGAGTCAACCCTCGACCTATGAAAGAACTTGATTTTTTTCTCCTTACCAGAGATCCCTCACTATTGCTATTTTCCATATGTGAGTTTATATGTACATATTCATTATTTTGTTTAATTTTTAATTGTTTTTACTCTTCTTCCAAATTTTTATTGTTTAAGAATCTCTAAATGAATTCATTGTTATAAATTGCGAATTTGAAATTAAAATATGTTTATAAAGTTAGGTTTTTACCATGATAAGTTTAACTTGAGATGGAATGACGTATCTCAAAAGGATCTTAAAGGACCTTGAATTTTGAATTGTGGATCAAATGGAGAATAAACCCTACAATAATTAATTTCCTTGCTACTATCAAGATGGGTTATATTTATTATTTAGCTTTCTGTGTTGTAAATTATGAAATAACTTTTCATTTATATTATAAAATGGTGAAGGAAGAAATTGTTAGGGTTGTTTATTTTGAAGGGTTGTTGGCTCTTGCAGTATTAATGCTTATATTTATACTCCTCAACTTATAGACATTTTGCTCCAACAATCTATGTTGATGATGATGATGTTGCTCCAATATTTTTATGTTGATGATGATGTTGTTGTTCTAGCATTTCTATGTTGATGATGATGATGTTTCTCCAACATCTCTATGTTGATGATGTAGATGATCATCTAGCAATTATTTGTTGATGATGTTGTTTTTAGCACTAACATGATAATGATGTTGTTGTTTTTCTAGTATTCACATACTGATATTGCAGATGATGATGATGTTCCAGTATTTACATATTAATGATGTTGCAAATGATAATGATGTTCCAGTATTCACTACAGATGTTGTAGATGATGATGATGTTCTAGTATTCACATACTGATGATGTTGCAGATTATGATGATGTTCCACGACGATTATTTTATGTGATGATGATGTTCCTCGATGATGATGTTTCATGATGATCATGTTCCGTGAAGATGATGTTCCATAATTATGGTGTTCTGTGATGATGATGTTCCATGATGATGATGTTCTATGATGATGATATTTGACGATGTTGATGTTCCATGATGATTATGTTCCACAATGATGATGTACCACGATGATGATGTTCCATGATGATGATGTTCCGTGATGATGATGTTCAACAATGATAATGTTTTGTGATGATGATGTTCCACGATGATGATGCCCATGATGAAGATGATGCTTATGATGTTGTTGTTACAGAACTTCCTATGACATATAGATTCATGAGTCAGTTGTATAGTTGCTGTTGTTGATGATGTAGAATACCTTCCTTGTTAAGAGGGAGTGTTGAAATAATGTAACTACAAAAGATATTCTATTGTACTTATTATTATCCCTCCCTTCCATATATTTTGTTTGTCTGATTAGGGATGTCATTGATGTAATTGGTCATGTAAAATTTATGAGGTAAAATCTTTGTTGTAAGTCGGAGAAATAGTACCCACAAAAGTATTTTATAAATGTTATTTTGAGTCTTCCTAGTTAGGCCAGCCCCAATTAGAGAACATGGTCAACCTAGTTAGGTAATTGAGTCACTCACTTGATGAGTATAAATAGGTGAGACGCCTCCCTTATTTGTACACAATTATCACTTAAGCACTGTGCAAGAGAGAGAGAGAGAGATAGAAGGATTCTACTACAGAAAGGGAGGTTCTATTCTTGTTCTTAGGGTCTTAAACTGTACTTGGTTGAATTCTATGTCGAGGAAGTTTTTTTAGGTTTTCTCCTCCATGAGGGTTTCCCAGGATAAATCTTTATGTTATTTTGTGTGGTTGTGCTTGTCCTTCTTTCAATGATCCTTTTCTTATGGTTATGATGTTATGATGCTAAATGTTTTAATATATTGTATAACTATCAAAATTCTAACATCAAGCATCATGCATCTTACCAAATATGAATATGAAAACTCCTTAATCATTAATGAGGATGAAGAATATAAATAAGGAGATGATGAATTCACACAGTTTTCATCCCAATATTGGCTCTTTGCTAATAATTTTCACGCAAAATTACAAAGGAAGTATGACCTTAGGCGCAAACCTCCTCCAATAGGTACGTCCTCCAAATATCCCATGGTTAAACCTGTTAATAAAACTCTTGCATCCAAAACTCCTCATATTTCACATACTCCAAAGGCTAACCCACCCTTTCAGATTCAAAATCTAAAATAAGCTAAAGCCCCTACTCAAACTAATAAGAAATTTCTTCCTAGAAATACTAATCAAACCCCTAAAGAGATTGACAAATATTCTTTTAGTTTGGAACAAGAGCTGAACAAACTCAAATTCCATATCTTGTTGTTTGAGCTCATTAAAAATCATGCATATCAAAATAAAATCAATAAAGTATTGCGTCATCTCCAAGTGATTGATTAGAAGGATACTATAAAACTAACTATTGAATCTCATGTGATTTGTTGTGGTCCTCATGCAAATAAAGGAGAGCCAATCGCTCCTTTCTTTGTTATTCTCAGTGTGCATGATAAGTTTCTCCATAATTGCATGTTCGATTTTGGTACCTCTCATAATATCATGCAAACTTATTCATTATGGATCAACTAGGGCTAGAAATAACTAGGGCCTACAATGATCTTATAGATTTGATTCAAGAAAATTTGGATGTCTAGGAATGATAAAGATTTGGTTGTTACTCTGAATCAGATGCCTATCAAAAGTATAATGATGGATGTAGTAGTTTCCTATGTACCACCTAAATACATAATGCTTCTATCTAGAATTTGGGCTAAAATGTTAGATGGTACCCTGTAGATGGAAATGAAGTTAGTTATTGTACCTATATTTGTAGGATGAACCAAGAGGTTTTATCGCGATGCTAATTTTTCTTATGTCATAAGTTATCTGAATAGACCAAAAAAATATCCATTGTATACCACTGAAGATGACATGAGATGTTGCATTTTAACTTTTGATGAAGCTTTTGAGGAAGACTATCTTAAGTACTCACTTGCACAACCTATTGAGATACAAATTGAGCAGATTTGGAAGATGTATTTTGATGGATCCTCAACTAGAGATGAGTCTGAGGCAGATGTTGTCTTATTTCCTCCCTCTAGAAAAAATATTGCATTATCATACAAACTAGATTTTAGAGCCACTAATAATATTGTCGAATATGAGGCTGATCTTATTCTAGGACTAGAAGATGCTAAACAACTAAATGTTACAAAGTTGGTTGTGTTCAGAGATTCATATCTGATCATATATAATATCAGGGAAGCTTATCAGAACAAACATCCAAGATTGTGAGCATATAGAAATGTTGTTTGGGATATTGTTGAAAACTTGTTTGATTCCCAATTAAGCTCTGCCTTTCCACATTTCCTTAGATGCCTCTGACATTTCCATTCAAGCAGCGTTGGGACAACAGGAAGGTCATTCCCTATATGCAATTTACTATATCATTAAAAAATTATCCCCTAGTGAACTCATTTACACTATTACAGAAAAGGAATTTATGGCCATTGTCTATTCCATCAATAAATTCAGACACTATATTACTAGATACCTCACTTTTGTGCACACTAACCATTCAACAATTAAGTACTTAATGAACAAACCTATCACTAATGCTATAGTAAATAGATGGTTGTTACTGTTATAGGAATTTGACATTACAAATATTAACAGACCTGGGAAGGAAAGCATTATTTCTGAATTTTTATATCGACTTACTAACAATGATGATAGTTTACCAGTCAAAGATTCCTTCCTGGATGAACATTTTTTTGCAGTTTCATCTCATTCCCCTTGGTACGCAGATGTTGCTAACTATTTGGCTGTAGGAAATATTCCAGCACATTTGTCAAAGAGAGAAAAGAGAAAAATTATACAATAGAGTGTCATGTACTGTTGGATAGATGGGCATCTTTTCTACACAGGTCCTGATCTTTAGATAAGAAGATGTGTAAGGGAGGATGAAATTTTCAGTATCTTGAAGGATTTCTAGGATGATCCTTGTGGGGGAAATTTTGCTGACAAACAAACAGGTCATAAGGTATTATGAATGGGATATTATTGGCGAACAGTTTTTAGGGATGCAAAGAAATATTTTCAGTCTTGTGATAGTTTCCAAAGAATGGGAAAACCCAACAGACTAGATAACATTCCTCTTCAACCACAGCTGGTGGTTGAACCTTTTAAGAGATGGGCCTTGGATTTTGTAGGGCCTGTCAACCCTCCCTCGAAGAAGAAATTTTATAACTTAGTTTGCACCGATTATATGACAAAATGGGTGGAGGGTGTGGCTTTCGTCAAGGACAATGACCAGGATGTAATAGATTTATTATATGGAGAAATATTCACCCATTTTGGAGTATCCAAGGAGATAGTTACAAATGTAGGACCGCAGTTTGTGTCCCGCAAATTGAAAGCTCTGTTATAGAAGTATCACATTCAGCACAGTATATCCTCACCTTATCATCCACAAGCCAATGGACAAGTGGAAAGTACCAACAAGGTAATTGAGGCCATCCTCACAAAAACAGTCAGAATCCAACACAGAGACTGGGCTGATAGACTTCCATAGGCATTTTGGGCATACTGCACCACATGGCACAATACCACAGGATTCTCCCGATATGAATTGGCGTATGGTAAGAACATTGTCTTTCCTATTGAATTTGAAAGTAAAACTTTAAAGATAGCCATAGAGGCAAAGTTACACTTGACAGAAGCTTAGAGGAATAGATTGGATCAGTTAAATGAACTCGGTGAGAAACGTACAGCTGATGTGCATCAAACAGTGTTAATTCAACAACAATGATCTAAGTGGCATGATCAGTTCATAAAGAATAAAGTCTTCTGTGAAGGAGACTGGGCCTTATTGTATGATTAAAGATTCAAGAGGGACTTTAAAGGTAAGTTGCATACAAGATGGAATTGGGACCATACCAAATAGACAAAGTGCTTGACAATGGCATAGTCCACCTAGTTACTATTGATGAAGAATAGATGCCATTATTCGATAATGGTCATAGGCTATGACTGTATCAAAAGCCAATTTCAAAGGATGCATTCATTTCGCATGTTGTAGCTGATCCAGATTAGCAATTAGCGCAAGGGCATGAATTTTTTTCTGCTCCTGTGAACGTTTAAAGAACACTACAATTTCCACAAAAGAATCTGTACATAAATAAATTGATGTTTGTTTTATTTCTATTTTAATTTTTTTCCTTTAAGCTTGATCAGTTTTATTTTGAAGAATGTGTGTAGGAATCTACTTGAGGAGCAGTGGTTGTGACTGGGCCAAAACAATTGCGAGCGACCTATCCTATTTTCCTGTTTTGAATAACTCCTTGAAAAAAAAATATGAAGAGTTCAGCAGCAACAAACAATCAGCTGAGAATCTTCCTATTTTCCATTTTTTCCAGTTGCAACTCCACCAAAATTATCCTATTCTCCAGCTATGACTTTGCCAAAATCTGCCTATTTTTCCATTTTTCATAGTTGTGACTCTGCCATGCTTGTCCTATTCTCCAGCTACGACTCCACCAAATTTTGCCTATTTATCTATTTTTCGCAACTGTGACTCTACCAAAATTTTCATATTCTCCAACTGCGACTCCGCCAAATTTTGCCTATTTTTCCATTTTTTGCAGTTGTGACTCCGCCAAACTTGTCGTATTCTCCATATGCGACTTCACCAAATTTTGCCTATTTCTCTATTTTTCATAGTTGTGACTCCGCTAGACTTGTCATATTATCTAGCTGTGACTCTGCCCAATTTTTCCTACTTTTCCATTTTTCACAGCTATGACTCCGCCAGACTTGTCATATTCTCCAGCTGTGACTCTGTCAAATCTTGCCTATTTTTCCTACTTTCCCAGTTGCAACTTCTCCCGATTTGTCCATATACCAGCTACAATTCTTCTATATCTTTCCCACTTTAATTATTTTCGCAGCTGCAACTCCTCCATATTTGTCCATAAAACAGTTGCAACTTCATCAGATTTGTCCACAAATATTGTCATCCATGACTATGCTAGGTTTCAACTCATTTCACAGCTCCAATTATAGTTTCGTCAAGAATGAAAAGATGGCTCTTGATTTTTTGAGGGTAAGATCATAGTAGCACATGTGCAATTATGTTTTTAATTGATGGTTGTGATGACATGCTAAACAATTATGGAAAGTCATGACTCATCTTATATCATGAAGGTACAGATTCTAACCATCTACATGATTAGGCATAAATTGGATTTGACAAAATTAATCATGCTTTGCCCTTTGTACCCATTGGTAAAACCGTACTCATTTAACTATCAATCAGTATGTCTGAATTGGTACTTCATCTTATCACACGACTGTCACATTTTTCCTAATTTGTGCCAAATCTTGCTAATTATTCCCTCCTCATAATTGTATTAACTTTCCTAAATTATCCAATCCTGACCTTGGTTGTTCGTTGAATGTCCCTGTGTTGCAACTTCCACTTCTGGGACTGTAATTTACTGATTTGATATTAGAACTAAGAAGGAGAGGTGATATGGCTATACCATCCTAACATGAACCTGTGAATATAGGGGCTCTGCATAGGAACGTGGAGGTTTTTTCCATTTTTGAAGCGGCTGGTTGGACTGAGTACTTTCAAAACTTAAATGGTTTCCATACAGAAATAGCTCTGCAATTCACCCTAAATTTGACAGAAACCCATTCAAAAGTTAGAGGTATGCACATATAAGTCATGGAAGAAATTGTGGTCAAGGTTATTGGTTTACCTCAACTAGGAAGGACCTAGTTTGGATGAAAAACCCACAATGCAGTTGCAGTACAGGATTTTCTTGTAGTTGGTGAATAGGTTAGTCAAGGAAGGCATGGGATAGCACTACAATCATTTCCTTGTCCTTGGAATGAAGTGGAAGTATTCCTGAAGAAATATATCATCTGTGAAGGTAGGTACCGAACTATCTACTTCTCTGTACTTCCCCTATTATCTCATCTACGCCATGAGACTCTACTCAATATGCCATTTTATTTGTTTAAAACCCTACATTACATGGTGGGGTTTGTAAGAATAGTTCAACATCCACTTGCTTCTATTACCAACCATGGCCTAGTTAAAATACTCATCTTAAGTGCCTTATCATAGTAGAACTGAACCTGGGCACAATTTACTTCCCATCCTGGGATAATTCGGGAACCTGCATAGTTGGGTGGTGTAGAATTAGAGGAGGAATATAGGGAACCTAAATAGTTTGGGGTGTTGAAGTAGAAGAGGAGGACCATATTTCCTCAAATTTAGTTAGGGGGATATGAGATAGTGTCAGACTAGAACCAAAATAGTCAAGAGGAAGGATTAGAGGTGGTTGCAACAGCAGCAAACCTTGTAGGGGGAGTAGTTATTATGGAAGCTTCAGCAGCAAAACTTGAGACTGGAGCAGCATTAGATGTTGTGACATTGGAAGCTAAGTATTTGGAAGCTACAATGGCAAAAGAATATGTGGAGATATTTACCATTGAATATTCCCTTGAGTTTGGGGGAATTTTGATTAAAGAACATATGGCAGTGGTAGAGACAAGGGAAGATGTTGAAATGGGAGATATTCCTTCTATATTAGTTGTAGAATTAGAAACCCATGTACCACACAGAAAAAGAAGAATATCAAAATAAGAAGGATAGTCATCACGGCAGGTAAAGAGAAGGAGAACCAGATCTATCATAGCGACTGAAGCAACGTGGGAAAAATGAGAAGAAATTGAATCAAATATTGAATTTCCCATTTTGACACCCTAGTCAAATGCTTCTCCACAAGAAACTTCCATAGAAGAACCTAAAATTGAGGGACTCTTGTATGAAAATGGTCTCCTTAAAGAAGATGTACAATTGCTTTGAAGGGAATTGGAAAATTGGAAAGAAGTATGCAAAAAGAAGGTCGAGAGAAGAATAGATACATTGGTAGAGGCTGCAAATAATTTGGAGGGCTCACCTCCTATTGAGGAAGGAGAAGAACAAGAAAAAGTGGTGTGTCCAGAGTGTGGTGAAATTTTTAACCAGTCATGATATAAAGTTACAGTGTAGGGATTTGGTGAACAAAAACCTGCACAGGCAATTGAAGAAGAAAAAGGAGCACTTGCATTGGAGCCAAAGGATGAAAATGAACCATAATTTGACATGATCTCTAATCCAAATTTAGGAGAATATGAACAAATGAAATCCCAGCCATCAGGGGATACTAAAGTATTCTTGGATCAGTCTCATTTTTCAAGAGACATTGAAATGACTCGAGAGCAACCTTGGCAGTTGGAAGGAATTGGGAAACAGGATGTTGTTACACAAGAACCAACATCCTCAATATTTCTTATTGAGGATGCCTTTCAATTGGAAGCAAATGAGCCATAGGTAGACATAATCCCTCACCAGAATCTAGAGGATCTCGATGAGACTATAGGATAGTATCAAGACAAAGAACTAGTCTAGGAAGAATCTCAATAGGAAGAGGAAGTTGTTACACAAGAACCAGCATCCCCAAAATTATCTGGCAAGAATGAAACACAATATGAAGTGGTTAGGGATGGGATTCAAAAGAGGGATGTTGTCACAAAAGAAACATCATTCCCAAAATTATTTGCTAAAGCATCCACACAGACAGATACCATTGCAACACTGAGGGAAGAGAATGCTGTCACACAATACCAGCATTCCCAAAATTATTTACTAAAGCAGCCACATAGACAGAGACTGTTGTAATGCTAATGGAGGACGATGTTGTTACACAAGAACCAGCATCCCCAAATTTTTTTATGAAGAATATATATAGATAGAGACTCTTGTAACATTGATAGAAGAGGAAGCTGCTACACTGTCAATTCAAGGTGAGAAGGATGAAACATCTGGTGATAAGGTAGGGATGAGAAAGATACAGAGCTCTCACTTTTGAAGTTGGAAGTAAAGAAATGGAAAGACCATGCTGGCCATTTCCATTAAGGAATGGTTCCCCTTTTTGAGTACATAAGGGTTATTAGAGAATTAAGGGAGAGATGGGAAAAGGAATTAAATTTCCAAAGTTTTTGATGGGATGAGGTGCAAAACGAGTTGAAGGAAATGAATAAATTCAATATATGCATAAAGAAAAATATCAAATGTATGCTCTCTCTTAGGAATTTATGAGCTCTAGAGCTTCGACCCCCTCCTATCCAGTGTTCTTATATGAACAAATGACCCTGTTTAAATTAAATCCTTAAAGGAGGGGAGACCTTATCAATTGACACCCTCTTCCTAGTTCTTGGAGACCTTTATTCACTCTAACCCTGCTCCTTATTTGGGAGATGTTCTATTGAGAGTATTTTCCTCTTTTGTTAATAATCATGTGTAGTGGGAAAATTCTTTTTAGAAAATTTCTCATAATGAGGCCAACTCCAATATGTGGGTTAGGAATATTGAACCTCAATCTCCTTGGTTTCTCCTCACACTCTATTGAATGAGGCTTGTATCTCCTATGAAGACTCGGTAATTGAGGGAACTCTAAGAAAAGGTTATATCCGCCTGTGTTGATCATATATATAAACAAAAACATCTATCCCTAGAAGGCAGTAAGCATAGGTGGCTGACTTCTTCTTCAAATTTAAAGAAAAGGGACCCTTATTGTTTCAAAAATTTTAAACAAACTCTCCCTAGGGTGGAAGGATATGTTGAATGCATGAAGAAGTGTGGAGTTCACTGGCTAGGACTCAAATATAATTTTCCACTCATATGGTAGCCAGCAAGGCCATACAGGAATGATTTTACACTGACTAAGGAAGAGGATAAGCAGTGCTGGAAATACTAGGTTTCCTGTAAGGGATATCTCAATGGGGGAGAACTACCTGAAAGATCCTACAATTTTTCCTCTCTCCATGAAAGAGGTCTAGATTAAGTCTCAGATTAGTGGAAGATGTTGCATGAGGACATGCAACTAGATATTTGGGGGGAGATGTTGGGTCCTGTAATAGCCCCTTTTTTACCACACCCATGTCCTACTTCATTTATAAACACCAGACAAATGTTTTTCCTCATATTGAGCTTAAATTTTTATAGGTATGATTAATTATTTTTTTATTCTATTAATTCCTAAGATTGTTATTTTTAGAACTCTATCTCTTGGATTGTGCTAATATGTCTTGATTTTATAAATATAGTTCGAGCCTTGAGGAACACAGGTGTAGCAGCCCACTTGGTCTAGGAGAGGAAATGAATATTCGCTACCAGTTATTACTTATCAGTCCTAGCTCCATAAGTTGGATGCAAACAAAGATCATATTTCTACGTGGTAGCTGCAACAGAATTTAGTTGCAATGACATGCCGCTACTCAGGGCCTAGCTGCAACAGACAGGGTATCTTCCATCTAATTGATTATGTTTGATCCATTAACAGCCAAAGCAACAATGCTTCCTATATTCCTTATCTTTATTTAATTTCACTCACAGTGGTCGCATCTTATTGTAACAAGGAAGCCTGAATATTGTAGATCTTCATGGTTGCTCGATATTAGTCGATGATTATTATGTTGTTCATGTATAAATATGGGTAGGCAATCTGAGCTTGGGTTTGGTTGATTATTATCACACTGTGTCAGCTGTAACAGACATTAGAGGAAATTTCAACTCAAAATGGGCCTTTTAACTTTGATTCAAATTCCATGTCATCATGTGTTGGCCAATGAAATTGCTTTAAATTTGAAATACCATATAGGTCTTAAACACTTTTTTAATACAAATTTAGGGATAGGTATCATAATTTTTTATTTTTTTTTGTATTTTCGACATATCTCCTCATGTTTTTACTCAAATTTCGATCGGGAGAGCTACTCAGCATACTTTTTATGGACCCCACTACCCCAAAAACAAGAAATACTTGAAAAAATGTGATGATGATGTCATCATCACATTTTTGAGGTATTTCTTGTTTTTGGGGTAGCGGGGTTCATCAAAAGTATGCTGAGTGGGTACTCGTTGGATGCAGAATTTAATTCCGCATCCAACAAGCTCTCTCGGTCGAAATTTGAGTAAAAACGTGAGGAGATATGTCAAAAATACAAACAAAAAAGTAGTTTTTTTCTTTTCTTCCTCCAAAATTAATAAATATTATTTTATTATTTTAACTATTATTTTATTAATTCTTTTTAGGAGGCCCATTTTGAGTTGAAATTTCCTCTAATGGTGTTGTAACTGTAATTCATCATTTTAATATAAGGAGCATGATTCTTCATTTTTCTACATCTTAACTTGTGTTAGTCCCGACATCTCTGTTCGAAGGTTGGGCCTGCCTTCCCATAGAGATTGTTGAGTTAATTAGATGCTTTGATTTATTTATTTTTTGTGGTGTGGAAATTACAGTAGATGCATTTACAACTAGTTGCAACAGTAATGGTTTATCATTGTGTTTCCTTTGATAGTTAATGTTTTCATTCCTATTATGCTGCAACTGTGTGGTGTGATAGTCGACTATGTAGGATAGTTTATATTATGCATGTGTTCCAATAGTTGTTATAGTCATAGCTCAGCTCTAGTTCCTTTCGATTACTTATCTTTCTCAGGTTTTCTAATTTAGTCAGATTATGGTTTTGGTTTTGTTGGTTCAATCACTATTGTTTCCAATTCTTAGATTAGTTGAATTAATAGGTTATGATTGATTCACTTATAGTCTGATACTGTAGGATTTAACTTCTTGCAAAAGTAAGTCTAGTTATTTATTCTTAGATTTGTTATTGCTGGAATGATGTTGTAGGAAGGTAATTGCATTTTTGAATTCTTATATAGGTAAATTAGATTATTTTTAGACATGAGAAGAGTTTGACTTAGCAGATAGATAGGAGAATCAACTTTCATTTATTGAATTAGCTACTTAAGTGTTTATCCATAGATTGTGCTAATTATCTTTGAAACAAAAAGACTTCCCTGGGTTGACAATTCATATTGAGCATTATGTATGTTAGTTGTAATTAATTAGCATATAGGGTGACCAACACCATGGATATTGTGTTTTTTTGGTAGAAATACTGATTCATTGTAATTTATATAGATGACATGATTGTATTCTTAGAATGTGGAAATGAACATTTAAGACATCTTGAACAATCCTTCATAAAATGTCAAAAGTTTGGTTTGTCTCTGAATCCTGACAAGTCTTTCTCTACTATGCTTGAGGGAACATTACTTTGTCATATTTTTTCCAAATATGGAGTTTGAATAGACCTAGATAAAGTATCTTCTATCAATCAAATTGACTTTCCTAGAAATAAGAAAGAGGTCCATTCATTTATTGGGAAGATTAACTTTCTCAAAATATTATTCCAATTTTTGATGAAATGTTGAAGACAATCACTGATATGCTTAAAAAGTATGTTGAGATAAAATGGACCATAGAACATTGGGTATATATTAAACAAATTAAAATCTCTTTGGTTCAAGCACCAGTTTTGATGATCCTGGAGTATACTAAAGAGTTTTACATTTTCTTATTTTCCCCTGAAGTCAACATTACAGCAGTCCTTTTGCAAAAGAATAATACAGGACATGAGCATCCCATTGCAGTATTAAGAAGAGATTTATGAGATGAAAAATTAAGGTATATAACAATGGAGAAGTAAGCTTATGCATTGGTTAAAACTATTAAATTTTTTGAAATTATATTCTGCATTCGAAAATCATTACTTAAGCTCTCAGTAGCACAATCAAGGACATTCTTTGTCAACCAGATAGCAAAGGAAGAAGAGGAAAATGGATTTCTAAGATTCAATAATATGACTTGGATATCAAACTAACAAATTTAGTTAAAGAACAAGGCCTAGACAAACTTTTGGATGATTCGAATTGTCATGCATTAGAAATAAATCAAATAGATATATTGACAAATTATGTTGATGAATAAAATCATCATAACCTTCCACCAAATGTTTTTCCTAGATTTTCTTAATCTAAGTGGTATAAAGATATAGTAATTTTTTGCAAAAAATATCTTGTCCTCCTCACCTTGACAAAGAAAAGGTAATATATCTTAAGTGTAAAGCTATGAAATATTGCATTCTTGATGAATACATGTTTTGGAAAGATCCTTTAGGAGTTATTCTCAACTGGATAGTAGAGGCAAAAATAGAATGCTTGATGCAATAATTCCATAAAGGAGTACGTGGTGGTCACCATGCATGTAGAGCCACTGCTTACAAAGTCCTTAGAGTTGGTTATTATTTTCCAACTTTGTTTTCAAATTGCAAATAAAATTGTTAGGGTTTTCATGGAATGTCAAATGTTTGTTGGAAAGCAGAAGCTCACACCACTACCACTTAAACCTATTAAGGTAGAAGAACCTTTCTAACAATAAATACTAGACTTCATTTGTGATATTAATCCCAAACCAAGTGGACAACATAAATGGATTCTGAATTTTACATATTACTTTACCAAGTGGGTAGAATCCATACCAACCAGAAACGTGATAGATATTGTGATCATAAAATTCTTGGCAGAAAATATTTTGGGAAGGTTTGGGTGTCTTGGGAATCTTATTAGTAATAATGCACAATCTTTCAAATCTTCTAAAATGGTGAATTTCTGTCAATATTATAAAATTTATTATCACATTCAACATCATATTACCCTAGAGGAAATGGATTGGTCAAATATTTAGACAAAGTCTGATTACTATTATTAAGAAGATGCTTGATTAAAATAAAACATATTGGGATTCTCATCTTAAATATGCCTTATGGGATAATAGGATAAGTGTGAAGAGAACTACTAGTACCTCACGTTTTTAGTTGTTTCATGGCAAGGAAGCAGTTCTTCCTATTCAACTTGTCTTTCTAGTCATGAAATTGCTTCAACTTGAACACAATGAACCAAATGATATGGAATAGAGAATCCATCAACTAATTAAGATCCAGTAGGTCATTGAACACTTAGATGACACTGCACAAAAACATAAAGGAAATATGAAATATACATTTGACATAAAGGATGTGGTCGGTGATTTCAATCGTGGAGATTTAGTTTTAAAATGGGATGCAAGAAGAGCAGATAAGAAGAAACATGGAAAACCTGGTGATATCCAGATTGGTCATTTTCGAGTAAATATTGTCCAAGATAATAATACCTATGTATTATCACACATGGATGGTGACTTTATAGGAGAACCTGTCAACAATAAGTTTCTTAAACAGTTTTTTCCTAGTTAATCTCTTTGCAAATTCATTTTTATACCATATGTAACATATTTATCTGCTCTTTTTTATACACTTTATGGGTGGATCTTGCTTGTGTATATCTTCTCACATTCAATCCTTTTATTATGAAAATTAAGTCTCACAAGAGGTGAATATGATCAAAATTATATGAATCCATAATCCAATGAACTTTAAAAGCACTAATTCTATAGTTCTCAGCTTGTTTCAAAGAAAAAGGTTGTCCCCGTGAAGTCGATGTTGGTGATAATTTTTTGCAATGGATTGAGCTGGTACGATAGTGAGTTTGGAGATATATTTTAAGCAAATCGCTTTGTGTCTCGATGATCCTAATCACATTTGTAAAACTGGAGGTGGCACTTTAGAGAACAAATATATTTCAAAGGAGCACATAAAGATTTTAATCGCATGTCTTCAATACAGCATAGGATCAAACCATATGCATTTGCACCATATCTACAGTAGAGATACGTTCAAGGAAATCAAGCTACACACTCATTAAAATCCCATCATGACTCTAAAGCAGCATTCCATGGTACACATGTCAATACAAAGAGGATTCAAAGTCACTAAATCAGTTTCAATTTATCGCTTCCTCAAGGACAGTGAAACAATTTATGGAAACGTACATAGATGAGGTCATATAAACATATATTTCACATCATACAATGATAACATCTTGTGTTAGGATTTGCAATCCTTTCTTGACTAAACTATCTATTAGATTATTTTATCTTAACATAGGAGTTTTATTTAATTACTTGGGTACACTAGTACCATTGGGTCCACTTGGCCTAATGGGGCCACATGTACCAGTTACTAGAGTATGGGGAACACTGATAGAGGCTAACTTCCATTGACTGCACTTTCATGCATCATTTTAGGAGCCTCCTAGGCCATTCCCTACATTTTAGGAGCCCAGTGGGAGTCATAGAACCAACCTCCTTCAATCAATTAGAGTTGGAACAAGTTAAGCTTAGTTATTTTTTAGCTACTTTTAGTTAGATCACAATCAGCTTAGTTAGCCCCAGTTAGACATGAATGCATGTGGATAAGGTGATTTTCCTCACCTACCACTTTAGTTAGGCTAAGTTAACTGATTATTACTAATTGTGTGACTTGATTAGACATTTGGAGTTAACCACTTGGACTCCGATAGTGATTGAGAGATCCTTAGTTAAGTAGTCATTTAGATATAGTCACATCCAGTGAGGAGATTCAAATTCATCCCTAATGTTTTGAATTCATTTCCTATGTAACACTATTGTAACACAGGATTAATTAATGAACATGGTACTATAATTATCTGAGCTATACTCATATGTTTCATGTGTGTTTTGATTTATTCAGTGTGTATCTTCATTCCTCTTTTATTGCATCAATAATATTTGACTCATTTCTTGAATATATAAATGGCACATCAATTATAACATGGTATCAAAGCCATTTTAAGAAAGCTTCATGTTTGTCTACTCTCCATTGAACACCAGAAGAAGCTGGGTTTCCACAGAAGTCTCACAAAGAGTGCATTGCTTCCTCTGAATTTATTCACAGTGGCAGTGCAAGTGTGGCGGACCTTGAGAAAGTGTTCATGTCAAGAGGAAAGGAATTATTCTAACACAATTCAAATGTTTTATTGTTTTGTAATGAAATTCTATAGGTTCTACGTAGCTTGTGTGAAGAAATTGTCTTTTTAGTCAAAGAATTATGGATTCTCAATCTCCTACACCTCATATACTAACACCCTTCAATTATATTGATTAGAGGATGGATATGTAGCTGGCCTTGCATAGGCATGGCTACCTCAGGATAATACATGGTAGGGAGGCTAAACCCCATAATCTAGTTTAAAGAAACAAGTTTTTGAACCGCTTAGATGAAGCTTTCAGTTATCTATGTACTCACATATCCACAAATCTCCTCTTCGACCTTGAAGGCTTGAGGACTCCTAGAGAATCCTGGGAGAATCTTAAAAACTTGTTTGGTAAGCAATATGAGCTTCGATGACACATTCTGAAGAACATGTTGCTAGCCTTATATCCCAGCAGTTTTGATACAACACAACAATTCTTTACTAAATTCAAGTTTCTTGCACTCCAATGTATATAGTGTAGAATAGAAAGAAAGGATGAGCAACATGTGCTCTCCATTCTTAGCAAACTAGGTCTTGAGTATTCTGTATTTGTCTCAATATTCCATTCTGGGAGAGCCTCCATTCCCAATTGGAGGATTCCCTCACTTGATTCCTTTTTTGATTCCTTAATATAGGAGCAAGAGAATTTGATCCAAATGGGAGTCATCAAGACATCCAAATATCAAGCTCTCCTAGTGGAAAACTCTAACAAGGAGCAAGATAAAGGGAATTATAAGGGGAAGGAGCATAAAACAACTGATTCGAAGCCTAAAGAGAATCATAAGGCTTCTGAAGGAGCCTCCGTCTCTAAGAAAAAAAAGAAGTTCGAAAAGAAGATGTGTCCCTATTGTATGAGGGGTTTTCACCTTGAAGACTCTTGTATGAAGAAGCAAGTTTACCAACTGACTGCTCTCCTCAAGCAGAATAACATTTCTCTCCCTCAAAGAGCAAATAATCCTGGTGATGAACCACATCGAGAAGATGATTAAAGGTTCTATGTCTTGAAGGCTAGCCTTGTTCAGTCAACATCATATAGAATTGATTCTAGAGCATGCAATCACATGGTAGGATCCAAAGGATCCTTTTCCATCCTCACACTGTCAAAGGGGCCTAACATGCACATGGGAGATGATTCCTAAATTCCAGCAGAAGGAAGGGTCCTAGTCAGAGCGAAGCATGGTGAGTTCAAGAATGTTATTTATGTTCCCTCCCTTGCAGCTAATATGTTTTGTGTTTATCAAATGACTCATACAGGCTCTCCCAAGAGAGTTACATTTGCTTAATATATAGTTGAGATCATAGAAAAATCCACTAGATAGCTCATAGAGAAAGGTATTGCAAATCATTATACTAAAGCTTATGAGTTCTCACATTTTTTACATGTCTCACCTCCTACTACTTTATTGTCTCATGCTAAAAACACCAACAAGATTTGGCATGAGAGATATGGTCATCTCAATTTCAAATATCTCCAGCAACTTCACAATGATAAAATGGTTGAAGGTTTTCCTCTCATCCAAACTTTCGATGGAGTATGTTTTGGTTGCTTGGTAGGTAAGCATCTAGAGAAGAGGTATGAAGTTGGGAAGGCACATAGAGGTGCCTCCATTCTTGATTTGATACATATTTATGTGGCTGGACGATGCCCACAAAATCCATTAATGATTGCGGGTATTTACTCACCTTTATTGATGATTGTTCTAGGTACTGTTGGATCTACTTTATGAAACATAAATCTGAATTTTTTGAGATTTTTAAAGTTTTTAAATCTATGGTTGAGAATAGATTTAGTAAGAAAATCAAGTCCATAAGATTTGATAAAGGATGAGATTACATCAAAAGAGAGTTTCAATGCTTCTGTGAATCATAGGGTATTTGAATGGAACACTCAGTTCCATACACACCACAAAAAAATGGTGTAGTTGAGAGAAAGAATAGATCATTGAAAGAGATAGAAACATGCCTTCTCCATGGTAATAATCTTCGTCCTCTTCGGGAAGAAGATGTAAATTATGCTTCTTATTTGCGAAATAGATTGCCTCATAAATCAGTCATTGGGGCCACTCCATTCAAAGCACTGAATGGGTATAAGCTCAATGTCTCTCACTTGATAGTTTTTGGTTCCAAAGCTTGGTCCAGAATACCACTTGACAATAGGAAATCCTTCCAAGCCCAAAGTAGCGAATGCATTATGCTGGGATATGTAGAAGATGGAAAAACATACAAGTTGATGGAGGTTACAACTAGGAAATGCTTCATTGAGCACAGTGTTCAGTTTGAAGAAGATCAGTTGTATGATGCACCACCATCCCAAGCACAAGAAGGTATAAAAACTCTTCCTCACTTTTTGTATTATGATAATTTGTTACATGTTTCAGATTCAGATGAAGAGCATCAATACCAGCATGATCACGTTATTGAGACTAGATCTCATGAGATTCTAGATCCAAATCCAATAACCATTCCAGCTTAAAAGACTAAACCAAGATGGGCTCAAAATCTTATTGATGCAGCTAGAGATGGTGCAAGAAATCCAAAAGATAGAAGCAGAACTAGGTACCAGAATCAAAATGAGCATGCTGCACTTTCTCTCACATATTTGCTCCCTACAGAGTGGTGCAGAAAGATTATAGGAAAGTGCTACATGATGAGAGTGAATGATCAACCATTTGGCCCTTAGAAGTAGGAAATTGATCATCCTCCACCTCTTCCATCCATAAAAAACACACAGATTCATCATTTCAGAAGGATATTGAGAGGTCCACATGCACAACTTCAGGATGTTGTTGCACAGAAGGACCATGGTGCTGTATAGAGATGCAAATTTGCAGCAGTGTTTTGTTCAAGTTATTTTTTCTAAGGTGGAAGCTTCTTTCTTCTAAATATAGCTTACACTTTCCTATTTCTCCTTATTTTGAAAGGGGGGGGGGGGGTCCCATAAGGTTTTCCCCTATTACCCTAGGTTATTAAGCAACATTTTTATATTTTAGATTGTACATGGGTGATTTTTTTCCTTCCTGCTCGGGCCCACAGTTGTCCAAGTTAGGATTCAGGGGGTGTTAGGATTTATAATCCTCCCTTGAAAAAACTATCTATTAGATTATTTTAGCCTAACTTATGAGTTTTATTTAATTATTTGGGTCCACTAGTACCATTGGTTCCACTTGGCCTAATGGGGCCACATGTACTAGTTACTAGAGTATGGGGAACACTGATAGAGGCTAACTTCCACTGACTGCACTTGCATGCATCCGTTTAGGTGCCTCCTAGGCCATTCTCTACATTTTAGGAGCCACTAGGAGTCCCAGCACCAACCTCCTTCAAACAATTGGAGTTGGAACTAGTTAAGATTAGTTACTTTCTGGTTACTTTCATTTAGATCACAATCAGGTCAGTTAGCGCCAATTATACATGAGTGCATGTGGATAAGGTGCTTTTCCTCACCTACCACTTCAGTTAGCCTGAGTTAACTAATTATTACTAATTGTGTGACTTGATTATACATATGGAGTTAACCACTTGGACTCCGATAGTGATTGAGACATCCTTAGTTAACTAGTCAGTCAAATACAGTCACATCCAGTCACATCCAATGGGGAGATTCAAAATCATCCCTAAGATTCGAATTCTTTTCCTATGTAACACTATTGTAACACCATATTAATTAATGAACATGATATTGTAATTATCTGAGCTATACTATATATGTTTCCTGTGTGGTTTGATTTGTTTAGTGTGTATCTTCATTCCTCTTTTAATGCATCAATAATATTTACCTAATTTCTTGAATATCTAAATGGCACAACAATTCTAACATCTTGGTCACAATGAAGTTGGGATGCAACTTTTACCTTGATATCTGTGGAAAAATTCAATGGTATGTACACCTTCAATCTCATTAAGGTGTAAGATCATTAATCCATGGAGATGATCCTGAATCAAAAACCATTGGTCCATGTGTCATTCAATAAGTTAGTCAAGGCCATTAAAGCAACTTCCTAATACCATTTATGCATGACCCTAAAACCACCTTTTGGGAACAATCAAACATCCAAATTCAACAGCATAAATGGAATATTCTCTAGATCTTATGAAGGAATACATGATTTGATGGAATGTGTAGGTTTGTGATCTAGAAAAATTAATCAATGTCTGATGTGATTTCAAGATTCAGAATCTACAAGGTGGCTATTCTTATTTCCAAACCCTGACGTTGAAACCATTATGAAATGCATCCGCTTGAGAGCAGTTCAGGGACACAAAAGTGGTCTCACAAAACTTCCCATGTGTGACCCTACAACCACTTTTCCCATCACCTTCACTCATCTAGTCCCATGCCTCTATTTTCCTAATGGGTCTTTTACGTCGCTATCTCATAAACCAATGGTCCTTAATAATCAATGCATCTTGTGCCCAAAATTCTTCACCAATCACTGATTGACACCTGTCTTGGTCATTTAATATGGGAAATCCAAACTTTTGGCTTATAAAAACCTACATGATGCTATATTTGTTTATTGTTCTCATAAAATCATGCTTTCATCAGAAATCCGGTTCAATTCACCACTCACCAATCCTGTAGTAAGCTAAAATTGCATCCATAGTAGAAACCATGCCATCCTCCTGTAAAAATAAACCTTTTAGCTCCAAAGATCATATAATAGATGATCAATATGACATCTATGATCTGGTATTATCCATCTTAGAGATGAACCTGGTTGCAAGCGACTTTCTAAAGAGGGAAAAGAGAGGCACATATTTTTTGAACCTCTAGAATTCAGGGCTCTCAAAGGTTATATTGATTAGAATGCAACCTTTCTCTGAATTCATTGAATGGTGCATCAAGAATTATGTCCCTGAAGAAAGAGCCATAATTTCCAAATTGAAGAATGTGATTTCCCCAATTAATAAAGTATTATTTGAAATTGAAGATGATCCAAAATGATAAATTTTTTATGGGGATACTCATGGTGAAAATATGAGGGAACTATCCTCTGGGAGCCTAAATGATTTTACCAAGACATCGCTACAATATGATGTTGAGCCCCCCACCAATTTACCACATTATAAGCTCAAAATAATTTTAGAAATAGTAAGGAAGCAATCGTTATGGTATGTAAAATACTAGGATACAACTATGATTTGGTTGTAGATGATACTGTATTGGGTTTCTTCTTGATGACAAATTCCATAAGTCAGGGGTCTCCTGTTGAGTTGGACATTATTTCCTTCTGTGGAAATGATAGATGCTCAACTAAATAACTTTGCATTTCTTAGATTTTTTAGATATCAATCATACATTCTAATTATGATCTTCTATCACAACAAAGGGTTCTTTGATATGTCTAAGTCGAAGTTATCATTGTTTCAGCCTAATAATGAATTATTTTTACAGTTTGTCAATATAGTCAAGCCAAATTTCTATACCTTGATATTTGACCAGCTTCCCCCAAGAATATTTCTTGAATGTAAAATTTTGTTATAGTAAAATCCTCTAGAGACTATAGGGGATTATTTATGTTATGAGGACCATACCAAAATTCAAATCTATGGGTCAGAATTAGACCCTTATCATCTTCCATTGTTTCTGATTTCCATATTGTTTTCTTTAGAGTACATTAGGAATATGTTTAATTGTGATGATCTTCATTTTGTTTCAAACAATAGTACTTGTCAATTCAAGGTACCTCTATAAGTTGGTCCATTCAATGTTAAAGATAGAGAATCTCAAGACATAATTGAGATGTTGGAAAGATTAAAGCTTCCAATATTTTTTGTCTAGAAGTATGATCCTAAAGGAATTTTATCAAACAAAAGAAGGGCTATGAGACTAGCATCCTATGTTCATGAAACTCATCCTGAGCTGGACAAAATTTCCAACTTGGACAACTGGGAAGAGGTTAGAAGGATATTATGTATAGATCAACAAGTTATATCTCAGGTGAACCCAACACCCTTTAAAACTGATAGTTTGGGAAAAAGTAAAATTTCAGAATTAATTTCAGGATCTGAAGGAGGAGGCTCTAAGAGTTCAATGTCTAAATCCAAAAAATATAGATCAGAAAAGAAATCAGATTCAGTTATTCATCATATACCTACATTGAATTCTTTGGCCCCTGTTGTCTTGCGGAATTTTCCATCTGTAGTTTGGCCTCAAGTGAAAGGTACATCCTCATAACAAGGAGATTTTTCAACTGCTCAAACTTCTCTAGTTAAAGATGGTCTATTTGGAATATATTCTCATATTAAAGAAGACAATGCTGATCTCAACAAAACCTTGTTCTCTAAAAAATATATCGATATGGTCCATCAAGAAAGGATGCTTTCTACGCTTAATTTTTGACAAGGAACTCTCCAATTATAAAAAAACTCAGGTTACTGTCAAACTGGATGCACCTAGATCCAAATGCACCAGGAGGATAGAAG
The DNA here is from genome assembly GCA_001517045.1 of Pseudotsuga menziesii. Taxonomy (NCBI): domain Eukaryota; kingdom Viridiplantae; phylum Streptophyta; class Pinopsida; order Pinales; family Pinaceae; genus Pseudotsuga; species Pseudotsuga menziesii. The sequence continues at coordinate 713,842 of LPNX010330204.1, forward strand.
GACCCATGAAATTATAAAACAACTCAGGTTGTTGTCAACCTGGATGCATTTCACTCTCATGACATAATGGAACTTCATAGGTAGACTAGTGAAGGTGTGTTTAGAGATGTAATGAAATACACAACAAGAAAAAACAAATTGCAATACAATGTCTGTTTGGATTATTAATTCTCCCTTGGTCAAATGTCTATTAGATTAATCATTTCCTAACTTAAGAACCGTAATTAAATGTTTGGGTCCACTAGTGAAATTGGGTCCACCTAGTCCAATGGGACCACTTTACTAGTCATTGAAGTGTGCGAAACATTAATAGAGGTTAACTGCTACCTACTTGCATGTGCATGCATCAGTTAGGGCACCTCCTATACCAATCCCTACATTTTAGGAGCCACTAAGAGTCCCAACACCAACCTACTTCAGTTAATTGGTGTTAGTACTAGTTAGTCTTAGTTAGCCCCCAGTTACAATTAGTTACTTCACAGTCAATTAAGATAGTGTTACCAATGCTTGGATAATGCATGGTTACATGGGGAGGAGTGATTTTCCTACCTACCACACTCAGTTGCACTGAGTTAACTAGTTGTTACTACTTGTTGGAGTTATTGGTCATCAGGGATAGTGTCTATTTGGACTCCGATATTGATTGGGAGACCTTGAGTTATAGATTCAGTTAGATACAGTCATATTCACTTGGAGGATTTGAATTCATATCCCATGCATTCGAATTCTACCTATGTAAACTATTGTAACACTGGATATTGTTATTGTCAATGATACTATAAATTCTTGAGCAATACTTGTATGTTTGCTATGTGGTTTGTTTTGTTTAGTTTGTATCTTCATTCTCCATTATTTTGCTACAAAAATTATTAGAACTATCTTCTTGAATATCTAAATGGAATTCAAATTCTAATATGGTATCAGATCTTGGGCTAGAATACCACTTGACAAGAGGAAGGCCTTCCAAGCCCAAAGTAGTGAATTCATTCTATTGGGATATGCTGAAGATGCAAAAGATTACAAATTGATGGAGGTTGCTACCAAAATATGCTTCATTGAAAGAAGTGTCAAGTTTGAATAATATCAACTACATGATACTCCTCCAGTAGCACAGGAAGGTATAACTAATTCTCCACCTATTTTTTATGATGATGATGTGCTATATGTTTCATATTCAGATGAAGAAGATCACATACAACATGATCCTCTTATAGAGACTGAATCTCAAGAGATTCTAGATCCAGATCCAATACCCATTCCTAATCAGAATCCTAAACCAAGATGGGGCTCAAAAGCTTCTTGATGCAGCTAGAAGTGGTGTTGGAGTTCCAGAAGACAGAAGAAGAACAAGGTCACAATATCAGAATGATCATGTTGCAATATCCCTCATAGATTCACTCTCTATAGAATGGTGCAGCAAAGTCCTAGGTCATTGCTACTTGATGATGGAGAATTATTAGCTACATGGCCCACAGAAGCATATATTTGATCATTCCCTACCTTCACGATCCAGCAGAAACAAACAGAGTCATCCATTCAGAAGTACATTGAGAGGTCCACTGATGGACCATGCTGCTACAGAGAGTTCCAATTTTGCAGCAGTGTTTTTAGTCAAGTTAATTTTCTAAGGAGGAAGCTTCTTTATTCTAAAGATAGCTTGAAAATTGCTATTTTCTTGCTTATTTTTTAGGGGGGGGGGGGGGTTCCCATGAGGTTTTCCCCTGTTTCCTTGGTTGTATTAAGCAACATTTTTTATTATCTTCTAAATTGTATTTGGGTGACCTATTGTCTTGTTACCAGGGCCCATAATTTTCTAAGTTAGGATTCAGGGGGGGTTTTAGGATTATTAATCCTCCCTTGGTCAAATGTCTATTAGATTAATTATTGCCTAACATAGGAACCTTAATTAAATATTTGGTTCCACCAATGAAATTGGGTCCACCTAGCCCAATGGGACCACATGTACCATTCATTGAAGTGTGGGGAACACTACTATATGTTAACTTCCACTTATTGCATGTGCATGCATCATTTAGGGTGCCTCCTAGACTAATCCCTACATTTTAGGAGCCACTGGGAGTCCCAGAACCAACCTACTTCATTAATTGGTGTTAGTACTAGTTAGTCTTAGTTATCCCCCAGTTATAATCAGTTACTTCACATTTAGTTAAGCTAGCACTACCAATGCATGGATAATGCATGGTTGCATGGGGAGGAGCACTTTTCCTACCTACCACACTCAGTTGCACTGAGTTGACTAGTTGTTACTGCTTGTTGGAGTTATTGGTCATCAGGAAGTTTTCTATTTGTACTCCTATATTGATTGAGAGACCTTGAGTTAGAGCTTCAGTTAGATACATTCATGTCCACTTGGAGGATTTGAATTCATATCTCATGCATTCAAATTCTATCTATGTAAACTATTGTAACACCAGATATTATTATTGTGAATGATACTATAAATTCCTGAGTAATACTTGTTTGTTTCCTATGTGGTTTTTTTGTTCAATTTGTATCTTCATTCTCCATTCTTTTGCTGCAAACATTATTAGAACTATTTGCTTGAATATATAAATGGCATTCAAATTCTAATAATATCAATCATTTGGAGCATTTATATAAGAATGAGGTAGCCACCACCAAATCTAAATACTTAAAGATCATAGAACTGGAAAAAAAAAACAAGTTGGAAAAGGATCCTAATGACAAGGATCCTATGCAAAATATTCCCAAATAAAAGGATAAGGATATTTAATCTCTGAAAAAGAAATTAAATATACCAATGAATGAACACCCTCAAATGTCTTAATTATTGTCAGTTTAATCAAAATTGGATAAGATAACTGATGAGAACCAAAGTAATAAAGAAAGGATTGTTGCTCTACAAGATGAATAAAACAATTATAGAAGCTAAATCATGATATTTCTTAGTCTAAAAGTATCATTTTGCAAGATTATTTCACATCAGACCCCACTAGTCAGTTGGATAAGACTTTAGTGGAGATGAGTATTAAGGAACCAAAACTGAATAAATTTCAAATAGAATTAAGATAGAAACATGATGAAGTTAGAAATTTGAATGTAGAATTGTCAACAAAGAACTCATGTCTCTTAGAACTAAATGAGGAAAATGACAATCTGCACAAGGAAATTCAATCATTCTCAAAAAATCTGAGTGGTAAAGCTCTGTTGAAGGTTTCATGTCAAATGATATGGGACCAAATTGCGATCCAAATGTATTCATGTTGGGGTTAGTTTGCAATCTCACAAGATGAGATGGAGATAGTTGTTTCTTCTACAAAGGATGTTTGGGGATATATTGACTCAAATGGAAAGAAATACCAACATAGTCCGAACTATGATTGATATTTTAAATGAAAAATCGCATCAAGAGATTTATGATATGGTGATAAGAGATAGAACACATATGGTCATTCAAGCAAATAAAGTTACTACTAAGAAATATCTGGCCCAAAATAATTTAGATATTGCATCACAATTATATCATGACATTGGATCTTTAAAGTCATTCTTTGATCATCTTATTCATCAAGGGATCCCATCGCCATGGGATGGAAATGGAGATCTATTCCCTTGGGATCTATAAACATTGATGATCATATAGGCAAGAAACTATGAGTCTTCTCTAGCTCATGTTCAAGGAGATATTGAAGCTCAAGTGTTATTTGATAATTTACATGTGGAATTTGAAATATTAACTGAACTACAAGAATTCTTCTCCAAGTTTCGTAGACCTTCATATGAGCATTACATAAAGCTCGATACAGAAATGAGATATTACAAATATCTTGTTATCCCTAAAGTTGAACCTAGACTATGGGATTCAAGCTTAAGGAAATCTTGTTCAAAAATGTACAAATCAAATGAAATCAAATTGAAAACATAAGCTGGTATGAAACCAGGGCTAATGGAACCATAAAGAACTAGGCTAGTATAATATGAAATATGTAAGTGAAATCAAACAATGATTGAAGAAATAGGCTAATATAAAATCAAAGCTGTTTGTACATATCACACATTTATAAGTGGACTAAACTGGTATGAAATCAAAAGCTGTAAAAAGCATCACACGGTTTACAATAAACTAAGCTGGTATATATCACACACTGGTATAATATAAGTATTTGTAAGAAAATCAAAGCATTGATGAAAGTTCAGGCTGGTAGGTCAATCAGAGCTGCAAGATAATCCACAAGAATTGTATAACATAAGATAAAACACATAGTTCAAATAGCAAGGTTACTATGATCATAAAGACAAGAAGTGAAACTGCCTATGTTTTCCACAGTGTAAAGATAATTGCATCTCACAATAATAATTAGTGCAATGGGATGTAATGGACCATATGCATAATAAAATTATCAGAAAAACAATTCATAAGACATATAGGAAAATCATCATCATGTTTCATTCAAAAATAGAACCTGTACAGAAGTTGCATAAAGTCTATGTCATACAGGCAATGCTCCAAACAGGGCTTGCATAACTCCAAAACTGCCAACCTTCAGTCCCCTGCTTCCTTCAGAGAGGAAGAGCTCCCCCTTTTACATTCAAAATGATGATTTAAATAACCCTATACAATCGACAAACTGTTGCTATCTTTAGGAATAAAAATCTAATGATTTAACTAAAAATAAAATCAATTTATGCGCTATTGCAAGAAGTTTGGAACAACCAAAACGGATTCCTTTTAATCTGGAACCAATTATTGATTGCTCGATCTTCCGTCTAGAAATGATCTGTCACTGATCCATTTAAATTCTCTTTGCTTCTTGCAGATGTTAACTAAATCCCTGATAATCTGGAGATGATGAGATCAAATTGCCAACTTAACTCCTTGAAATCTGGAATCATTGGAAGTGCTGCCTTCAAATTCAAAATGCTCTTCCACATATACATTGCTATCCTCCAAGAGTGTTGGAATGCCAACTTCCATATTCCGCATCCAGTCAGTAATACTCCTTAAGGGCCATCACTTTACATTGTACAATGACAAACTTAAGGGCCATGATGTACAAAACCATCCATTCAGGCAAGGATGGACAAAATAGCATAGTAAGTGCATCCCAACCATTAAGCATACTCCTGTATAGTTGCACAACTCTATCCCATGATCTTGATAATATGCACTGACATATAGATGGTCGCAAATGATCAAGAACTGTCTGTTTTCCTTAAAACGTTAAGTGACTTCAATGGATTGGATGATATTGAGCTGTACCACGCTTTGGAGGCAATTTCCGTAGTATGACAAGAACAAGTGAAGATGGGACTATTTCCATTAGCAAGTAGTACATGAAGTTCAAGATTGGATGATCCAAAACATCAAGGTTTGCACCTTTTACAACTTCTTTCGGCGCCCTATTGATTCAACTGGAAAATGGCGAAGCATGAGGAACAATCTACCATCATAAAGCAACAAACCTAGTGCTGCAAATAAGGAGACACCTGCAAAGAATAACTTGGATAGGATCTCAACAATTGGACTAGGGCTCCACCAAGACTAAATCCATATGCATATCTGAATGAGATAGATGGTACCATTGATTATCATAAAGGCAGGTCTATAACCATCTACTGATATGGCACGTGCTTGATAGTATATTTCTGCCCACTTTAAGAAATCAAAGGCTCTCCATAAAAGAGGAATAGGTCCTTTCTCTCTTTGTGACGATTCCATGTATCCACCACGGTGTGCTGCCAGAAGGCCCTTCAAACCTGAGTGGTCACTTTGACATTTGAATGCTGCCAGAAACTCAAATTTGTTGGAGCAGATCTGATGATAACATATCCTATGGGGAAAGATTATAAAAATGTCACATGTATTTATAGTTCCATAGTTTTCCGCTGGAATGTCCTCCTCTCATCCTCCTCAGTAGACACATCATCCACCTTAAAGTTCTCCTCAACATCCACGTCAATCCATTCAGTATCTAGGTAGTTAGTGTGGGGACATTTTACCTTTTTGTTAAATGTTGTTATTTACATTGTTAAGTTTTTCCTGTATTAATACACCTTTGAAAGATGAATAATCTTCCAGGCATCACTATGTCCTGATGATGAGCCGCGCTTGGCTTGAAACATTGACATTAAATTTTCCTACCACTGATTCTCCATTAGATGCCATGAATATTGACAGCGAAATATTAGCTAATCTAATTTGTAACCAGTATGGAGCAGAAACCCTGAGAAACCTAAGATGCCTAGAAAAATTTTGTATTGACAAATACAAAAAGATTGCCCATCTTTCATTTCTGAAACAATGCAGGGACAATAATATTAAAAAACTCTATAAAACTGATCCAAATCAAACTGACAAACTAAGACCTAGGGAGCCCATATGGATTGAGTTTTTCCTATATTAATACACCTTTGAAAGATGAATAATCTTCCAGGCATCGCTATGTCCTGATGATGAGCCGCACTTGGCTTGAAACGTTGACATTAACTTTTCCTACCACTGATTCTCCATTAGATGCCATGAATATTGACAGCGGAATCTCAACTAATATAATTTGTAACCGGTATGGAGCAGAAACCATGAGAAACCTAAGACGCCCGGAAAAACTTCATATTGATAAATACAAAAATATTTCCCATCTTTCATTTCTAAAACAATACAGGGATATTAATATTAAAAAACTCTATAAAACTGATCCAAATCAAACCGACAAACTAAGACCTAGGGAGCCCATCCGGATTGAGTTTTTCCTTTATTAATACACTTTTGAAAGATGAATAATCTTCCAGGCATCGCTATGTCTTGATGATAAGCCGCGCGTGGCTTGAAACGTTGACATTAACTTTTCCTACCGCTAATTATCCATTAGATGCCATGAATATTGACAGCGGAATCTCAGCTAATCTAATTTGTAACCGGTATGGAGCAGAAACCCTGAGAAACCTAAGACGTTTGGAAAAACTTTGTATTGATAAATACAAAAATATTGCCCGTCTTTCATTTCTGAAACAATGCAGAGATAGTAATATTAAAAAACTCTATAAAACTGATCCATATCAAACTGACAAACTAAGACCTAGGGAGCCCATCCGGATTGATTTTTTCCTGTATTAATACACCTTTGAAAGATGAATAATCTTCCAGGCATCGATGTGTCCTGATGATGAGCCGCGCTTGGCTTGAAACATTGACATTAACTTTTCCTACCGTTGATTCTCCATTAGATGCTATGATAACATAATTTTGTTATTTTTTGTAAATACTATAAATTGGGCTATAAGCTCTAGAAGAATGGTTGGAATTATTTTTTATCCAAGTGTTACTTCTCAGAGCTATGTTTGATGCAAGATTTTAAAGTGTAATGCATCATTGATTTTGTGACCCAACATTGAACTATTCTTAGTTTTGACTATGGAGAATGTCCTATTTTCTTTCTGTATCTTCATATCTTCCATTTTCTATGTAATTTTTCAGACAATCTAATACAAAGCTTAAGAGGCAGCTATTCATTCTCAATTTGGTACAAATTATGTGATGAATGTCTTATTTTCTTAGCTTCTTTATGAAATAGTCATGGAATGTTTAAGGAATTTAAGGTTGTAGTCTCGAAATCTTATCTTGATGTAGTAGCATTACATTTTGTTTAAGATACCGAATTATATTTTTCTCAATATGCATTTCAACTTTTATGGTAAAGAAATACAATCTAACAAATACTTCTTTTCTCATCTCCATCCATTCATAATTCCAATTTGTAATCTATGTATGGTTAGAATTATTCCCATCAATTCCCTTTTTTGTTACATGTAATAACCAATGTAGTTACAATCTAGACAAGAATTGAGATAATTTCAAGATCATTCCTCCTACTGTTGAAAGTAGGCCCAATTTTCCAAAGATAAATTCACTAATTCCCTAGCAAGGTTATAAAATCATCCTTACAACGTCTCAATGACTAATAGTATGTCTATGACTAGGTTCCAAATGTGCAAATATATGACTATCAATACATACCTAATATTCAAGCAGAAGACAACCAACATCAATGACAACAGGTTTCCTAAGACTTCTTTAAATTCCAATCAAATCCACCTATAGCCTAAGATGGGTTGGCATAAATATGTTAAGTCTTGGCTAAATCATTGGAGAATAAAGGAGGATGTCACTTTATATGATATTGATACCATTAAAAATACTATCACATCTATATTTTAAAAGTTAGAAGATAAAAAAAACATAACATAAAGAGGTCATTAACACTAATTTAGATGAATAAATCTATATTTTTGTTAAGCTCATGTAAAAAAAGAAAACATTACTGAAATAATATTGACCTCTCACAAGCTCCATAGTGAAATATAGGGTGTTGGACAATTTCTAAAATGCTATGGAATGAAAGAATTTGATATATGTGTGATATTAAGAAGGTAGAGGATGGAAATCACTTTCTTTTAAAATACCCTATGCATTCCCACATTAGATATTAATTTCAAAATATTTGTAACGACACCAACCTTTCTAACATTTTAAACCATCAAAACTATGGATATTTAAGAGAGTTTTGTCTACATTATGTTTGAATAGAAATGAAATTCTAAAGAAAACAATTAATTCCTTACCATCTTTATTAAGATTGAATAAACAAAGTTGGTCTCAATAAACAATAACAATCATCATCATTGTCATGAATTAAATTTAATATTTGAAAACATAATTTGAATTACAAAACCTATGTAACATTTAATTTCTCTAGTTGAAAAAGATAAGAAAAGCCCTTGTCTCATGAGAAAATTGTTGTTAGTGAAAAAAAACAAGAAGAAACACTTTACATTTTAAACCACAAAAAAATTAAACAAATAATGCAAAAGAGATTTGTTGATGTATTTGTAACTTCGGAATGTATTCACTTGTATATCTTATGTATTGTACCCCAATGTTTATTACGGGAAGTATCTATAATGTAATTGAATCATGTCATGCCCCAATGTTTTGATTGGGAGATTAAATAATGCAAACAAGTCATGTAAAGTCATTGAGGTTAGCCCTCCATTGTAAGTCAGGGCAATAGTCCCCACATTTGTGTCAATGTTAACCCTCCTTGTTGATAGGAGGGCAAAGTCCCCACAGTTGTGGGGCACTAGGGTTATTAGAATCTCCTAGAGATGTTAGCTCTAGTAAGTAATTGTTAAGTGGGACCGACATGTAAAAGTGGACATTAAGTGAACAAAAGAATATAAATAAAGAGTGGTACTCTCTATTTATCACACACAGACTCACTCATTAGGGCGCATGAGAGAGAGAGAAGTAGCTCTCTCAAGTGAGAGAGAGAGAGAGAGAGAGAGAGAGAGAAGCTATGAAGATCATCTTTATGTTTTTGGGTTTTACTACTGTTATTGGTGCTCATTCTATCCCTGAGAAAGTTTTGGGGTTTTCTCCTTTATGGTTTCCCAGAGGAAAATTCTTTGTCTCTTGTCTCTTGTGTTTATTGCTATGCATGTTGTTCTCTCAGTTAAAGATCCTAAGATAACGCTAGCTTGAATGATAAAAATTCTAACATGGTATTAGAGCTAACCTGAGAAGAAGTCATTGTGCAGCTGTAGAAGCTAGGGATTCTTACTTTTTGGGTCTCAATCCACAATCCATTAGCAAAATTATGCTAGGATGACTCTCCATTGAAGGGCGCATCTTTCTATAGAAGCGGAATTCAATTCCGGACATTTTCAGTTTTTGGTGCGGGAAATTAGGGCTTCTTACAAAAGAGGAATTTTTGAGTGAGCCTAGCATAGGATTTCTCTACTCATAAAAATAAAAGTTTAGACACATGGTTTGAGAATTTTGGTTGGTTGAAACTCTGGGAAAGTCAAACCCTAGTTTGACCTTGGGCTGAAAAAACCCTAAATACTAAAACTGATCAGTTTTGGTACATTCGCTATATCTCACGATTGGAGAAATACCAGGAGCGTAAAGCTTCATAGGCTCAAGATAAAATTCTTATTTACAATGTATCCAAATTTCAGCCTCCGATTTTCTATACTCTAGGATATATGATCCCTCCAAGTTAGGGTTCCAAACTCTCCCAGGATTCATCCCTAAACAGGACACTTAGGGATAATTTCTATATCTCAGGCTACGAAGGTCCAAATGAAATTTTTTAAGATGTTCCAGAAATTACATGGGCTATAATTTCTGTGGTAGAAGTTTCAGACCCTAAAGATGAAACCATGACATGTGCCAGTTCGTACAACTTTGCTATGATGAATAGTCCTGAAACAAGTCACCTTGGGAAAATGATCATAAGTCCCAATTGGTGAAACAAATTCTGATGAAACCTATGGTTTTGGAATAGGGACAAGTAAGGATACCTTAGTGCAAATTTTCAGACATATAGGATATGTAATTTCATAGATACCATAGAAACAGGATCAGACATTGCTGCAGAAGAAATTGGAAAACTAGAGCTTCTTGTTCTGGGAGCTTCCCTACACTGTTTTAAAAAATGAGTACATTGGACAGCTCACCTTGAAGAGGTATATATTTCTAGCCAATCAGATCCAAAATATTTCAAGTTTTCAAAATTAGGGTTTCTTTGACAAACCCTAGATCAGCTAGCTATGAAACCAGGATGGACACCTCAAATCAGGAAGATCTAATCTTTTGCTATTTTCATTTGAGGTTCTCATTTCAAAGTGATCTATCACATTAGATTTATGATAATATTGGTGAAGTTGACAACTTCCAAGCATGGAAGTATATGATATCTCTAAAAAAATGAATTGGACACCTACATTAGTAGAGAGGTTCCAGTTCCAGAGGGAGATGAGGCTCAAAGCCTTACACAAGAAGAACTTGGACAAGGCCAAGAAGATCATTGTTGATTCAATTATGAATCAACTTGTACCACAAGTGTATTCCCTAAAGACACTGAAGATGTTTGATTCCTTGACCAAGCTGTTTGAAGTAAAGAACATAAATTAGAAGATGACCTTAAGAAACCAGTTGAAGAATGTGAAGATCCAGAATGTAGAGACCATACAGTCATACTTCACAAGGGTCTCTCAAATCAAAGAACAACTTGAAGCGGTAGAAGAAGAAGTGGAGAATGCAGAAGTGGTGATATCCACCTTGAATGGCCTCCTAGGATCATGGGATTCATTTATTCAAGGAATGTGTGCCAGAAGGTAGTGATTACTTTCAACAGACTCTGGAAAGAAGAAGAAGCTCAACTCATAATAAGAGAAGAGAAGATGGGAGAAACTGAAGATCAAGCTCTCACCATTGAAAGAAGATCCCTCAAGCGATGAGGAATACGAAGGAATGAACTCTTGAAGAAACTCTTATCCATCTTAACATTTGGATAAGAAATGATGAATGAAGAATATGATGAAGCTGAAGGCTCAAGAAGGAGTCTACCCACGAAACAAATAAAGATAAGTATTTAATTGTCATTTCATGATATTGTTTTGTTATGCATTTGTTTATATTCAGTTGATGTACTATGCATGATATAATGTTTGCATTAATGACATTATATTACTAATATGCATGTGATGGGTAAGTATCTCATGGTGCCATACAACTCTCCATTGATACTTATCTAGAATGAAACATCTTTGCTGACATATTGGATTAGTGCACAATCTCGATGTTGTCCTGGTAGAGATGGAAGGCATCTAGAAAGTTTCTGTGAGAAATGGATGAATGTTGTATTGGCTAAAATAGTTGCATGATCATATATTTATGCATAAGAATTTTCCATTATGAATATGCCTTATGAAATTTTTCTAACCATACAAATGCATTTGACTTGTAGGAAAGATCGCGTACAATCACCTACAAGAAAAGAAGGATGAGACTTGTTCCGAAGAACAAGTGATGACAGTTCAATAAAGAATCCAAGATGAAGAATAATATGACGATACTTTCAAAGAATAGATGGCAGACACAGTGCAATTATGTAATACTGTTGAGCGACATCATTGATGAAGAACCTTCCAAGAAGTAGCTAAGAAGAAAGGGAAGGAATGTACCAGTTCAAGAAGAATGATGTCTAGGATGCAGTATAGAGACCTGAAGAGAAGTTCATAGTTCCATCATGCAGTAGATGGAAACATCATGGGATACAAGGAAAGATTCATAGCACAAGGATTCTCACGAAAAGAAGGCATAAACTATGAAGATACATTTGCAGCCACCAAAAGTTAAGACACATGACATACATAAGCATGTGTACAAATGAAAGAAGGCTTTGTACGAGCTCAAAAGGCACATACATGAGGAGCTTGATGAAGACATAAACATTTTCTACAAGGTTGAATATGAAAGTATATAGAGGATCTTGGTCTCCAATGATCCTATATGGATACATAGAATATTAGTAGTGGAGGAAGCTACTTGTCACTCCGGTACAAAATGTTTCAGTGCATAGGGTACGAAAGATAGAAGGAGAATGATGCTCCGCTTAAGAGGGAGTGACTGCAGAAGATCCTGAGGTTCGACATGGTATGATAGGAAGGATAGATTACTGATGACTCTAGGCTTTACTGATAGTAAATATGATTCCAACCTTTTCTTCAAGGTTGAAGGTGGAAGACCAGTGATGCTCCTGTTATATGTCAATGACTTGTTCTTGACAGAAAAGAGGAACTCATTAAATTTGCAAGAAGAATACTTGCTACTGAGTTCAAGATAAAGGACTTGGGGATGATGTACTATGTTCTAGGCATGGAGGTGTGGACAAGGGAAGTATGTAGTAGAGATCCTGAAGAGGTTCAAGATGATGGACTGCAAGGCCATGACCACACCTATGGCATCGAACCTGAAGCTATTGAGTGTTGCTTCATCAGATTCAGTTGATGCCATGATGTATTGTCAAATGATTTACTTGAAAAATATGAGACCATATATTTTATTTTATATGAACACATTGAGACATGTTCACCTGATGGTTGCAAAGCATGCAGTGAGGTACTTGAAGGGTATAGTTGATTATGGGCTCAAGTATGAGGTGAATTAGAATATTAACCTGGAGGGTTATGAGGATTCGTATTGGGCAAGCAGTTCCATTGATAGGAAGAGCAATTTGAGGTGTTGTTGGGAACCCAATATGCAAGTGAATTACAACTAACATACAGAGTGTGCAATATTTATTGTCAACCTAGGGAAGTCTTGTATTTCAAGGATAACATTCACAATATATGCTTAAACACTAAATTACTGTAATTGAACAATCCTATCCTCTGTTCAGCTATGCTCATCCCAAGAATCTACTTAATCTAGTTACCTTCTAAGGAATATAGTCACAATTACCTTCTGTTGTTCTTGATCTAAGAATGGAAAGATGAAAGTCACATCTAGATTACATTTGTAGAAAAAGGGAAATTCTATTTCAAACCACTTAATGATTAACCCAACTATATTAATCTAATTATTCTATAAATCCAAAGACATAAATTGAATATTAATCTAGAGATTCAAAATACAGAAATTGAGTTCAGCTGTTCTATGAATTTGAAGTACAGGAATGAAATTCTGCAATCATAAAAATAAGAGACAAGCTGCAAGGATTCATGGAAACAACAACTAAAAGATCTAAGGATGAACAGAGTTGTTACAGTTACCACACAAATTGCATAAGGAATAATTACCTACTTAGTCGACTGTCACACCATGCCACTATAGGTATCCAAGAGATGTAATCAACAACACACTGTAAATCCACAACTTGTTAAAGCTTCCTACAAAGAAATAAAATTAGCATAACATCACACAACAAAATAATTGAAATGCCTAATTTAACTCAGCAATCCCTGTGGAAGGTGGGCCCAACCTTCACACAGAGATGCTAGATGAACACATGTTAAAACCCTTAGACCTGAAGTAACTCCTTGTATTAAAAAGGCAGATTGATTACACAATTCCTCGTTATAGCTAATAGAATGAATTGATTATATGTTCAGCAACCCTCTAGTTCGAAACAGTTCTCCATATTTATACAATGTAAATCATAACATCCTATCCCTATTATGGGGCAGCCATGAAGATCTCTAATCTTCAGGCGCCCTAAATGACAATAGCTATTACAAACGTGGTAGGATGAAAGATAGAAAATATAGGGAAACTATTAATCGACCCAGGAGTAATGATATCTTTAGATCACAGCTATACACGAGGAGCAGTGCACTGTTGACCTCCAAATCTGACGCATTCTGTTACAACTATATTTGTACAGCTTTTCCTGGGATAATACACTGGGACCGCATTCCTTGGGCAATGGTAGGATGGATGGTGATCAGCTTGAGTGATGAATGCCCATCCTTTTCGTAGCATGTTCAGCCCAATATTCCTGTAGTCTATATATCTCAAAATACCTTTATAAACCATCATATGTTAGCATATTGAGAGATATGAAGCCTTAATTATCACAATCATAAGTATTAATAAAATAAAACAATAACCAATCATACCTTAGTGGATTGAAAAGTAGAGTGAGGGTAAAACATTTATTTGGCCTACTCAATGGGGTAGGATAAGACAAAAAGAGGTAATTAAGGATGGTCAAAAAGGGCCATTTTTTGGGCCCAACATCTCCCCCCAACTGTCCTATTGCATGTCCTCATGCAACAACCTCCATTATTCCAAATCTGAATCTTGCACTGTGCTTTGTTCATGGAGAGAAGAGAAGTTGCAGGGGAACTTAGATGTTCCTTCTTTTTCTATGAACCCTCTGTGGGAAATCCAATATCTCCAGCATTTTTGCTCCCCTACATTGGTTACTGAGAAATACATCCTGTATGGTTTTGCTGGCCACCAGATGAGGGGAAATTTAAATTTCAAGCCCAACCAATTAGCCCCACACTCCCTGATACATCCAACATAACCCTCAACCTTGGAAAGTGCCTGTTCAAAATTTTTAAAATAATAGGGGTCTCTGCTCCTGAGTGTAGGAGAGCAACCTGCCATCTGTGCTTACTTCATTCCAATGCTACTTGTTGGTGTATAGAAATATGGTTAGTACAAGTAGAAATAACTTCCTCCTACAGTTCCATTATGTGTCGAGTCTAGATGGGGCATAAGAGCAAACTCATGTGTCGAGCAAGAAAAATACCAGGATTTTTAGGCTCACTTCGAACCCACAGATTAGAGTGCGCTTCATTGTGAGAAAAGGTTTGAAAAGACCTTTCCCACTAAGCATGATTGCTCACAAAAGAAGAAAAGGTGCTCAACTGAACATCTCCTGAAAAAGAGACAGGATTTGAATGGCGGTCCAGAGGGCAAGCCATCTCATGCAAATATAATTCACACAGCAAATTTTGATCTTCAAAATTGCTTCTTGAAAACGTTTCCAAGAATTTTGTTTAGGTTGTTATCTCAAATGACCTCCCTTCTTTCATAGCTCTTAACTTAAACCAAAAAAATTGTTCAAATAGAAAGACAGGGTAAGAAGAAGAAGGTACCCTAGTGCCCAGGAGTTCCTAAGAAAGAGCATACATCTGCTCTTTTTCCTTCTGCATAGACTAGAACTTTTTCAGCTCCCTTAAATTGCTCTGCAGCTCTTCTTCTCGAAGTATCTGGGTCATACGTTCTTCTGCCCATTTCTCCTCCAGTCTCCTGATAATCTTTTTATGCTCAATAAGGGAAACTATCCCTTCTTGGTATTCCTCCACCTGGCTCTTCAATTTTATTACCTCCATTCTCAGAATTGATATTTCTGCTATAGGGTTCAGGGCTTCTTCTTCATGATGCTCCTCCTTGTTAGAATCCAGGTCAATGAAATTTTGGAGGGGATCAATCCACACTTTGTCATCTTATGTGCCACATTGGACATCATACACATCTGAAGCTATTTCTGGGGGTGTTGGTTCTTGTGTGACAACAACCTTTTCTGGACTCTCTTCAGCAACAACATCCACCACTCTTGGAGACGCTGGTTCTTGTGTAATAGTGTCTTCTTTCTGGGGTTCTCTCGTGGCAATTTTGGAGGCTGGCTGTGAGGATGTTGGTTCTTATGGAGCAACTTAATCCTGAATTTTAATTTCATTTTCTACCAGATCATCAGCTTCTATCTCATCCAGAGGCTGTGAGGCTACTGGTTCTTGTGTGACAGAGCCCTGTTCTTCTTTTTCCTCATGCCGCTGAGATTGGATTTCTTCTTCAGTATGTAGTTGTTCCTCAAGGATTTTAGTATCACTTGAGGGTTGTGTTTGAACTTGTTCATCTTCACCCCAATCCATATCAAGAATGACATCCATTTCGGGGTTATTTTCTTGTTTCATTTCAAGAGTCCCTACTGCAATTTTCAAGGATGTTAGTTCTTGTGTGACAACATCCTGACTCACTTCTTCATATCCCTGTTGTTGTGGCTCCTTTTCTAGTATTTCTGTGTCCTGGGACAATTCTGGAGTCGTAGTACAAAATTCTTTATTAAATTCCAGAGTGCCTTCAATTCCTGGTTCTCCTCCCACTTGGACAGCCACTTGGACAAGAACATTCAAGGATGTTGGTTCTTGTGTGACAACACCCTCTTCAACCCCATCATTGCCTTGCTGTTGTGGTTCCACTTCTATGATTTCTGTGTCATGGGAGGATTTTGGGGTCACAGTGCAATCTTCATCCATAAAATTGGGAATAACTTCATCCCTTGGTTCCTCTATCCTAGAGTTAGTGGCAATTTTGGCAAGAATATTTAAAGATGTTGGTTCTTGTGTGACAGCATCTTCTTTCTCTGAAACTTCCTCCTCTTGAATTTTTCCTTTGGGAGTCCCATCTTCTCTCAACTCAAGTTGTCCCTGTCCTTCCTTATTTGTAGGTGCAGACTGCTATGTTGTAAAGGCATGAATTACAATCTTGTGGCTTGATTCTTTAAAGATTTCTCCACGGGTGGGACAAACCACTCTTTCTTCCTCATTGCCAGGCTCGATAGGATTTGATCCTTCCAATTGATCTGCAGCTTCCACCAATGTGCGCAGCTTCCTTTCACCCTGTTTTCTGCATGCTTCTTTCCAATTTTCCAATTCCTTTCTGAGTGTTTGGACTTCCTCTTTTAATAGCCTATTTTTGAACCGAAGTCCTTCAATTTGGGGTTCTTCTTCAACCGGTCCCTCTGGGGCATCAATTGGTCTGGGTTTAAGAATGGGGAACTCAATTTGTGCTTCTAAGGTTGCCCATATTTCCCTTGCTGCTTCTGCTACTGTGACCGACCTGGTTCTTTTCCTTCTTATTGGTGGAGATACCTTAATTTCATCCTTTGATCTCCTCCTTTTTATTTGTGGTGCTGGATTTTATGGATTCACAACTGAGGTAGAAGGAATGTTCCCAGTTCCAGCATTTTCTTATTCCTCGGGATGTTCTTCCTCAATCAAAGTTCCTCCCCATTCAGGTGAGGATTCAATGGTCACCAACTCAGTATTTTCTTCTGTTTTCATGGCTCTGTCATCTTCGGGTTCAATTGTCACAGCATCTAATGCTACTCCAGTTTCACCCTCTACTGTTATAGCTACCCTATTATTTAGTTCTTCCATAGGGTTTTCATATACATCTTCTCTCAATTGTTGTACTTGTACCCCTGGTTGATCCTCTGATCCAGTCTCATCTCCCCCCCCCCAACTATATTGGAGGGGCTCTGAGCCTCTTGTTGTGCTTCATTTCCCCCCAACTATGGATGGACCTGCTCTTCTTCTATTGGAATACTAGGAAAAGGAGTGGGTTCATGAACTTGAGCAGTAAATTGCTCCCAGGTTATATTGTGTTGAGCAAGGGTCCTTAAGATTATTAATTTAATGAGGCCATGGTGGGTCAGTGAGGAGAGTGGATGTTTGGAAACTTGAACAAACCCCGCCATATGATGTAAATCATTGATAAAATAATATGGAATATTTAACAGAACCCTATGACGGAGATGAGATAGTAAAGGGAATTCAGAATTATAGACTGTTTGGTACCTACCTTCGTAGGTGATTTATTTCGTGAGGAAAACATCGACGTGATTCCATGGTCATGGTAATGACTATAATACTATCCCCCTTTTTTTCATTTGAACTTGCTCCCCCTCTATTAGAAAGTCCTATACTACTGCAGCAGTGGGGACTCGACATCCAAACCAAGCCCTTCCCACCTGAGGAATACCAGTGACCTTAGCCATGATGGCTTCAAAAACTTCAATGTGCAATCCCCAAACTTCTGAGTGAGTTTCTGTGAGGTTCAAAGCAAATACTATAGCATTTATTCTAAGTTCTCATGTGTTTGAAGGTTCATAATGAGCCGGAATCCCCATGTCTCTGACTTCAAAATTATTTTGCAATTCAACAAATTACAAACTTCGATAGTGGAAGTTACATTACAAAGTATGCATGGACAGCTGAGAGGAGAGTTAGGCAAATTTGGAAAGTTTCGGCGCACTCAATTATTTGAAATTTTATCCCAAATTGGGAAAGGTGGCGGTTATTAGGTAGCATAATTAGTCTTTACGTCACACGAGCAGAGAGTTAATCAATGTAATAATGGGCATAAAAAGGGAGGTACGACTGATATTTTCAAATCATATTGATACTTAATCAAGTGGTTAATCAAAGCCATACCTTCGGAAATGCATGCTAGATGTCCTTTGGAGAATAATAGAACGTGCGGTTGCAGACGTTGCGGAATCTGAACTTATGCGTTGTGCAGTCATTAAATGTAATCATTATTACAAAGGTGCTATAATAACCTTCTCCATCCCTAAAGAAAAAACCATCGTGTCAAAATGGTCAGAAATATGATGAATATTACATTATGAGTCAAATTGTTGGCATCAGGAATCAGAGCCATATCTAGAGGAGTTACTATCGTGCAAAAAGATCTGCTAATAACATAGGAGTCATAGCCGCAGGTTATAAAGAAATCAAAGCAGAGGCGTGGCCTTCAATGATAAAAAAATCAGCTAAATATAGCAGAGTTGCAACTACCGGAAAAGATGTTGCAGCTGCCGAAAAAGATGTCGCAGCTACCGGAAAAGAGGGCAGAAAATGTTAAGTGGACGGAAAGTGACTGTACTGTAGCTACGCAAAATGGGTTTTTATGGTAAAAAATAAAATGGGGTCACAGCATGTGGAAATGGAAGAAGGCAGAGTTTCATGGTGTGGCAGCTGCCGAAAACGGTGTAGCATCCGCCGGAAAATGGTGTCGCAGCCGTCGGAAAACGGTGTCACAACTACCGAAAAACGGTGTCGCAACCACCAAAAAAAAGGTGTTGCAGCTGCCGAAAAAAGGTGTTGCAGCCGCCAGAGAAAGGTGTTGCAACTGCTGGAAAATGGGTGTCGCAGCTGCTGGAAAATGGGTGTCGCAGCTGCTGGAAAAAGGGTGTCACAGCTGCGACAAATTTATTTAAGGGAAAAAAAATTTGGTGCAAGAAGTCATAGAAAAATGACTTTTGGTCGACAGGCCCGATCTGACCACCATCCTTGGGTGCTTCCCTACACATTTTGGAAAAACAGAAAAATAGATCAAGTGCAAAAGAAAGGATAACATAACAAAAAAAAACAACAGTTATTTATGTACAATGATTCATACACGATTTACAGTGATCAATTAAGGATTGACAGAGGCAGAGAAAAATTCCTTCCCTTGTGCTAGCTGGTAATCTAGATCAGCAGTAATTTGTGAGATAAATGCATCCTTTGAAATTGGTTTACAGTACAGTCGCAACCTGTGAACATTGGAAAATAATGGTGCACGGTTTTCATCGATAGTTACTAGGTGGACTGTGTCGTTATCAAATACCCTGTCACATCTTCCCTTACACCTCTTCTGATTTCAAGATCAGGACCTGTGTAAAAGAGGTGACCGTTTACCCAACAATACCTGACACTTTGCTAGATGATTTTTCTCTTTTCTCTTTTGGACATATGTGTCGGAAGCTTTCCTACAACCAAGTAATTAGTGACATCTGCATACCAAGGAGAATGAGCTGAAACTGCAAATAAATGTTCATCTGGAAAATAGTCCTCAACAGGCAAATTATCATCACTGTTAGTGAAACGAGATAAAAAATCAGCGACAACATTTTCTTTTCCAAGTTTATCTATGATGGTAATATCAAATTCCTGTAATAATAAGAGCCATCTAGTCACTCTAGCATTAGTGACGGGTTTATTCATTAGATATTTAATGGCAGAGTGGTCAGTGTGCAAAAATGTAGGATATCCAGTAATGTAGTGTCAAAATTTGTTTATGGAGTAGACAATAGCTAAGAACTCCTTCTCAGTGACAATATAATTAAGTTCAGCAGGGGCTAAGTTTTTACTAATATAATAAATTGCATAAGGTACTTGACCATCCTGCTGTCCTAAAACTGCTCCAATAGCGATATCAGAAGCATCTGAATAAATGTGGAAGGGTAGGGTCCAATTGGTCCCTCTTAAGATAGGAGTTGTGGACAGCTTCTCCTTAAGCTTAACAAACACTATCTGGCATGCTTCATTCCAAACAAACTACACATCCTTCATTAACAGTGAAAACAAAGGAGAAGCAAGTTTGGAAAAATTTTCTATAAATCTTCGGTAGTATCCAGCATGTCCTAGGAAACTTCACACCTCTTTTTGAGTTACAGGAATAGGTATACTTTTTATTACCTTGATTTTTGAGGGATCCACTTGAATCCCATCAGCAGAGATGAAGTGCCCAAATACTACTCCTTCACTCATCATCATATGGCACTTTTCAATGCTTAAAGAGAGATGGTTCTGTTCACAACGAGTTAAAACTTTTTTCAAATTTTCTAGTGCTTCTTCAAAATCCTTGCCACAAGGAGTGAAATCATCAATAAAAATTTCCATACTGTCATTAACTAATTCTGAAAATATGTTGATTATAGCTTTTTGAAATGTCGCTGGTGCATTACATAAACCAAAGGGGAGCACTGTGTAAGAAAGCGTTCCCCAGGGACAGGTGAAGGTAGCTTTATCTTGGTCTTCAGGAGCAATCTAAATCTGATTGTACCCGCTAAACCCATCCAGGAAGGAGAAGAGCTTCTTCCCTGATAGGGTGTCAAGTACTTGATCGATAAAGGGCAAGGGAAAGTGGTCTTTTTGTGTGGCTTTTTTCAGCTCCCTATAGTCAACACAGACTCTCCATTTACCATTTTTATTGGGTATAATTATGAGCGGGGAGACCCTCTCGCTGTCTGAAATAGGATATATGAATCTTGCTTCCAAGAGTTTCTGAATTTCTTCCTTCACTATGTCCCTAAGATTGGGGCTCATTCGTCGTTGAGGCTGGCACACAGGCCAGGAGTCAGTTTTAATATAAATATGATGGGTGCACAGGTTAGAGGGAATACCCCTCATGTCTGTATACTCCCCGGCACCGGCGCCAAAATGTTGGGCACCCAATATGCAAGTGAATTACAACTAACATACATAGTGTGCCATATTTATTGTCAACCCAGGGAAGTATTGTATTTCAAGGATAACATGCACAATATATGCTTAAACACTAAATTACTGTAATTGAACAATCCTATCCTCTGTTCAGCTATGCTCATCCCAAGAATCTACTTAATCTAGTTACCTTCTAAGGAATATAGTCACAATTACCTTTTGTTGTTTTTGATCTAAGAATGGAAAGATGAAAGTCACATCTAGATTACATTTTCAGAAAAAGGGAAATTCTATTTCAAACCACTTAATGATTAACCCAACTATCTTAATCTGATTATTCTAGAAATCCAAAGACATAAATTGAATATTAATCTAGAGATTCAAAATACAGAAATTGAGTTCAGTTGTTCTATGAATTTGAAGTATAGGAATGAAATTCTGCAATCATAAAAATAAGAGACAAGCTACAAGGATTCATGGAAACAACAACTAAAATATCTAAGGATGAACAGAGCTGTTACAGTTACCACACAAATTGCATAAGGAATAATTACCTACTCAGTCGACTGTCACACCATGCCACTACAGGTATCCAAGAGATGCAATTAACAACACACTGTAAATCCACAACTTGTTACAGCTTCCTATGAAAAAATAAAATTAACATAACATCACACAACAAAATAATTGAAATGCCTAATTTATCTCAGCAATCCCTGTGGAAGGCAGGCCCAGCCTTCACACAGAGATGCTGGATGAACACACATTAAAACCCTTAGATCTGAAGTAACTTCTTGTATTAAAAAGGCGGATCAATTGCACAATTCCTTGTTATAGCTGATATAATGAATTGATTATATGTTCAACAACCCCCTGGTTCGAAACAGTTCTCCATATTTATACAATGTAAATCATAACATCCTATCCCTATTATGGGGCAGCCATGAAGATCTCTGATCTTCAGGCACCTTAAATGACAAGATCTGTTACAAACGTGGCAGGATGAAATATAGGAAATATAGGGAAACTATTAATCAACCCAGTAGTAATGATATCTTTAGATCACAGCTATACACAAGCAACATCACACTGTTGACCTCCAAATCTGATGCATTCTGTTACAGCTATCTTTGGACATCTTTTCCTGGGATAATACACTGGGACCGCATTCCTTGGGCAATGGTAGGATGGATGGTGATCAGCTTGAGCGATGAATGCCCATCCTTTTCGTAGCATGCTCAGCTCGATCTTCCTGCAATCTATATATCTCAAAATACCTTTATAAACCATCATATGTTAGCATATTGAGAGATATGAAGCCTTAATTATCACAATCATAAGTATTAATAAAATAAAACAATAACCAATCATACCTTGGTGTATTGAAGAGTAGAGTGAGGGTAAAACATTTATTTGGCCTGCTCAATGGGGTAGGATAGGACAAAAAGAGGTAATTAAGGACGGTCAAAAAGGGCCATTTTTGGGCCCAACAGGTGCTACTTCAGTATGGGATCAAGTGTGATCTCTTGGTTTGGAAGGATGGAGTCCTACATGGCACTGAGTACAACTGAGGCAAAAGATGTTTCCACTTGCTATTTGGGAGGGAGTATGTTTCTTTTGAAAACTACTATTTGATTTGATTGATCTGACTTGCATTTTTGTATGATGTAGAGAGAAGCAGTGAAGCTCCAGTATGTGATCCAGTTAGAGATCTCTCGAAAGAGGGAGTTCTAGCATAGTCAGTGAGATAAGTTGTCTAAGCATAAATCCTGGCAAAGCTCATAGGTTGCTCAAATGTAAACAGACCTGTAGGTTGTCCTTGGATGTAATCGGTCCTGGAGAAGCTCGTAGAATATCCTTGAACATAATCATCCCTGATGTGATTCTATGCTACAAATGGCCAAAGTGATGTTTGAGTACTTCAGGGAGAAGCTTGGTGTTCTCCATATCAAGGTTCCCTCCAAGGAGAAGTGATGAGTCCATGAGCCATTCTGACATGGTGAGAGGATTGGTTCCTTCCATGGTCAGATGTAAGCACTGAGCCATTCTATCATGGTGAGAGGATTGGTTCCTTCCATGGTCAGATGTAAGGGCTGAGACATTCCATGTCAGATGTGAGTGTTGAGCCATTCTGATGTGACTATAGGATTGGTTCCTACATGATCAGATATAAGTGTTGAATGCCATTCTTGGAATGGAGGTACCTAGTTAGTTACTAGGAATACTCATCTTGGTGCTGAGATGCCATTCTCTGGGAGAATGGAGGCACATGGTCAATTACTAGGAATCTTTAGTCTAGGACTAAGAGCCATTCTGGCACGATGTGTTTACACATGGTCAGATGTAAGTGTAGAGAAATTTCGATGCGGTGTGTTCTCACATGGTTGGATGTAAATGCAGAGCCATTCTGATGCGGTGTGTTCTCACATGGTCGGATGTAATTGCAGAGCCATTCTGATGCGGTGTGTTCTCACATGGTCGGATGTAAGTGCAGAGCCATTCCAATGCGGTGTGTTCTCACATGGTCGGATGTAAGTGTAGAGACATTCTAATGTGGTGTGTTCACACACGGTCGGATATAAGTGTTGAGCCATTTTGGCGCGATGTGTTTACAAATGGTCAGATGTGAGTGCTGGGCCCTTCTGACAAGATGAGGTCAAATGTGAGTGTTGGGCGTGCCTTTCTGACAAGATGAGGTTAGATGTAAGTGTTGGGCAGGCCATTCTGACTTAGGGTTAGATATAAGTGCTAAAGAAGACCTACATGGAGGCTAGGCCTACAACCAGCATGAGAAAGGGTTGGCTCTATAGAAATTCCTGTGCCGAGAAGAATGAAGAGATAGCACCATTTGATTGAGATAGCAGAAGCAGTAATGATGGAGATAGCAGAAGCAGTAATGATGATGATGATTCAGTGATGATCCACCTTTGATGATGATCTAGATCAAGTGATGATTCAAACTTGATGATGATCTAGCAGTGATGATCCAGATCAACTGATGATCTAGACTTGCTGATGATCCAGTAGTGACGATCCAAATCAAGTGATGATCCAAACTTGTTGATGATCCAGGAGTGATGATCCAGATCAAGTGATGATCCAGACTTGATGATGATCTAGATCAAGTAATGATCTAGACTTGATGATCCAGTGATGATCCAGACTTAATGAATATGACTTGACAATGAATATGACTTGACAATGAAGATGAATTGACAATGAAGATGACTTGAAGATGAAGATGAATTGAAGACAAATATGACTTGATGATGATCCAGATGATACAGAGAAGAATACTTGTGCTGATAAATTGTGTCAAGAGAATACCTTCCTAGTTAAGAGGGAGTGTTGATGTATTTGTAACTTCGGAATGTATTCACTTGTATATATTATGTATTGTACCTCAATGTTTATTTTGGGAAGTATCTATAATGTAATTTAGTCATGTCATGCCCTAATGTTCTGATCGAGAGATTCAATAATGTAAACAAGTAATGTAAAGTCATTGAGGTTAACCCTCCATTGTAAGTCAGGGAAATAGTCCCCACATTTGTGTCAAGGTTAACCCTCCTTGTTGATCAGAGGGCAAAGTCCCCTCAGTTGTGGGGCACTAGGGTTATTAGACTCTCCTAGAGATGTCGGCTCTAGTAAGTAATTGTTAAGTGGGGCTAACATGTTAAAGTGGACATTAAGTGAACGAAAGAATATAAATAGAGAGTGAGCCTCTTTATTTATCACACACACACTCACTCATTGGGGTGCATGAGTGAGAGAGAAGTAGCTCTCTCAAGTGAGAGAGAGAGAGAGAAGCTGTGGAGATCATCTTTATGTTTTTGGGTTTTACTGCTGCTATTGGTGCTCATTCTATCTCTGAGGAAGTTGTGGGGTTTTCTCCTTTATGGTTTCCCTGAGAGAAATTCTTTGTGTCTCTTGTCTCTTGTCTCTTGTGTTTATTGTTGTGCATGTTATTTTCTCAGTTAAAGATCCTAAGATAATGCTAGCTTGAATGATAAAAATTCTAACAAGGTTGCACATTACTAGGTCCTTGTGAGTGTGAATTACAAATCCAATGGCAATGTCTTCAATAATTTAGCCAATTTAGAAAGTTAATAATGATACAATTGAATTCTATAAGCACACCACTATATTAAATCTTTTTAGATGAAAATGATGCAGTCTTGAGTGCAATGAGAGACTCCATAATATAATAGGAGTTTCCATTATTCGATTATTACACTTGCAATGAAACATATATATAAGCCATACTATTCATTCAATGTCAATGTAAAAATGTGATAACTTATCAATCCCTTATTTAAAGTAACTATAATTCACTTGCAAGGGATAAATCTTGACAATACAAGCATAAGCATACGTTTACCATTGCTAACAAAAATACTAAAACTATAATAGAAACAAACAAAAAAGTAGAATATCCACAATCAAACATTTTTAACAAGATTTTTTGCCACATAAGCCATCTACATTGTTAAATTCATCTTCTAACAACTATATTATATAGACTCATTTGTATACAAAAGAAAATAGAAATTGGAACACCATTTCATAATCTAAATTCATTTATTACCCTTTAAATTCAATGTTTTTAGCAAAACAATATCATTCTATAAGAGATAATAAATAACAGCAGCCTATACATGAATCAAATCCACCAAATTAGTTGCTAATAATTGATTCACTACCAAAACAAAAGAATTAGCTATGAATTCCACCTCTATGACAAACCATGATACCACCAAGGCTTTAGTGTCATTTAGCTCAAACCATTACTATCATGTCTAGTTAATCTATTCAAACTACAAAGCACTCCAAGCCCTCATTTATCCATCAAATAGTCATGGAAATCTCTTACATTTCCCTAGACAACACAAGGAATATATTCCCTTTCTTTGCTAAAAAAATGCCTCGGGATATTCTTCCCTTCAAGAAGTGCTCTTGAATGCATGAAAAAATAATCTAACTATTAGTGGTCTTGGTAATTACATAGGAGAGAAAAAACTTGGCATCAAAGTAGTCAATGAGTATCAATAATATAGTTATAGGTGTGAAGGTGTTTACCTCATCTACTATGTACATTTTGAAAATATGGAAGCATGTGCCTTTTTTTTTATTCTTGACGAACGTTGTAATGAGTACTATGGGCCTTCCAACTATGGTTTCTCTCTCAAACCATCATATTTACTCTCATAATTTCAACAATAAATTCCTCAACTTGTATAGGTTCTTACCGTTCATAAGTATATAGTATTCTAGTTCCATTTATAGTCATCATAACCACAATGACCTTGGGAAAATATCATCTTAACATTGGAGAGGAAAATTCATTGGCACATCATGCCTCCTCCCCTTACCCACAAACGAATAAATGATGAAGGAAAGGCAAGGAGAAACCTTTTGTTTCAAGAGATATAATATCTTTATAAGGACATTACAACTTGGACTTGGCATACATGTAATACAACTATTTATGGAAAATATTGTATGGAGGCATGTCTAAAAGGGAAATACTTTCCATAAGGATATTGACAAGTCCAAATCACTCAAATACCCCCTTTCCTTTTCCTTTGTCTCGGTATCATAGCCTTGTTGTTTCTTCCTCAAGAAACCAATTTAATGGATATTGTAACATGCATGGTCACCCCTATAATACTTTCTAAGTGACAGGGTACTCCATCTACCACTATGAACATAAAATTATGCTACTTTGATGCTTAATTCAGTTTTCCCAGGGGCTTTGATATGACCCTATGGGACTTCTAGGTAAAAATTCTATATCTAGAGATTGAGAGATATAAATTGAGTGAGACTTATTGCATAAAAAATGATATGAAATTCAATCATTGTAGCAGAAATTTCGTAATCAAATCCAAAAAATTGGACACATGGAAGGCCATACACTCTCTCTCTCTAGAATAGGAAAAAAATATGAAGTTTTGAGAAAGTTACCATAAATTTCTCTTGTCACATCAAAATTAGGTTAGACATATGGAATTGCATAGAAGCAATACAGGCTACTACAGGACTAAATCTCATTCTCATAGGGGTTCAAATTGAGGAGATACCTCAACTGAAAGGTCGAGTAACGAAACAATCTCCAAATTAGTGTTTTAAAAGGTATGTTATTTTGAAATTTTGCATAAATTTTGACCAGAAGACCTAATTTAGGTTATTCAAAAGACATTGGAAAGATGAAACACATGATAATATGTTGGAAAAATCATATTATTAAATTTTCATATTATTTTAATATAATGAGGTTGGAAGTTGAAGGTTTTTTTTGGACCTCAATTAAGAGAATGTTATATCTATAGATTCATGGAACATGGCATCGAAAACCTATTAGCCGACAAGATATTAACCAATAGAAACTACAAAAAATTAGAGAACTCACAATCACAACACATGGAATCAAAATTATGCAACAACTAGCTATCAAGGATTCATACCAAAAAAAATCAAATGGTCATAATGAGTTGCAACAAGAAAGTAGGAACATAAGGAAATCCTATTACTTGGTTTCATCACATGTAAATTCATTAACTGCAAATCTTTGAGGACAAATATTTTTGAAGTAGGCTATTATGATGTGACCCTAAGGGGACCATATATAGAGTTAAATGTATAGTATGACACAAGGGGGGGGCTATATTGGGATAAATGCATATGTAATAGGGTCAGGATAATGAAGGGTCTGTAATGCCCCATTTACTGGAGTTTACGTATTTATGCTGGATAACATTAAGTAATACATTTGATTGTATTAGAACACATTCATTGGTATGCAATGTGATCATAAGATAAATTTATATATATATATATATATATATATATATATATATATATATTATGGTTGGCTTATTTATCTTGCTTTGTATTATCTAAGAATATGAATCTTAGTTATACAAAGATAATGTATCATGTGGTGTGCATGATGTTGTGATCTTGATTGATTATACGTTATAATAGGAAAAATATTGAATCAATGTTATCTCAGATATTACTGATGGTTAATTGTCTAGTGTGGCAGGAAACCACCAGTGCATGTTCACGCAAGGTTGCAACAATGGATACAAGGACTCCTGAATGAGTCAAATCTTTGTAATGTCTATAATGAGAAAATTTATATCATGATTTATGATTTTGGAAAAAATAATGCACGTGATTGTTGGTATATGTGCAAACACAGAGATAGTACTTTCCAATGAACCCACATATGGGTAATGGGGATGATATAGGGGAATATACCAACATGAATAGCACTTATTTTCCATACAATGGGTTGAAAAGATACATATTCTTTTACCCATGAAACGCATGTTTCTGTGAGGGTATGTCGTGTACTCAGTCACTCACAAGGATTGACTGAGGGGCGTGCAGTAACGTGTCATCCTTATTCCTCAGTAACCATTAGTCTCTCCCTGGTGTAGATAGGACCAAGTTAACATGGTCTCATCTATTGTACGAAATCCCCACAATGGAAAACATTATATTTGAAGGGAATGAATATTGTCATGGCACCCTTGATATCATCGTGATAAAGAAATGCAATTAATGAAATATACCACTAAAAATATATAAGGTGCTCTAATGATATTTAAATAGATAATAAATTCATGAGTTGGAAATAGATCAAATAATGTATGTAATAATAGGAAACATCACATACACAATAAAATAGAGAAAGTATTTACTAATTAAAATATTGGAAACACAAATGCACACATAATGCTAGGAGAGAAAAACAAAAATCAAGGAAACATTTTGAATGAAAATAGGAAAAATTAAGGAAAGCAATGATAAAATAAACTTTAGAAAGTGTAAGAAAATAAAAGTGGAAACGTAGAAATTGCATATACATATGAGAATGAAATCCACATAAATGGAATTAAGATGAGTTCAAAATAGAAATATATAAATAGTATTTTACATAAGAAAAAGAGAGAGAATCTCATAAGGCTATAAATAAGAGAAGAGGGATTTTCACTCAGATAACCTTTTCTTCCCTAATATTGGATGGATGAAATAATTGAGTTTGAAGGTGGCTATGGAGAGTTTGGTTAATCAGTTTGTGAACGGGGTTGGGAGGCCCCTTAGTGAATCTATGCATTATAATCGTGCTAAATGTATATCCATACAATCCTCATTGCAGCTCGGAAGATCCTAGGGAAAGAAGAGTACCCTAGGAGTGGTAGGGTAGTCAACTGGTGGGGTTATCTTCATTGGAAAGCTAATTCGAGGATCGGATTTCTCAAGAAGCATGTGTTCATCGATGATGGAACAAGCCCTAGCCACAACAGGAGATCAATAAATCAATAACATCTTGAACATCGAAAATCAGGTTTAATGTATTGTTGATTTCATGTTATATATAAATTAGTTTTTCTTTGGTGTGTTTGAATTTGTTTAGTATTTTGTAGCATTGCATTTTGTTGCACCTGCAATGATTTCCCAAAATTCTAAAAAAATTTAGGACCCTCCTTTACTTTGAATTATGTTGGTTCTTTCTTGATTTCAGCCTATTGATTTTTGGCCTATGGATTTTGGAGCGTCTTCTAGCCTTTTGGTTGCTGTAAATTGAGTGGTTTTTTCTCTTTCAATGCTTAAAAGGATCCCATCTTCAATTAAGTTCATCGTCATCTTGCAAATCTTTCAAAACCTTGTCGATCGGGAGTTAATTTTTTCGTCTGTTTTGCCATTGCGGGCGGTTTAATGATCTTCCTCCCCGCCGTTGCGGCCCGTTTCCGAGTCTTGGACTTTCGTTTTTGTCCCGACCATTTCGGGTGGTTTTGGAATCTTCCGACCGTTGCGCGTGATTTTTTGATTCTCCTTCGTTGCGGACGGGTTTTGGTTCTTCATCGGAGGAATGTAAATTCTTCTTCGTCCGACATTGCAGACACACTGCTTAATTCCCTGTTGCGGACGACATTTTACTCTGAGGGCCCGACGTTGTGGAGGGGTTCGAACTCTTGATCATCCGATCAAGGTGTCCGCCGACGCCCGACGACGGTGATTAAAACGTTATTTATTTTTTGCGGGTGAGTGAGTACAAGGGGTTGTCCGCCGTTGCAGAGGAAGTGGAGTTCTGGCCACCCGACACGGTTTCAGTTCGCGCCCGATGGATTTTTTCCTGCACGTGTGGTAGTTTTTCAATATATACGGGGCGACAAACGGGGTTTTGTATTGTTTTCAAGCGCTGTCGCGGTAAGTTGAGCTGTCGTTTTAGGAGCGCATGAGGATCTAGCTGTTGGTGTACCAGTGTCCAAGTGGCAGAAGGAGAAGTCTAACCGGCATCAACTCACTCGTTTGTTGGATTGCTAGGTAGGATCTTTACACCCTAACATCGTGTTTTTTTCAAGGTTTCGATTAAGGGATTTATGTATTGGTTCGAGTATTGCTAGAATTAGGCCCCCATAGTTCCTTTTCGCTCGCACGAGGAATTTTTCTCCCGCAGGTAGAGTTGTCATAATCGTCTCCCTGGTGGTTTGTGCCCGTTTTTCTTCTTTTTAGGGTTTCCGGTTGGATAGCTGTTTGCGGGGGGAGTTTTTCTTTTTAGAACCCACGTTTTATTTTGTCACGGCCGTTTCAGTCTCGCCCTGAGCAGTAGAGGAAGGCCAGGTGCAGGCGGCCGTCATGCCGCCTGCACCTGGTTTGTTTCCTTATGATGATGATATCCATCGGTATTTTCGAAGGGGTTTTCTTTTTCTTTTTATTTTTGCCGAAGCTTTGATGGTGAATGCTTATCTGGTTAGTTTCCCTAATGAGTTTGCCCATTTTTTTTTCGATCCATAACCTCCGCCCGCGCCGCGCAGTTCGTCATTGTCGGCTACCTTAAAACCCTAGGGCCGTGCCGCTGTTAGCATTTAAGTTCTGGGGGAGGCATGAATAGTGGTGTTGGTGAGAGCTCCCTGTGCGGAAAGTTGTTGTGGACTCCCGCGGTTTATAGTCGCACCGATGTAACTTCCATGTCCGCGAGCAGCATAAGCTTCTACCGTTTTTTCATCCCTACTAAAACCATGTCTGAGTTCGGAGATTTATAGTCGCACCTTGCGTTTAAAATTTATGCATTTGCATTTCATATCGTTTGATTGGAAAATGGCGAACTATGGAATAATGTAATTTTGAGGCTAGGCCATTTAATGAATATTTCCATTTTTTATTTTACACCACATTAAGACCTTGCTCATTATAGTGCAGTGGTAGACTGAGTCCCTTTTGTGCTAATAGTTTTGACAGACAAGGCATGACGGGATTGTGTGTACATGTGTTGGCCTATTTCTTGTTTACATATTAACATAGAATAATAGTATGTTGCAAAATATTGCACGACCATTTCAAATCTTTCAGCCGGAAGGGCCTAAGTCTAATCCCGTTATAGCTCTGATGCACTTGAGAAAAGATAAAACTGCTGCAAAATGTTCACAAGCCTGAAAATGCTTAATATCATAATGTTGTACATTGCAGGAAAAATCTACAATGTCCAAGAGGCAGAAGAAGAAAGCCCCAGCGGTGGAGGAAGTACCAGCACCAGACACAGAAGCAAAAACTGAGTACATCTATGAAGACACCCAATGTGTCCCGGGGGTTGAACCTGAATATAAATGGGGAGACATATACAGGATGATTTCCCGCAAGGAAGTCCCAGACACCAGTCTTGAGGAAGCACCCATTTACACAAACATAGAAAAATCTGCCATTATGAAAGTTGCCACCAGGCCCGAGCTGTTTCCATGCCCGGAGGTGATGAGATGGGTTCTACCAAATACCAACCACAACTCAATGCTTATGTGTAATGTCGAGGGCCAGGGTTATGCCGCCTTTAGCCCTGGGTATGTGGCCTTATCTTACCACCTGCTGGAGCCTCAGCTCTTCCTGACAAATGAATGGCTGGACAACATTAGGATGGATTTTGTAGAAACCATGAAGAGAATGCTCTTGCCAAGGAAGCTATACCGACATAGAGCAACTGAAGAATATGACACAGCCAGTCTCAGACCTACTTACAGATTCATAGCTCTAATGTTGAATAGGATCTTCGGGAGAGCCAATGGCAGACTATTCAAATTTGAGTGGATACCCCTGATGTTCTATGTGGCCACGGAAGGCACGATCTTCAACTGGGCAAGTATAGTATCAAGCAGTCTCTCCTCTTGTGTGGCTGCAGCTGTAGAAGGAGAAGCCAGGAAGAGATCTGAGCTTTATATGAGCTCGATCCTGATAGATTGCATTCTTTGTCACCAGCCTTTCCCCGGCCTCCAGTGTGTATGGGATAGAGACAGAATGCCTGTATATGCGGCCTACAAACCTCTAGGGGCTCATCTATATCACAATCACTATAGAGAGGTCTGTGAGCAGTTCCTCATGCCATTATATACACTCATCTTCCAAAAAGAATGTGATTGCATGTCAGAAGACGCTATGCAGTTCATTGATGAATATGGAGATTACTTTCTGACTGAAAATGGTATGTATATTAGGATGTTTGGAGGGTCAAAGACCCCTTTTTTGCTGCCCAAATATGCTACAGATTATATAATCCACAAGGAGGCAGTCAGACAAGTATACATTGATGGATTTGGTCACTTCTTGTTCCAATACAAGAAGACTGCCTATCCCCCCCTTCCATTTAAACTGGGAAATTATAAATTCACAAATGTAAAACAAGCGCCCGAGTTCATAGAAGAACTAGGGAAGTTCCGCTTTGGCGAAATGACTTTTCGAAGGAATGATACTCATGGCAGAGTAGCGGAACACTGCAAGAAACGCAAGGTGACCTACGATTACAGCCATTATTTTGATAGCGATGAATCAGTTTATAGGATGGCTCCAAATATGACAGAGCTCCGCAAGAGATTCAAACCTAAGCAATCCACCAAGGGTGGAAAAGGATCTGAGCAAGAGAAGGATGAACAAGCTAGGGCTGAAGAAGCAGCCAGAACAATAAGAGAAGAGGCTCAAAGGTTGAAAGAGGAGGCTGCAGAATGGCTGCAAAAAGGAGAAGAAGAAAAGAGGAAAGCTGCCCAGGAAGCAGCTGAATTGGCAAAAGAAGCAGCCAGAGAAAAGGAAGGAGCTTCTAGGAAAGAAGCCGAAGAGACCCAGAGAAGGTTGAATGAAGAGCTTCAAAGGCAAGAAACTAAAAAGATAGAAGGAACACAACAGCAGGCTTTTGAAACACAAGCAGGGCAGAGCCAAGGAGAGGAAAACCCTGAAGTGCAGATCCTTCAAGTGCCCGCCACCATTACTCCTTCAACCTCTACGCTTCAGTTAGTACCCTTCGTGCAGAAAAGGGGGGAGGAAGTCCCTGACTTTACCACGGTATATTATGACAGGGCTACCAAAAGAATCATGAGGAGAACAGAGAAAAGGATAGAAGCAGAAGGAATGACTAGCAAGATGATATCAGATAAAGCTGTGATGGTAGGGACAGATGTAGATCCAAGGTTTACCATAAGTGTCGGGAAGGCAGCCATACATGCTTCGGAAGATAACATAGATCGAATGATGAATGAAATAGAATCTACCAAGAAAACCTCCTCTCAGCTAAAGGACACCCTGAGAAAGGAAAGAGAAGAGGGCAATAAACTTAAAAGGAAATATGATCATGTGCTCAGAGAAATGGAGGCTACAAAGAATGAAATCTACACCATCCAGGTAGCAGCACATGCACAGGAAACAACACAAGAAGCCCTGGAAAGAGCACAGCAAGAAATTCTGGACTTGAAAAATGAAAGAGAATAGATGAGGGCGAAGATAGAAGACCTGGAAGAGCAACAGAATGTTATATACAAGTCCAATGCTGCATATGTTAAAGAACTAAAAGAGCAGCTGGAAGTAGCAAAGGAATAGCAGGTTGATCTGCAGCCGACCAAAGAACACATCCAGGCCCAGAAAGCTAAGGTGTTGCACCTGCAAACTGCTCTAGAAGAAGAAAGATGCCGGATCCTCCAGGTTGATAGCTGATTGGAAGAAATCCTGGAGACTGCTTCTTACTTTGTTGATAGGTCACAAGATATCCTTGAAGTATTGACCACCAGGATGGCAAGGGTAGAGAAAGGTGAGGAAGTCCCAATAGGACTATCAGACAAGAATAGACAAACCCTTCAGCGATATTATGACTTGATGGAGTTCGCTATCACTACTACAGAGGACTTCAAGAAAACTGTCCAGAAAACAAAAGGACTTTGCATCGAATTTTTCAGGAGATCCTTAGTCATTTACAACCGGTGTCAAGTAGAAGCTGAGCAAAGGCTACACGAGTTCCCAGATCATGACTCATTTATAGAAATGTTGCAAAGAAGACAACAAGAGGAGGAGGCCAAAGTACAATGCATCAAAGCCATTGATGAACAAACCCTGAAGATTGAATAGGCCATACAGCTGTTTGTTTGCAGCTCCTAGAAGAACAGGTGAGACTAAATGCAACCAGGGTCGAGGCCATCAAGAAAAAGGCTGAAAAGTTTGAGATTAATATCCAATTCTTGGAGCCCAATTCTTTTGAAGATCTCGCCAGTGAAGCTGCAGCATGGAAGAAGTTCCTAAAGAGTCAAGCGGGGCCCTCTTAGTGAGAAATCGGTCATTGTAATATTGTAAAATATTTGTAAAAGTTTTGGGAAAAGGGGGAAGCGTTAGGAAGACCAAGGGTTGGGATGCCCAAAGGTCCCTTTGGGCAGCCCAACCATTTCTTGCATTTTGTATAAAAGTAGGAGACATAGATAATGAAAGGGTTTTTTTTCCCAGTAATACTGGAGGACCTATTGTAAGAAGAACTACTTCATTTTGCAATAAAGATTTCAGTTTGCCTGTTGGAGAAAGATATGTGAAGTTTCCAAATGCTAACAAATGGATGGCGGAAAGATGAACTACTTTATTTTTCAGCTTGTGTCCATAATTCGTGAAATCCTTCTAACTTCATGACCTATGTCTTGTTAAATGGTTTCTGATTCATTGTGTGGAAAGTTCACTCAGAGTAATGCTTGTGGCTCATATAACAGTTAGCTATCTGATTGTTAGAATATTTTCTTGTTCATGTGTTATAAACGTAAATATCAGCTATCTGTAATTTGGTTTATTATACATGGAGATAATGCATTACTCATTAATAATCATTTTCTAGCTCCCCGGGGATAGGTAGTTAGGTGTTTAGATAGTTAGTTGTTTTACTTCATAGTTGCATATGTGGTTTGGATGTTCGAGAACCTAAGACGAGAGGTAAGAACCTGCGCAGCACTTTGTGTCGTTCCTTGCATCTTTATCACCCTGCATAGTTAAGATAGGCATGTGCATTGCATACATTAAGTCAAAATACAAATTCCGGTGGACCGGGCCGCAACCGGTAAACCCTTGTTGTTACTTTGACCTACGGTAGCCGGACCATAAACCGGACGGATTCCCTATACCAAACAGTCAACGGGCTAGTTGGGAACGTTGATTGGGGAGAATCCCTTACTGTTGCCGCCTGCGAATTTCCAGGCCTCAACACATTCATAATATATATTGAATAAGAAGTTCTTTGAAGTGAGGGGTGTCACACTGTTTAATTTATTGATTATTTGAAAAGAAAAACTTTGTGGTTAATTTATCTAGATTTTATATTCATGCATATTAGTGTGAGAACGTATTCTAGACCCATGGAGGGTCGCCACATATGGTATCAAAGCGAGTCGATTCCTAAAGGACCTGGAGCTAATAAGTTAGATCAATAGTATATTTTACTTATGAAATCCAAATTAATCCATGTTCATTAACCATGATGGTTCTGTGTATAGAATGATTAATATATACTTATAATAGACCTACCCATTTTAACTCAATGTGCATACCCAACATCCAAGGACTGTATAATTCATGACAAAATTTTAGAATTGAATGAAAAGAGGAAAGTTTCCTTATAAATCATTGTCAAATGTATGTTAAACTAAATTTAGAGCTTGTTTAGGATCATAAGATTCATCTAATGCAATTGTGGATCGAAGATTATTTTGAGTTTTGTTGTTAAGTTGAACTATAGATTGTTTAAGTTATTAGATCCATCAAATGTAGCTTCTGAATCGATGTCTGTTAGGAAACTATCGTCAAATTTAATTGCATATAGAATAATTTCTATAAACATGTCAAACATATTACTTACCCTCTAGCTCGAATTCATCAGCCATACCTGCAAAAACGGTCCATTCTTTGTCATTTACTGTAAAATTATTTTGCAAGTCAATTTAATTAGCCATTGTACTCTTTTCTATTTTTTTGTTGTTGTTCTTTACATTCAATCTTTCGGCGGCATCAAATAACAACAGCGAAGTCTACCTAAACCCTGAAAGACTAAACAAACATTTGTTTTCAAGCACCGAAACCCTGTCACCGTTGACGTCGATGAAATTATGGTCGTAATGATGCCCTACGACTTGTCGTTTACTGTTTTCGTCACCTAGCAATATTTCCGACGAATTTTGGAACCGAAAGTTGTAAACGGGGTCAAGGCAATATATGGAGATTTTACGAAGGAAACCTCTATGAATTCCACGTCTGATAATACGATAGCAATGCCCTCCACCACACAAGTTCTAATCATGCTACGATGCTCCATCAAAAAAGGCATGGGGATTCTTTGGCGATTTGAACATCCCTCAACATACGTATATTTGAATCATCCTTCATCTAAGGGAAGAAAGAGAAAATGTTGATTCCATTAATGGCCACCACCTCTAGACAGCATAACCTTTCTTGAAAAATAACATTGTTCCAAGAGATCCATATTTAACCAGATAAATAGGAAGCATATTTATTTCATTTATTAACTAGTTATTTGAATAGTTTCGGTCTTTTGGGGGTGAATCCAGTCAGTCCAGTTCGCAAGCTAGAGGGATCATGGATCTAGTCGCATTCACCTAGCGATCCTTTTCCCCATTTGATTAGCCTCTGTTGTAAGTTTCCTTCATGCTCCATTAAACTTCAATTCAACAAGAAGAGGATGGATGAGTTTCAGATTCCCTTGCTCGCCTATACACCAAGCAAGAACTTTAGCACATAGACCATGAATCATTCAGTCAAGAAGATCTTTATTGTGGAAAATCCAAGAAATGTGCAACGAATATACAATATGAGTGTGTAGGTGTATTACAATAAATTAACTCTAAGTTATTACCAGTCGATAGATTTTTGTATTCCCAAAGGGCTGTAATAATCCTTCAATAAATTTGTTTAAATTTGTTTAATAAGCTTTGTGATAGTAATAATCTCGAATTAAACATTACTTTAATATTATTTGATAAATTGGTAAATGGAATTATTATTAAACACTACTCACAATAGAAAACTGCGGCTCGTCATAGAAAATGTAGCAAAATAGCTCGTCATAGAAAATGTAGCAAAATAGAAACCGCATGTAGATCACAAAGTTTCCGCAACAAAATAGAAACTATATCATTGAGCTCTAATTAATTCTAATTATTTAAATAAGGTTGCCGCAACAAAATAGAAAGTATATCATCAATTTCTAGTTAATTATAATTATTTAACTAAGGTTGGTATGAAATTGACAGTGCAGTTTATCTCAACTAACCCGTCATGTAACAACTGTGAATAAACTCACATAAATGAGTAGGGAAAATGGCAATATTGTAGCAGAAATTGGATTATGAGAAACAACATAAAAAATAATAACAAACGGTTAAATTAGACATGTTCTTAATCATTAATTATTTGGCTTGCATATAGAGAGTGTCGGTGTATCCATGCAACGGGCATC
Source organism: Pseudotsuga menziesii (assembly GCA_001517045.1). NCBI lineage: Eukaryota > Viridiplantae > Streptophyta > Pinopsida > Pinales > Pinaceae > Pseudotsuga > Pseudotsuga menziesii. Next base: position 751,934 of record LPNX010330204.1, read on the forward strand.
TTAATCTTGATTAGAATAAAGAAAGCCCATTAAAATTGATGTATATAGCATCTAATTATACTTATTTAATTTCTCTGGACGTGGATAGTGAGAGGATGCCAATGTGTTTTTTTTCATTAGATCAAGGAATTTTACATATGAATTCAACGCCATGTAGACCTATAGTGAATAATCATTTGGTTGATTATGTTCCAAAAATTAAATGCCTCATTGATTTTTATTTGATTTTTGTCAAGATCAATCTTCTGGAAACAATTTCCACAAATCTTCTTTATAATTGCATATTATTATAATATTCATGTCTATAAATATAGACATAGTATTCTTTTTAAAGTAATTTGTAAGATGATTGAGTATTTCAAAAGTAAATTGACAATTTCAGTGAGAATTCATTGTCAACATACCATAAATATAAATATGAACACGATGGACATTCTTTGGAATAGAGTGAGGAACCCACTCATTCATAATCAAAATGTTTTTATATGAATAATATATCATTATATGTCTATATAAAGAATATATCAACATGCATTCACGTATAGTATAGCCAACTTTGTCACAGGTATATAGGTAGTGACAATTGTATATATATACTTTTAAACATGGATATGGATCAAATGTATCCACTTCAACATTAT
>LPNX010330204.1:772044-803756 GCA_001517045.1 Pseudotsuga menziesii
GTAGATGTATATATATAACACACCAATAATTATATTATCTTAACAATAATCATATTCAGAGGAATGTATATTGTATACAACAGTGGAAAAAAATTCTTGAACAATCAACTAGAAAGACTTCAAACCCTTGAACTTTTCTATGGAAAACATTAAATAATAACACAACAAATTATCATCATTGTGCTCAAATTTTTTTTGCTCTAGTCGGGTTAGTTCCCATCCATTCAATGAAGACATTCTTTGATTCCAAAGAGATTGCAGAAAGTGCACCATTGATAATGGGAGGCAAAGCTATTGTTCTACACCATGTAACCACATTTACAAAGGGAAATGTCAGCACAACAAAGAATAACCTGCAACTTTATTTCCAACTGGGAAACCTGCAAACTATAGACTTCACAAAAAAATATTTAATAGTCAGAACTAGTTGAATTATTCTCCCTTAACAACAATTAAAAAGGTAATTGTTGGATGTAAAGAGATATGAAAGAGAACATATACGCACTCATCTTTATAAATAAATTCTTAACACTCAGTAGGTTTAGCCTACAGCTTATCATCTAATTCCTTGCACCTACAACTTTGTTTAGAACAACAGATAGAGACCGCAGTTGTAGAACAGGGTTTCTACGGGAAACTAGATCTAATATCGAAATGAAACCAATTAGATGATAGGTAGAGTTGGGATATTAACCTGGGGATATCTTAACACATATACACAACATAAAATATCTCTTACCCTGCATATTGGTAGGGAACATACCATGTAACTCTTGGTAAGTTATATCAACTCTAATATAAAGGTCTAGTATGTCTACTCTATTGTGTTCTAAAGTTGTACCAACAGAAGATGTTAAGAGTGATCAATGGTTAGTGCCCAGATGATCAATATTTGATATGCAAGTGAGTCACTGCAGCACAAATGTAAAAGAATAAAATGACATAAAAAATCTAGGACATAATTTTCACTAGTTCATCTCATGAATTCAGCATCCTCTTAGTATACCCTATTGTGATAGAAAGTTATGTAATAGCACTAGTTATGAATCAACACTTCACTAAATAAAAGATTGAATCAAATTAATATATGTGACAATACTTGCATTACTTGATACATGGCCATTTCCAACATATCACTAGCATAGATTTATCTTAACTCTGAATCTATGGAAAAAGGTTATACTAAAAATATTAAGTTTATAGCTCTAACCTTAAACTTGTGAAAAAAATGTTATTAGATTAAAGCTGCAACATTTGGCTTGAGACTATTGGAAAAATTTTCAAATCTTGGTTTCAACTGCACTTCATCAAAACTATGTTGGAAAGACCTATTCTCGGCTCTCGCCATTTTCTCCAATATTGCAATTGTAGGATCTGTTCCAAACATCTACATGAGAAAATTGAAGCATCTACATTAATATAATGGCAAAGTGTTAAAGAATTGTAACTTTGTAATATATTCTAGATGTATTGATTGTATTCATCCATCAGGAAATGAGTTTGGTCATGTAAGAGTCATTGAAAGAATCAATGTAAACCTTTGGATGTAAGTTGGGTCAATAGTACCCAAGTGTCATTACAATAAATATTATTTTTGGTGTCTTTCTATACAAGTCGTCCCTATCAGTTAGAGAAGTTGACCCTGTTGGGTCTTAGGTCAATTCAAGTGACAAATATAAATAGGGGGGTGCTCCCCTTCATTTGTACACACTCACTCAAGAAAGTTTGCAAGAGAGAGAATAACAAGTACGCCAGAAAGAAGAGAGAAGAAGTTGTATGGGTTTTTCACTGCTATGTTGAGTTCTATACTGAGGAAGTTTTGTGGTGCTTTCTCCCTTATGGTTTCCCTGAGGAAAATATTTGTGTTCTTTGTGTTACTGTGTTTGTTGTTCTTTCAGTGATCCTACTAGTGAAAATTGTCTTAATATATAATATAAGCAATTAAGAAAAACTTAACATGGTATCAGAGCTACCTTAAAAGGATTTGTTGCATATCTAGGGTTTGTTACTTCGAGCAAATCCCTTGATAGATCATCGAGGAAAGAGGGATCACTCAACTCACCCTAGAATGGTACAACTTTCTATGAAAATAGAACTGAATTCCAAGAAGTTTTATTTTTGGACCAGATACTACTATCGGGAATAACTAAGGCTTCAATTTTCTTTGAGACTCCATCATCAATCTCAGAAAAGGAAAGATATAATCTAGTTCACCCTAGGAAGGTGTATCGTTTCCATCACTCATCCCTATTAGTTATCCCAACTAAGAAATTAAGGTTTCTACATCAAACCCTAGGTCATCCCGAAGAAGGTCAGCCAAAAGTTGTATTCATCAAGTAAGTAATACTTCTTCTAATTCCATTTGAAGTTCTCATTCTGTAAAAATATGACAAAGAGTGCAAAGCTACATGAGAAGCTTGAGGATGCTGAAAAATTTAGAGCATGGAAGTATCGGATCATGTTCATCCTAGAAGAAAATGATCTAGAAGGATTTATAAAGGAGGAAGTGGCAGAACCAAAAGAAGTTGAATCTAAGTCCAAATACAAGAAGGATTTGATCAAGGCTAAGAGAATCATAGCTGATTCCATCAAGGATAACTTGATTCCTCAAGTATCCACAAGGAGGAAACCAAAAGAAATGTTTGATGCTCTATCAGGCTTATTTGAAGGAAGAAACATCAATAGAAGCATGACCTTGAGGAATCACCTCAAAATTGTAAAGGCTCAAAACTCAGAAGCCATGCAATCATATTTCACAAGAGTAGCTCAAATCAAGGAGTAGTTGAAAGTTATTGGTGATATGGTTGAAGAAGCAGAAATTGTAATGACCACCTTGAATGGTCTTCTAAGAGATTGGGAATCCTTTATTCGAGGAATCTATTCAAGTAGAAGACTAACCAAGTTCCAACAGTTATGGGGAGAATGTGTTCAAGAAGAAGAAAGAATAGCAGCTAGAGAAGAGAAGCTAAATGAAAATGAGGATAAAGCTTTGGCATTCCATACCAAAGGCAAGAACAAGAGAAAGAGTTATGACCATCCTCATATAAATACTAAAGGGTTTAAGAAGTCCAAGAAATACTTCTCAAATTATGAATGATTCACTTGTCATAAGATGGGATACATTGCTATAAACAGTCTCATGAAGGAAGAATGAGTCAAGAAGAAGAAAATATTTCAGGCCCATGTTGTTGAATACAATGATCAAGAAGATGAGAAAAGAGCTAATGAAAATGAAGATTCCTGTGAAGAATATGTCTTGATCTCTGCACTCACAAGTTCAGTCTCACTATGGAATGACACCTGGTCAGTAGATAGTGGTGCCTCCAAGCACATGACAGGTTACAAGGACTCACTCTTATGTCTTGCACAAAAGGAGTCCCCACACAAACTAATGCTTGGAGATGATTACCAATATCCCATCAAAGGAATGGGAGAATCCTCCTATAAGATGGAATTTGGAAAGTCCGTGAAAATGAAGGATGTCATGTATGTCCCAAGACTAAAGAAGAACCTTGTTTCTATCTTAGCCTTCGATAAGAAAGGTTCTAGAGTTTATTTTGTGGATGGAGAAGTTCTCATATGGACAAAAGGAAAAACTATAGATTATGCAGTAGTGATTGGATTCGAAGAAGGAGGACTGTACATATTAAAGGGACATGTAGATTCATCATTGATGAGTAGTACGATAATTAGGCCATGTGAGCTATGGCACATAAGGCTTTCTCATATACATTACAAAGCATTTCCAATTGTGAGCAAGGTTGTGACATGATTACTAGAGATTCAGATATATCATGAAGGAGTGTGCAAAGGATGTGCACAAGGAAAGAATACTAAGAACCCTTATCCAAACAGTGACAGCAAAGAAAAAGGGATCTTAGATATTATTCATTTAGATATATGTGGTCTAATGCAAACTACTTCATTAAGTAGGTATGTTTACTATGCTTCCTTTATTGATGACTACTCCTACAAAACTTGGATCTATTTCTTGAAGAATAAAGATGAAGTGTTTGAAAGGTTAAAAGAGTTTAAGTCCCTTATAGAAAACCTTTCTTAAAAGAGGATCAAGATCTTAAGATCAGATAATGGAGGAGAATTCACATCAAGTGAACTAAATGAGTATTGCAAGGAATATGGGATTAAAAGGGAGCTAACTATTCCCTATAATCCACAACAAAATGGTGTAGCAGAAAAAAAGAATAGATCTATCATGGAAGCTTTAAAAACCATTATCTGTGATCAAGATCTACCTATGTACCTGTTGGAGTAGGGTCTCGCAGCTACAGAAGAAGCTGCTAATTTTGGCGAAAAGATAAGTTTTGGCGGAAAGAAGATAAGGCGGAGCTACGACGCCGTAACACGGTTCCAGCTACAGAGTAGAGCCGGAAACCATGACTTTTGAGATACGAAAGTCAAAGAAAGGCATCGGTACCTGAACGGCTGAGAAGGGAGAGCTCACCCACTGCATTGAAGGCAGCGGTGGAAGACAGGAGGGCTCAGCGACCCTCATAAAGAAGAAGGAGCAACGAGGCTCAAGCATTGAAGACGAAGGACAGAGAAGTGAAGCGGTGCATAGTACCCATGATCAGTGCCGGGAAGCATGGAAGATTGCAGAGAGCTGTGGTGTGACGGGGAGTGGCTACCTCAAGGATAGAGAGGACCGACTGTCACTAATTAGGGTTTTGGGTTACTGCTGGGACAGGCCCACAGTGTTGTAATGGCACGACCTTCGGGCTGCCTATATAAGAATGTAATTTTGTATTGTAAAGGGTTAGCTAGTTGGTTTGATAGAGAGACAGTCATGATCGAAATAGGCAAGAAGGGTAAGTAGACTGTTGTAAAATCCGATCTCTGGTTCTGGGTCTAGCGGTAGCAATCTTACTGAAACCGGTAGCCGGCTTGTAGAGCATGCATGTAACGATCCGCAAGGATCGACTGAGGGGGAAGAGTATGTTGTAAGAGAGACAACGTAAAGGTAGAGAAGAAGGATCTAAGAGAGAAGATCTTGAGCTACATATGAGGTGCAGTAGAACTGTGTTTGCCTTCCCCTAAGCTATAATAGAGAAGCACAGTTTTGTGGACGTAACTCCCATCCTGGGGGCGAACCACGTTAAAATCCCGTGTTCTGTGATTGATTTGCATATTGTGTTTATTTGCTGCATCTATCTGATTATGTTATGCAATCTGCTTACAGTTAATATATGAATGATTGTTTGGTTACAACACTACAGAAAGGTATATACAAGTCAAAGTCCTTGTCACTTCGTACAGGGACTTAGTTATGCTTACCTTAGATAGTTAATTAATCGCAGTAAGACAGTATGGGTATCAGGTCTTGTGCGTCGACATGAACAATGTTAAGTGCACTAAGCCGCAGGCGAAGGGTATCACAAGAAGGAGATACCGCACTGGCAGAGGAGCTGCGGTGCAAGATACCGCAGGCTGAGGACTTAGTGTTGAGCAGGGGCTACGCGTTGCACGGGGTGAGGTGATGCGGTGAGACTGGGACTATTGTAAGAGAGAAGAGTCCACGCGACGTGCATAAGGGTAGAGATACCGCAGCTAGAAGGGCCGCGAGCAGGGACTAGACCACGCATCGCGAGCAGAGGATCGCGCGGTGTGCATGAAAGAGATCTCGTAGCTAGGAGAGCTGCGAGCCACCAGTAGGATCGCTACAGAACCTGGTCCAAGACACTTGAGTCCTTGGCCAACCCATTAGGATCACTTTGGGTGAGACTTTAGGCTGCGGTGCGGTCTGTCGCCGAAAGGGCCAGTGAGCTAGGGGTGTTGTTGGTTGACTATAGTAAACCCGGGTCTGCCCATGCAATCAACAAATGGTTCCGTTGCTGGTTTAAACGACTGGGATTTAATGTTCTGTTGGCATCCTACCAGAGAAGAGTTTCACCAGTGGCTAGATTTAGACTTAAGAGAGTTTTCCAAGAAAGAAAATTGGAGTCCTAGACTAAGCACAGAAGCCTGGTTAGAAAAGCATATCGCTTCAGACATACACGCTATATTTTTTGCAACCTATGGAAACGAGCTTTTCGACTGGTTATCCAAGTTGACAGATAGGAACACATTCAAGAAGAAAAAAAACATTGTCTGGACACTGAAGCTGATTCAGACCGTACAAAACCTCGACAATTCGATTACAAGAGCAGTGGACTTCTGGCTGACAAGTGTGCTAGAAGGCTTTGTTACAGAATTTGCAGTTAACCAGAGAAAGAGCTTCAGCGCAGCTGAACGATACTTCTTCAGTGGATATCGTGGTAAGTACCTAAGATCTCTAAATTTGTCCCTTAAGATGCTGCTATATGAAAAAGGAACAATGGATCTAGTTTCAGATGAATAAGTAAAGATAGTAATGTCACAAGAGTTTGAAAGTGATTTTGATGACATTGGACGAACACGTAGTGGAAAGAAGTATAAAGTAGATTTTAGCTCTCCTGTATTTGAAGACAGTTCAGACAATATTAGACAACAGAGTCCTAGTACCACAAACGAACCAGAGGGGGGTATCCCTTACCACCCCTATACCCCACAGAAATAGACAGGGACTCAGAATAACCCCTTAGGTACTCCATCTAGTAGTTCGTAGCCAATACCTACTCCCGCTACATCACCTTCACCTACATGGCTAAGTGGTAGTAACCCCGTCATTCAGAACCCACCACAGAGGAATAGAATGGGAGACAACATGAAGCTACCTATTTTTAAAGGTACAGGAGCAGAAGACCCGGAACAGCACTGGTTCCTATGTGAAGCCATGTGGACCATTAAAACCATCAACGATGATAACCTTAAACTTGTACAGTTGGTCACCACACTCAAAGACAGAGCCTTGACATGGTACATAAAGTATACTACATTACCCAAGACACTTGCCCAGGTTAAGAACGCCATGATCAAAGAGTTTAAGAAACCTAATTCTGAGTCTCAGTGCATAACAGAGCTCAAGGATATTAAACAGCTTCCATCAGAATCAATATGGGACTTTGACCAGAAATTCAAAGCCCTTATAGACCAAGTAAGCTTTGACTTTGCGCCAGAGCAGCATAAGGAATGATTTATTGCAGTGCTGCTCCCTCACATCAGACTACCACTAATGCAATAGAAACTCACTACTCAAGATGAAGCACTGGAGATGGCAATGAAACTGGAGGCTTCACCTCTAGCAGAGACTACCACATGCATGACAACCCTACAGAACCAGTTGGCCAACCTCACGTTACAGATACACGAACTTAAGAAAGGAAAAGAGGTTATGCAAGACATATGGTGCATAAAGTGTAGAGCACAGGGTCATACCAAAGACAACTGTCCAGTCTTCGCAGAATATTTAGCATCAGGGGCTCCTAACCCCTTACCACGAACACAAGGGCCATGGTGCGAAATATGTAAAACACAAGGACATTCGCCTCAGCAATGCCCTTTGCTTCAGAAGTATGTACAGACACCTAAGAACCTATACTGTGTCTTCTGCAAGTCCGTCGGGCATGATGAACAGGACTGCCAAGCCTATGATCTCATGTTAGATAGAAAACATGATGTGTACAGAGTCCAATCAGAAACACCGGGTCCAGCAGCAGGACCACAGCCGGCTCAGGCTTATGGAGGCCGTGCAGGAGGATTCAGAGGATGAGGCTGCGCAGAAGGCTTTGTACGTGGAGAAGGCTTTGGCCGAGGAGGAGTTTTTGGCCAAGGTCGTGGACCGATCACTTGTTATAATTGCAGAATCGCAGCTATGGAACTTGCAGTACGAGCCACACCTGCAAGATGGTGGTACGCGCATAAAGAAAATATCGCATCATGGGATGATATTAAAAGATTGATGGCAATCAGATTTACGGTCGACAAAGAGTATGTTCAGCAGAGGTACATAGGAGAAACTGATCCTAGAGCACACATTCAAACATGTGAACAGAGCTGGTCGGACATTCCAGAGGATGAATGGGTACACAGATTCATCCACACATTGGACGCAATTCCAAGGAACTGGTACACAGAGACTGAATTGCGCAAAGGGACGACTACATGGCCACTTATGACAGACAGTTTCCTGCTCACCTTTGAGTTTGAATCAGAATATCCAAGTATTGCTCAGACCCTAGACATAATCAAGACCAAGATATTTGAGGATTTCACCATCTCAATGCCAGTACAACCTGAGTGGACCATTCAGTTGCAAGATGCGCTTGAGTGCTATAACTTCGCAGCAACACCAGACAAGGAAGATAAGGATGAGGAGGAGGGCCCTCGCAACACCAACATTTCGGAGTCGGAAGGAACTCGTGATGTTGGGGGACCACAGTTAGAGACTCCAGCAATCACTGAGCCCATCAAGATTAAAAATTTCAATATTGGTACAGACGCAGAACCTAAGTTCGCCTCTATTGGAGACTATTGGAACGATGAAACAATCGGACAGATTGCAGATTTGTTACATGACTATCAGGAACTATTTCCCACCAAGTTCACGGAGATGAAGGGAATAGTCGGATACCTGGGAGTGATGAGGATACCATTGAAGGAGGATGCTAGACCAGTTAAGCAGTGCCCATACTGATTGAATCCGCGTTACAAAGAAAAAGTCAAGGACGAGATCGATAAGATGCTAGCAGCAGGCATCATTGAGCCAGTAGAAGAAAGCAAATGGGTTAGCCCCATGGTCGTCCAAGAGAAGAAAACAAAAGGGGACATCAGAATCAGTGTCGATCTGCGAAAACTCAACGATGCATCACTTCATGATCCATTTTCGACACCGTTCACTGATGAGGTATTAGACAACGTGGGAGGACAGGAGGTCTACTCCTTCATTGATGGCTTTTCAAGATACCATTAGATCAGAATACATCCAGAAGATCGATCTAAGACCACCTTTGCAACAGAATGGGGCTCGTTCCAGTACACAGTAATGCCCTTTGGTCTTAAGAATGCACCAGCTATATTTTCTAGAGTAGTCGTTGCTGTATTTAAAGAATACATTCATAAATTCTTAGAAGTATATTTTGATGATTGGACTGTATTTGGACTAATTGACAAGCATATAGGAGACTTAAGACTGATGTTAGAGAAATGTAGGCAGTACCAGATTTCTCTGAACTTGAAGAAATGTATATTTTGTGCACCATTTGGTATTTTGTTGGGTCACAATGTTTGCAGACAAGGCTTGATGGTAGATCCCGCGAAGATCGCCATCATTGTAAACCTTCCAGCACCCAATTCAGTCAAGCAACTAAGGACAGTACTTGGTCATACTGGGTACTACAGAAAGTTTATCAAGGGCTACGCAAATATTACAGCACCAATGGAGAAATTGCTCAAGAAAGATGTAAAATTCCTATGGAATGAGGAATGTTAGCAGAGCCTAGACATGCTTAAAGAAAAGATGGTTACAGCACCCATCCTAGTGTTTCCAGACTGAACTAAGCCATTTCATGTACATGTGGACGCATCTGGCATCGCACTAGGAGTCTTCTTAACACAGCTAGGAGAAGGGGATCTTGACCATCCCATTGCATATTCCAACAGAAAGCTATCAGCAGTAGAAAAAAACTACACCACAACAGAAAGAGAGGGCTTAGCTATGGTGTATGCGCTACAGAAGTTCAGGCACTATCTATTGGGTGCCTCATTTAAAATGTTTACTGACCATTTTGCATTGAAGTACCTAGTCAATAAACCAGTGTTAGGGGGGAGAATCTGCAGATGGTTACTCCTCTTCCAGGAGTATGATTTTGAAATCATTGTGAAACCAGGAAGACTGAATGCTGGGCCTAATCATCTGTCGCGTATAGACTCAGGGGAAGAACTCGGTAACCTAGAAGACAATCTTCCCGATGCGCAGTTGTTCTATGTGCAGATTGCAGATGACTACTATGCTGACATTATTCAATTCCTCACTACAGGAGTAGCACCTGATGAGTTCACTAAGCAGCAAAAGAAACAATTGGTTGTTAAGGCAGCAGACTTCACCCTCATTGCAGGATGCCTATATAAGTTAGGTCCGGATGAAGTTCTACGTAGATGTGTAATGCCGCATGAAAAAGACGCTATTCTCAAAGAGGCACACTCAGGAACCGCAGGAGGTCATTTGGCTGGAAATCCGACTGCGCAGAAAATCCTAGAGGCAGGATTATGGTGGCCTACGTTACACAAAGACACCAAGGACTTTTGCAGATGCTGCGATATCTACCAGAGGGTGGGAAAACCCTCGCGACACGATGAAATGCCGCTGCAACCGTAGGTCACGCTGCATGCATTCGACAAATGAGCTATAGATTTTGTGGGTCCTATCAACCCACCAGGAAAGTGCACGAGAGCGAGATATATTATTACCGGAACAGAGTACCTCACCAGATGGGCAAAGGCCAAAGTAGTAAGACATTGCAATGCTGCTACAGCTACACAGTTCCTGTTTGAAAATATCATCATTAGATTTGGATGCCCAGTAATTTTGATGAGTGATCAAGGAACACATTTCTTGAATAGCACTATTGAGGAATTGACAGAAGAATTCTAGATTCAGCACTATAAGAGCACTCCCTACCATCCACAGGCTAATGGTACGGTGGAGGCCTTCAATAAGATTCTAGAAAATGCTCTTACTAAGATCTGCAATAGCCAGAGGAATGATTGGGACCTCAGAGTTAACGTTGTATTATGGGCATACAGGACCACATGCAAGAAACTTACGAGACACACACCTTTCAGCTTAGTATATGGATAGGAGGCTGTTATGCCTATGGAGTACATTCTTCCCAGTTTAAGAATCGCTCAAATTACTGAAATGACTGATATAGACACAGTGGAGGAAAGGCTAGCACAACTGCTGGCCTTAGAAGAAGACAGATTCATCACAGGATTCCATCAGAAAGTGCAGAAAGCATGAGAAAAAGCTTGGCATGACAGACATATTAAGAATAAGACTTTCAGGATCAGAGACCTAGTGCTCCTCTATGATAGCAGATTCATTAAGTTTCCAGGGAAGTTCAAGACACATTGGCTGGGGCCATATCAAATACAGCAAGTTACAGAGGGCGGTGCCGTTCAGCTTAACCAGCTGAATGGGGAGCTTCTTCCCACATGGATTAATGGTAGTAGGATTAAGCTCTATAGTGATAGCCACCTCACCTCTCAGCCCTAGCTTAAACCAGTTTATAGCAGTGCAGATGTCCCGTGTAGTTGAAAGGAGGCATCGCACTGGGAATGAGCCTACAGTTTAAAAATAAAAATAAAAATAAAATAAAATTTTGACACTGTTTGTTTGCGCAGGTGATGCGGAGTTGCATCGCAACAGTAAGATGTTTCCCCTGCCACGTACTCAGTTTGAAACCGACAGTGGGCTAGTCAAGTCACTGTCTTCCAGGTAGTTAATGAAGAAATGACCGATATCCCCTACCGTAGATTTGGCAACAGTCTAATAAATTTTTCCATATTTGGTAAATCTCTGACGACACCGGTGCTTGGATATGCACGCTTTGAGGGACACGTGATCAGATCTCAGCAATTATGGCGGATCAGAGTGACGGGTAGGGTCTCGTCCAAGTAATTATGATGACCAACAGGTTTGACCCAGGATGACCGTTGCGTCCGGTAGTATTCCTTCGGCATAAAAGCAGACATCCCTCAGGTAGGAAGGGTACAGTGTCAACTCTCGAGAGCTATACAAGGCAGTGCTAAGTGTCCCCTGTGCAGAGCCAATTAAGTTACAGAGTACAGTGAATTCCAGATTTCGAAGCCACTGCACACTCAGAGTATTCAGCCAAGCGGATTCTGACTGAGGCTGAACCTATAGAAGTGAAGTTTGGAAAGAACGTACTGACCGTGCATTCACCATGGCGACGCCACCCAAGGTTGTGAAATTAGAGACATCACAGGGCAGACAGCCATTAAGGACGAGGAGTCAAGAACCAGAAGTAGAAGTTGTCACCAAAGTCTCTGCTAAGGAGAAGAAGAACGCTGAGCCGATCACTGAAGATAAGAAAGCAGAGCAGAATAATGAGAAGAAATCTCCTGTTAGAAAGAAAGTAAAATTCAGAAAAAGAAAGCAACGGGAGAAAGTCGTCGACCTATCTGATCAACTAAGAGAAACACGAAATATTCCAGAGGTACTAAAACAGAAACCTGAGGATCAGAGGCAGCATTTGGACCTGGAGCACTTCGAAGAGAAGAGAAGTGGAAGAATATTGCAAACCCAGTGGAGGGGAGACTTCCAGAATGAGGACAAAGGCTTGTTCTCGGACCGGAGCTCATGGGTTGCTCCTCTTCCGTACACACGGCTCCAGACTGAATGAAATGTTTGAGGAGGCTGGAAGATACATATTTTCCTTGTGATAAAAGTTCTAACCCAGATAAAAAGGAAAGGATATCTGGGGAGCACTTCTCAAACACTAGAGCGTTCATAAAAGAGAAAGAGCGAAGAGAGTGAAACCGTGACTATGGGCAGAAAGGATAAGAGAGCTCAGTGAACTAAGTTACCAAAATTCCAAGAGAACGTGCCGAGGTAATGAAGAACGAAGTCGAAGGACTTCGGCAGAAGTTGCAGAAGACTTCGCAGGAGGCGAAGGAGAAGCTAGAGCAGGAGAAACTACAGCAGGAGAAGCCCGTTCTAGGTGGCTCGAGGACGAGCCACAAGTAAGTGTTAGGGGACTGTTGGAGTAGGGTCCCGTAGCTACAGAAGAAGCTGCTAATTTTGGTGGAAAGATAAGTTTTGGCGGAAAGAAGATAAGGCGGAGCTACGATGCCATGGCACGATTCCAGCTGCAGAGCAGAGCCGAAAACCATGACTTTTGAGATACGAAAGTCAAAGAAAGGCAATGGTACCTGAACGACTGAGAAGGGAGAGCTCACCCACTGCATTGAAGGCAGCGGCGGAAGACAGAAGGGCTCAGTGACCCTCGTAAAGAAGAAGGAGCAATGAGGCTCAAGCATTGAAGACGAAGGACAGAGAAGTGAAGCGGTGCATAGTACCCATGATCAGTGTCGGGAAGCATGGAAGACTGCAGAGAGCTGTGGTGTGACGGGGAGCGGCTACCTCAAGGACAGAGAGGACCGACTGTCACTAATTAGGGTTTTGGGTTACTACTGGGACAGGCCCACAGTGTTGTAATGGCACGACCTTCGGGCTGCCTATATAAGAATGTAATTTTGTATTGTAAAGGGTTAGCTAGTTGGTTTGATAGAGAGACAGTCGTGATCGAAATAGGCAAGAAGGTTAAGTAGACTGTTGTAAAAGTCAAGCTCTGGTTCTGGGTCTAGCGGTAGCAATCTTACTGAAACCAGTAGCCGGCTTGTAGAGCATGCATGTAACGATCCGCAAGGATCGACTGAGGGGGAAGAGTATGTTGTAAGAGCGACAACGTAAAGGTAGAGAAGAAGGATCTAAGAGAGAAGATCTTGAGCTGCATATGAGGTGCAGCAGAACTGTGTTTGCCTTCCCCTAAGCTATAATAGAGAAGCACAGTTTTGTGGACGTAACTCCCATCCTGGGGGAGAACCACGTTAAAATCCCGTGTTCTGTGATTGATTTGCATATTGTGTTTATTTGCTGCATCTATCCGATTATGTTATGCAATCTGCTTACAGTTAATATATGAATGAATGTTTGGTTACAGCACTACAGAAAGGTATATACAAGTCGAATTCCTTGTCACTTCGTACAGGGACTTAGTTATGCTTACCTTAGATAGTTAATTAATCGTAGTAAGACAGTATGGGTAACAGGTCTTGCGCGTCGACACGAACAACGTTAAGTGCGCTAAGCCGTGGGCGGAGGGTATCACAAGAAGAAGATACCGCACCGGCAGAGGAGCTGCGGTGCGAGATACCGCAGGCTGAGGACTTAGTGTTGAGCAGGGGTTACGCATCGCACGGGGTGAGGTGATGCGGTGAGACTGGGACTATTGTAAGAGAGAAGAGTCCACGCGATGTGCGTAAGGGTAGAGATACCGCGGCTAGAAGTGCTACGAGTGGGGACTAGACCATGCATCGCGAGCGGAGGATCGCCCGGTGCGCAGGAAAGAGATCTCGTAGCTAGGAGAGCTGCGAGCCACCAGTAGGATCGCTACAGAACCTGGTCCAAGAAACTTGAGTCCTTGGCCAACCCATTAGGATCACTTCGGGTGAGACTTCAGGCCGCGGTGCAGTCTGTCGCCAAAAGGGCCAGTGAGCTAGGGGTGTTGTTGGTTGACTATAGTAAACCCGGGTCTTCCCATGCAATCAACAGTACCTATGGGAAGAAGCAGCCAAAATAGTAGTATATGTTCATAACATAATTTCCCATAGTACCCTTGGAAACTCCAAAAGAGATATTTACCAGAGAAAAGAATGAAGTCAGTCACCTAAAGATATTTGGTTTGTCTAGTATACATACACATTCCCAAGGAGAAAATATCAAAGCTATATCCTTCAGCAAAGAAGGGATTGTTTGAAGGATATAGTGAGCAATCAAAATCTTATTGAATCTATATCCTAGGATGTCATCAAATTGAATTAAGTATATATGTCACCTTTGACGAAGATACAGCTTTCAGGAAAAACAAAGAAAGATAAGGAAGATGAAGAGGAGCATGAAGCTCCCAGAACTGCAGAAGGACCTAAACCAGTTAGGAACGAAGAAGAAGAACGAATTCCTGAGGATCATGACATGACAGAACCTCAGAGACCTAAATAATTTCCTAGTGAAATGATCTCATGTAAGAGAAGACCTTCTTGAGCTCGTGAAGTAATCGAAGAAGCAAAAAGACATGGTGTCTCAAAAGGAACCATAAGAGAAATAAAGAATCCAAATCCATACCCAAGTTATGTAGCTTTGATGTGTGATCTCATTGAAAAAGAGTTGACATGTTTTGAAGAAGAAACAAAGCATAAGGAGTGGATTGATGTAATGGTCAAGGAATACCAATCCATTATAAAGAATGATGTATGGGAAATAGTACCAAGACCAAAGGACAAGTCAATGGTATCCTTGAAATGAATCTTCAAGACAAAGAACTCAACAAATGGTAGTATAGAGAAGTACAAGGAAAGATTCGTAGCTCACGGATTCTCCTAGAAGGAAGGAATCGATTATGAGGAGACCTTTGCACCAGTAGCTAGGTACACCTCAATTAGAACCATCCTTTCCTTGCCATCCAATATGAAGTGGAAATTACATCAAATGGATGTAAAGAAATCCTTTCTAAATGGCTTGATAAAAGAAGAAGTATATATCAAACAATCGCAAGGTTTCAAGACTTATGGTCAGGAAACTCATGTATGTAAACTCAAGAATTCATTATATGGGTTAAAGCAAGCACCGAGAGCATGGTATGGAAGAATCGATGGATTCCTAATGAATTTGGGCTTTACCAAGAGTAAAGCAGATTCCAACCTCTACTATAAATTTGAGGGTGATGGACTTATGATATTACTAATATATGTAGATGATCTATTCTTAACAGGAGTAGATAAGCCCATCAACGAATGTAAGAAGAAGCTCACTGCATAATTTGAGATGAAATAACTTGGAATGATGCACTATTTTCTAGGTATTGAAGTATGGCAGTATCCAGATGAGATTTTCCTAAACCAAGGAAAATATGTAGTAGAAATCCTAAAGATATTTGGGATGGTAGATTGCAAGGCTGTGACTACTTTGATAACAACAAATTTGAAACTATTGAATGATGACACTTTGCAAGTAGTAGATGTCACCTTATATAGAAAAATTATTGGTTCTCTGATGTACTTAACGAATACAAGACCAGATATATGTTTTGTTGTAAACACTCTAAGTCAATATATGGTGAATCCCAAACATATACACCTAGTAGGAGCAAAACATGTGATGAGGTATCTAAAGGGGACTTTATACTATGGTCTCATATATGCATTGAATGGCAAGATTAGATTACATGGATTTATAGATTTAGATTGGGCAGGAAGTGTCAAAGATAGGAAGAGAACTTCAGGATGTTGTTTTAGTTTGGGTTCAGGAATGATCTCATGGTTCAGCAGAAATCAGTCCAGTAGTACACTTAGCACGGCAGAGGCTGAATACATCACAACATTTTTAGCATGTAGGGAAGCAGTATGGCTTCACAAGATGTTGATAGGATTATTTCATCCAGAGATAGATGTTACTAATATCCTTTGTGATAATCAAAGTTGTATTAAGTTGACAGAAAACCCGATGTTTCATGCCAAGTCGGAACATATCGAAGTTAGATATCATTACATCTAGGATATGGTACAGAAGGGAGCTATAAAGCTCAAGTATGCTCCTACAGAGGAACAAGTGGAAGATGTGTTTACTAAGCCTTTGTCTCATGTAAAGTTTGAATACTTTCAAGACAAGCTTGGCGTAGTATGAAAGGACCTCCTTAGAAAGAGGGAGTGAAGGAAGATGGTGGAAGGATGAAATGGTGGTAGCTCAGCCTAGAGTAGGGTAAGTCTGGCTAGGATTGTTGGCCCGAAAGGGTTAGTAATTCGGATGAGGCATGTTGATCCTAAGGGGATTATTATGTCTAGTTAGGCTTGTTTATCCCAAGAGGGTTAGTAAGCCAGAAAAAGGCTTGTTGGTCCCCAAGAATATCCATCTATCTGACTAGGCCTATTGACACGAAAGGGTCAATAAGTTAGACAAAATGCTCAGATGGATCTACCAGAGAACTCACCAAGATACTGCTCCAAGATAGTTAGATGACAAGATGTAGTTTAAGTATTCCTATACTGATGTAGCAAGTTTAGTATTTTCATACTGATGTTGTTGAGATGATTGTTGCTATACCTATGTACCAAGTTCAGTATTTTCATACTGATGTTGCTAAGATGATTGTTGAGATGATTGTTGATATAGTTTCAGTATTCCTATACTGATATGGCAAGTTCATTATTTACAAACCGATGATTGATGAGATAGTTTCAGTATTTCTATATTGATGATGATGATGTTGTTTCAACATTTTTATGTTGATGATGATGATGTTTCATCATCTCTATGTTGGTGATGTAGATGATGATCCAGTATCTATTGATAATTTTGTTTTAGCACTAACATGCTAATGTTGTTGTTGTTGTTGTTTCAATATTTACATACTGATGTTGCAGATGATGTTTCAGTATTTAGACATTGATGTTGTAGATGATGTCTCAATATTTGCATACTGATGTTGCAAATGATGTTTCAGTATTCACATACTGATGTTGTAGAAGATGATCCAGTATACATAGAAGATGATTCAGTATTTACATACTGAGGTTGTAGAAGATGATCCAACTAAGATTGATGATGAATATGTATGATGGTGTTCCAAAACTTCCTAATGACATATAGAGACTCACCAATCAGATGTACAATTATGGTAGTAGTTTCTACCTTGGTTGAATACCTTCCTAGTTAAGAGGGAGTGTTAAAGTACTATTGTAACTTCCAAAGATATTCCATATGTATTGATTGTATTCCTCCATCAGGAGATGAGTTTGGACATGTAAGAATCATTCAAAGAATCAATGTAAAGCTCTGGATGTAAGTCAGGTCAATAGTACCCAAGTATCATTATAATAAATATTATTTCTTGTGTCTTGCTAGACAAGTCATCCCTGTCAGTTAGACAAGTCATCCCTATTAGGTCCTAGGTCAAGTCAAGTGACAAGTATAAATACGGATGTGCTCCCCTTCTTTTGTACACGCTCACTCAAACAAGTTTGCAAGAGAGAGAAGAACAAGTATTCCAGAAAGAAGAGAGAAGAATGTGTCTATATTTTACACTGCTCTGGTTGAGTTCTATATAGAGGAAGTTTTGTGGGGTTTTCTCCCTTGTGGTTTCCCCGAGGAAAATATGTGTTCTTTGTGTTACTGTGCTTGTTGTTCTTCAGTGATCCTACTAGTGAATATTGTTTTAAGATATCATCTAAGCAATTAAGAAAAACTTAACATAAAGGTGAGGAAATTGAAAGAAGAGAAAATCAAACCAACAACCAAACTAATAAAATTCCTCAATACAAACCTTCTTGTTGAATATTGTCAAATTACTCAAGGTAGCATTTAGGACAAGCAGTAAAATATGTTCTTGCTCTCTCCTCTCAAAAGATAGAGTGACAAAAAATGAAATGAAATGTAAGTAATAGGTAATAAGACTTTAAATATGGCTAAAAAATTTATGATTAAGAGTGTATAGTATATAACTAGGGTGCCAAATATGGCATGCAAATACAACTCAAACATAAGTAACTCATTGCTTCTACTTGTTATATGTATCAATTTACAGAAATGAAACTATGAAAACACACACACCTGATCTAAAACAGATGTCACACAATCACCAAAAATGTCATGAACAAACATTATTTCTTATGGTAAGTGGGAGAGAGTGGAAATTGTCAACTCCTCCAAATTGTTTTGTCCTCTTCATTCTAAGAAGACTGATAAGTAAACTTTATACTTTTATGGTCACTTAGCATATAAATAAAGAAGCTTTAAAAAGTGAGAATAAAAATTNTCAAGGAATCTTGATAATAATAAAAAAATAGTGAGGTCTCATCAAAGGATAATTTAAGATCAAGGGAGACTTTGGAAAACAATAATGCAAGAGCTTAAAGGTTTGGAAAAATCAGTTTGACCATGAGTTATTGAACGCTAGGCATGTATTGCTGGGAAGATAAGGATAAATTTCAAACTACTACCAAGTTTAAGGATTTGACATAAGGATAAATGATCAGGCTGATTGAAACACTCATGGTCTTTCCGGCAACGAAAAATAGGGTCCCTCTTTACATGCACACTGCCAGAAACTTAAAATTTTGATGGGGCAGGTTTTGGTACCAATAGTAACCTGCTTAACTTGTATATAAAAGAAAATGACTAATTAATATTGTCAAATCCTTTGAGGTTTGGAATACCTCCCCAACAACAATTCCAAAAAGTGAGAGGATTAATCTCCCATGTTAAAGGTGAGTAGTAAAAATTGATGGGCTTAATCATATTCCTATAACCTCCTTTATATCTAATGTTGTACAATGAACATAGATAATCCTTCATGCAATAAAAAATAAACTTTCAATTTTTCCATGACCCTTGTACTTTCCTAAAAGTCGAATTGTAGCAACTATTCTTCAAACCATATGGAAAATTGCCATCATTTGATTAATCTTGGACTTCCAGTATGTCAAACAAATTAGGATATACAAGAAAATCAGGTATGTCTTCCTGACCCAACAAGGCTACATCTTCAGACATTAGTTCTGCATTACATATGATTTTCCTTACATATTCAAGCTCATGATCCTCAATACAAGCAAGATGATTTTCTACCAAACCAATTAAGGAAGGATCAATCTTGTGCAATATTGAAATATCTATAATTGCACCCATTATCTTATGACTTTCTACAATTTCCAAGTTTGCAGAAGAAGCATAATCACATAGTTTCGCATCAACGTCCAGTTCTTAGTGCTCAAGTGTCATGTAGAGCCATCTAGTTCTATTCTGAATGGATGAGCATAAGAATTGCAACTTATCATCTAGAATCAAATATTAACCAATTGTGTTAGTACAAAAACAAAGACTTAGATAGAAGGAATATGTAATAAGCACAATACTTCCTTAGTTTAATCAGATGATAATATAGTGTTATGAAAACAAAGGATACATTGGATAATCTACTTTATATCTCTATGAACTTACTATGATTGTAGATCCAATTAGATATATAACTGGGTAAACTTCAAATGAGAAAACTTTCAAATTTTCTTGCCATGTGTACCACCCAAGCTCTCTATTGAGTTGTAACCTTCATTTGAGAAAAAAGCTTCTAATATGGATACTGGACTGGGCTAATCACAGTCCTCACTGCAAATAGTCTCTGCAACACCTTCAAAATCATCCATGTTTGTATAACCAAACCTACCTCAAGAAGAAATATGGTCAGGTCTAGACAATGCTCCAGTCTATCCACTGTTAGTAATGTTGTTTACCTTGTCTACCACCTAAAAGTTCCATTAAACTGTTAAAGAATATTCACAAAATAGTTGCAAAGTTTAATAATTTTATTTGGCATCCAGCTATGTAAGAAATCAACTTATGGCCTTCAAACTACCATTCAAATTACTATGCATGATTACTCAGCTCAAATGAAATTGATGGATAGTTTTTAAGGCTTGACATATTCATGGTATGCAGAAACTCCACACATACTTAAATAAAGAGAATAGAACATTGAATGAATAATTTAGAAAACACACTATTAGCTAAGGCTTTGCAAATGGGATAACAATCTAAGTGGTCTTGACTAGGGGAAAATATACATGGTTAAGTGCACTTGATCCAGGTGTCTTGGGATGGATGAACCTCCCAAGAAGTCATTGTTAATAGGTGCAAGTCCTGATCTTCAATACAAATAGGTTGAGTTTCTACCAAACTAATTAAGAAAGAATCAATCTTGTGCAATCTTGAAATATCTAGAATTTCACCCATTATCTTATCACTTTCAGCAATTTCCAAGTTTGCAAAAGAAGTAGAATCATGTAGTTTTGCATCAAATTCTAGTTATTGGTTCTCAAGTGTCATGTAGAGCTAGCTAGTTATATTTTGAATGTATTAGCATAAGAATTGCAACTTATCGTTTGGTATCAAAGGTTAACAAATTGTCTTAGCACAAAAAGAAAGACTTAGATAGAAGGAAATTGTAATAATCACAATACTTCCTCAAACGAGAATCTAGATAAGTAGAAATTCCTACAACAAAATGAACATTGAGATCTAGGACATTCACCACACAAAGTTGAAATTGGTATTTATGACAAGAGAAACTAACAACACTCCAGAGTCAATCATTGAGTTTCCAAATCAACTTTGGGTGATAGGAAACATAATATAGCCGATGAAAACATGATCTCAAACTCTTGTTTGCAATAGATGTACTCATGTACTCTGCTTTTCATATGATAGCCAAAAAGGAAAAGACATTTTGTTCAAAAAAGGTCTAGTGTGATGCTTCGGTTGTGTTCTATGTTGTTTTCAGACTAGACATGGTTAATGTATGGGCCATTATGACTATAAGTTCTATTTGCAAACATATCTTGTTTTTACAACTACTTCCAAATATGGGTGGTGGAAGCATCCTATATTCCTACATACATGCATCCATGTATGAAATTTTGCACAAATAAAATATTGAACGGCCTCTAGGACCGCTGCATGGACATTTTATTGTTCCGTACATCTTTATAAGAAATAAAGATGTGCAGTTATTAGGATCATGATTCATTCTAATCTCAAGTTTGAAGTAAAGTTAAAAACTTTATTATCCAGATTCAACCTGTTTAGTTTCTAACATTAGGCAGGAAGACAATTTACAAAGAATCATGGGACTCAATGCACCCTTGTATACAAAATAAAAATAAATGATTTTTTAGGCCATAGACAGTCCTTGACAAACTTCAGTCTGATTTACAATATGTATTCCCTTGGTGTTCCAACATATGTGCACAAGCCAAATTCAGTCCTTTGCGAAGTCCTTAATCAGCTTCATTAATAGAAGCAACTTTACTTGAAATGCTTTCACCAAGAGAAATGGAAGCTAAAGATTTTGAGGCCCATACCCTTGTATTCATAGTTCCATGTAAGTTTCTTCTCTTACAAAATTTTAGACTACTCTTAATTATATTGACATTGAAAATGTACAAAACATGTTCTATCAATGTCAGATGATTCTCTCTCAAGATTTCCCCATTTATAAGCTAAACGTGTCTTTTCCTTACCTGCTTCAGCCATATTAATACCTTTGGGAATAGAAAGTGAATAATTCTCAAAACGAGGAACATGATTGCTACTATAAAATATGTATCATGTTGCAGCATTTATTCTGTAGATTTTTCCCACGAATATGGACTATGTACACCACTTTCAACATCCTTGACCTTATCAAGGCCTCTCAAGTTGTTGCTACTTATGTAGCAAATTCTGGAAAAATGGATTTAATACATGCATGGTTGTTAATTAAACTTTATGAAACAAAAGGAAAGACATAGATTCAGAAAAATTTAACAACACAATGAATTTCTAAATACCTATAATATTTTCGTAGAAGTGAATGATAGAATCCAGTTTTCTTGATCCATGATAATGCACTCTTGATGTCTGGTTTTGTAGAAAAAATGTCGATAAACTATGAAATCCGTATCTTGAAAGCACACTGTAAATATTAGATGATATCTAGATTACAACTACTATCTCAAATGAATGTACTCCATGTGGGGCATATGACCCATAATGCTGACTTCCTAGACCTTCTGAGTCAAACAATAGAACAAGGAAATAATTTCAAATGAAAAAGGCTAGTTATAAACAGTCAGATGTTAAGTTGTGCAAATGAAAAATACTGGTTATAAACGGTAGATTGTTCTTCATATTTACAATTTGTGACTAAATTCAATTCCAAATTATAGCAGCAAAAATTCCAATAGAAGCAAATGGTAGAACTCATTTCATATTAATCGGAGTAGATGAAGTGTTATGTCACATGCCCCAATTTTGCAAAAAAAAATATTATCTTATTTGATTTTATTCAAAAACAATATGTTAAATTTTATGCTAAGTTGTAATTGGTGACTCAGCAGAGTCAAGGATATTAAATGTAATTCTCAATATTTTAATTATAAATAAATAAAGGTGGAGACAACAGCTTAGGAGAGCTGTTAAAAGAGTGTTACTGGTGAAATTGGTGGAGGAGACTGGGTGGAGAGAAAACAAACATGTGGCAGCATCCTCAAACCACTTCCAACTGTTGCAGGGGGCAACTTCCCTACATTTGGGGTCATGATCCCCCAAGAAAGTGGGATCAGAGAAGGTGGCTCAATTAATGACAACTGACCCAAAAGACCTAGGAAATATTTATAAAAATACCCATTAAAGAGAGCTGAGGCTGCTCATTCTAGAGAAGTGATCATTCAAGTGAATGTAGTTCAGAGAAATTCAATGGCAAGGGAATTTGTGAAAAGAGTTTGAGGGGTTAACTGCTAAGTGATCTAGTGCATCTTTTCAACTGAAGGATCTTACTGCTGAGTGCAGAGTGTTTACTGAATCATTAGACTAGTCTCTTGTTTGCATGCTCCACTAGTTCTCAGCCAAGAATACCAGAAACGGGATTGGGGGTCCTAAGGAAGCGTTGTTTGAGCACTCTCCAGGATTTTGGTACGGAAGAACGACCTCCTAACATTGTTGTTGTCCATCTTAATCAGGTTCTACATTCTATTGTCACTATGTTAGATAGTAAAATGTGAATCTGATTGATTAATGAATGTTATATGTTTAGTTGTGAACTGTTAGAGTTAGTAATATTTTAGTTTATTGAAAGAATGAATCTAAAATAAATGGAAAATTAATTTTAATCTGTGTTTTTCCACGTCTAGAAGGATCAGGCCATACTCCAGCACAGACAAAGTATTTAAAAGTAGATGAAGGAAATGAAAAGAGACTGAAATGATTAGATGTGTTAGGCATTTCTCCATAGCAAAGTAATTTATTCTAGTATGTAGGTTATTATCAAAAACACCAATAACTTGGTTATCTGTGATTTCTATTTATGTAAATACACTGTAATGAAATAGCAGTATTCCATTACAGGTAGAAGAATTATTATGTTAAGAGAATACACTAGTAGTTAAGATGTTATGTTTATACACAATATATTATATCATTATTTTAAATATGCAAGAGGGTAAATAGTGTTATGTCTCATACATATTTTCTTTATGTTTAATTAGTAACCAGTTGCTTATGCAGTAAAAGAAATGTAGTTAAACTACTTTGTTTACATTCAGTTCATCAGAGATATAAATATTATTGATATAGATTATTTGCTAATAATATTAGTTAAACTAAGTCTAACATTTATGAATAAGCTAGTGGTGTATTACTAAAGTATTTAAAATATAAAGAGCAAACTAAACTAAGTTACATAAGCTGAATTCTGAGTATTTTTCAACCAAGTGTATTTCAATAAATTAAACAATAAGAATGTGATAATAACAAGTTCATAAATGAAATATTTATCTACATAAGAACTGTTCTGTATTTGCTAACAGGTTTATACCTGGAAGAGTAACTACAGGGTCGAAACCCTTTATTAAATTCTTTGTTTTAATAAAAGAAAAATAGTAAGCTATAATTCTATTATTTGGAACATTATCATTAAAGAAAATGAACTATTGTAGACTGGTTACAGTCTTCATAACAAATACATATATACAGAGGCAAATTTAAGAAATTTATTTATATACAGATAATAATATTAACTTAAACAATATTTTTTTACAAGTAACAGAACCTACTTAAATAAATTAAAAGAATTATTTTAAACAAGGGTTCATTCAGGAAACCTTAGCTTGTAATTCATGAGCCGAGGAGGAAAACAACTTATATCATGACTGAATGATAGTCCTAAAATCTTTATCAATAATCTAAAGCAAATAATAAACAGTAAATTAATATTACATAGTCGAATAGGGTAAAACCCCTAAGTGAACAGAGTTACGATAATAGCATTTAGATAAAAGCTGAGTCCAAGCACGAAGGAAAACCCCTTTTTCTTCAAAAACCCTGTGTATTGCTTGGCAGGCCGAAGGGCTTAAAACTTAAACAGAGTACAAAAACCAGCTTGAGCCGGTGCACCCAGATCGTGATATGGGGTTTAATAAACAAAAAGTAACAGACTTTACAATAACACTTACAACATTGTAAAATTCTTTCTTTTATCACAAGAAGAGAGCATTACAAGTCACGGCAATGAGTCGGAGTCACCCTATTGTAAGCAAGGGTTTTAAAATGAAAACAAACTCATAAACCAAAGAACAGTAACCCAAGATTGGGAAGGACCATGCCGAACTTCTTCCAACTGTAAACAATTCCCCTAAGTCTGAACAAGTAGGGAGGGCCATTCTATAATCGGGGCTTACCAGTAGACTGAATACCATTCCAAACAAGAAGTGGATCCTTCCAAATTTTTATGCAAACTATCAAATGCAATTTTTTTTGAAAACCTAATGTTAATTAAAAACTGGAGTGTAGAATCGAAACTATAAATTCTTTTAACTTTCAATTTCTCAACAACGATGGGTTACCTGTAATGCCAAAAACCAAAGCTGAGGTCACGAAGAAGGTAGACCGATACCATGAGCACAACAACCCTCGTATTCACCTGAGAAGGAGGTAGTGGAGTTTGAGATATCAACCTCATTAACAACTAGAGAAAGAGTAAGCCAAGGTAGTGGCTAAACCACAAATTTCAACACTGAAATTATCAACTATGAACAAAATCTTCACACACAGCAAGATTGGTTATAGAATCAACTCATTCATGAGCTATGGCTTACAAATCTCACCCTAAACAACGGTTCTTCAAAATAAAAATGCACAAACAGTGGAGCTGGAGGTGAGCAACTGCGAGCCCTCATGGCCGCAGTAAACCCAACCTTGCAGAGACCGAAAACCTCGTTGATCAATGAAGGATAGGGTTGCAAGGTCAAGTTTATAAATCATAAATTGCATGGCGAGAAGAGTTCCACGTATACACAAATCTTTTCACCTCACGATGGGTTATTTGCATAGTCTCCACTACAATCATTCGAACCAAATAATTGATAAATCAATTACATTATGCATGCAATGATATTGTAATATCACATAATTCAATATCATATCATTTCCAAACGAATTCAAGCCTCGATGATGAATAAGTAGTATATCATCGTTTAACCTAATGTTAAACCACGAAATCATCTTTGGTAAGTACCCTTTTGTTTATGAATTCGTTGCTATGTTAGTAAAGATCTTATAACCTTTCATGATCAAACTTATAAGAAAAGATCAAGAGGATAGTAGAAGCTTGAACAAGTTTGATAATGCCTTTAGTAACTTGGTCTTATAATTGTGAACTATGATTGTTTAAGTTATAAGAATTAGAATTAAACTAATAAGGTGTATATAGATATAATAACACTTATACACAGGAATAGCTCCTACACTTAAAAAGGGATCTACAGTACTAGATGTAGGATATAAAACCTACAAGTACATGATCTTTGAACTCCATAATATTTACCAAGTTCTAAGATGAATCGAATCAAGATGAAGTTAAAATTTAGAGTTAGAATGGTAAACTCTCTAGGATTTTATTGCAACTTATTCACATATAAGTAAATAGTAGGGTAATGCGAAATTTTCACATTATGTTGATCATGAAGAAAATGGGATTTCCAATCACAATCTTGACGATTTTTATGTAGAGGATATCTTATAAAATGCAAGTGATGTTAAGCTGATAAATTTACCATGTTGAGTCCTAATTAAAACCGAGTTGAAAAGAATACAATAGGCTTATGTTATGAAAGACTTAGGTCTATTTTTATAATGATAAGAAGTGTTTTAAATATTAAAATAATAATAACAATAAACTCTTATGTCAGAAAAAGAGTTATGATACAAAGTCCTAAGCTCTATTAAGAACTGGAAATCTTTTAAAGTAAAGATAGAAGAAGGTTTTATCTATCGTAAAGATCTATCTGTTAAAAGATAAAACAATAGGGTGACGTTAATAACCCTTACGACACAAAGATTAAGTAATATCATATTTATGAATCAAGTAAAAGAAACATTACTTTACCTTGCAGGATCTTGAGTCTTATAAGCAAAACTTTTACTCTAGCAGTATATTTTATGCTAAAAGAAATATATCTGGTTTATCGCCTTAATAAACTTTTACTGGGTCAAAAATTACCTATCAATCCTGTAAAGATCCAAAAATCCAGATATGTTAGCAATCGCTAAGTAAGCCCCAACTAGAAAATGACTCCTCACCTACTTGACATTCAAACCATCAGTAGAGCTAAATAATCGAATGCAGATTACTTACATCACACATCAAAATTAAAACAGCATTAATCTATATGTGTTAAAGTTAAATGGTTACTTTTATTTGTCTATTTCATATCTTATATTAGCTGCTAGCAATTATCTAACTGCAACTGTAAACATTTTATGTTATCTCAAAATTTTAAATTTTGTGAAAATTTGGGGTTTTGACAGTTTGCATCTAATAAACACAATTGTCCAAACCACGACAACCACCAAATATCAAGATAATACAAAAGAAAAAGGGGATTTGTAAAAAATGTGAACATGAATGTATATCCTACACTAAATAGTCATTTGATATCATGAATCCAGGATCATGGAAAACAATGGTAGATAATTTCCAAAACAACAACTTTTTTCCAAATACATGTTAAATAGATTATCATTCTAATATACAAAGAAATCACATTTAGTTACCAAGATTAGAATTTTATTAATATTACTTTAAAAAGATGACTTAATGAGATGCCATAATGGCTGTCGTCCACAGTTGTCCATCTTGAAGTCTCACCTTGTGGTTGTGGTGGGTGAGGACTTCAATTGCCAACTTTGGCCTTTTGTGCTTCCAAGTTTGATGTGTTGGGTTTAACCTGTAGACGGCCTTGAAATGAAGGTGGCCATACTATGGATATTTTGCTTCCAACCATAAGAAAGGGAGTAGATTCACAATTAGAAAGCATCAATTCTCAAAGACATGGAAATTCTACCACCAATGAGATTGAACCAAAATCTAGGGAAATCTACAAAGACATGGAAATTCTATCACCAATGAGATTGAACCAAGATCTAGGGAAATCTAGATGATCCATTGTATCAATAACAAAAATTTTAAGCACTGAACATTTATGCTTCAAATCATCCTCAGAATAGCATATGTTTACGGAACTAGATAACCAATCATCTCATTTATTGAACACATCTCTTTTGTGGACACTTTAACATGATTTATAATGCAATAAATGTGGAGGTTATCCTTTTAGGAAGTGTCAACCATAGAGGGTATCCTCTTACAAGATAAAACTTCATGTACACCTTCTTTGAACCCAATCATAATAGAAGCAAAGAAAGCACTAGGAGGTCCACCTAATCTAACTTCGAAAGCAAACATGAACACATATTAATAGAAGATAATACTTTTTACATTCTCTGCAAACCCTACAATAAAATTTGCACAGACTTTATTTGTAACATAGGTATGTCTAAGAATGACCAAATTATCTTGAAAACTTAATTTTAACTTTCATAATGATTAGACAAGTAGTGAAAACCTATAAAATAATGTATCCTTTAGCTATATGAAATAATGTTGCAATTTACTACCCTTTCTTATCTACATGACACCTTGGTTTCTCTACCTTTTTAGAATCTCGTTGTGTTGTTTTCGGTATTGGGTTATGTTGAGGTCATGGAGTGGTGGGAGACTGATTTTTCCATGAGGCATCTTTACAACATTTTTCTATTGTAATCACACTATCATAGTTTTTACTCTCCTAAAAACTTCCTTTGATGTAAATTACTATCACATTTCATAAAATACAAGAAAAAAATAATAATAAGATAGTAACCGATCATACCTATTCTTGGAATCCCTCATATTTGTTGAAGTGAGCATGCATGAATACTTCCATCCATTGCAACCTCCATGCTACATTTGTCATCTGCAGCTAATTTAGCAAGTGCGCCAATAGTGTGTTCCTCCTTTACCCAAGATATAGAAACAAAGATCAATTTAATGAACCCATCAATCAACACACTTATAAAATTAATCAGAGAGGAACACGACAAGCTCATTGACATTCTCGACCAACAAGCATACAAGATGCAGGTACATTCTTGACCAACAAGCATACAAGATGCAGGTAAGTAATACAAAGAATTGATGAATTAAAAAGGATCAAACATTAAAAATCCAACTATTCCACTCCCAAAAAAAGACATCCGTGTTTGAAAATTTTATATAATACAAACAAACCAAAGCAAACCAAAGAATCGTTAAGAAATAGAAGTCAATTGGTATTTGGAGAAGCAGGGAGTCCTTCATAAACATCTTACTTGTATAACTCAATCAATACCTAATAATAAAGCTCTCGCAACAAGGTTTGTACTATGTTGTTCACTAATAGAGATTCAGAGTAAAATGATCACAATGGAAATTAACAACAACACTCAGTAGTAGAGGATAATTTCCTTCATGATCATTCATTGTAAATTCTAAAACAATTCCATGAAGGGATTTTATGTAATAAAGGGGAAATGTACTAAAGCTTTATGATATTTACAAACCAAATATTCTTAGAGTTGCAACTCCACTGCTGCTTCGAAATCTCATTTCTCATGCAGAATTCTTAGTTAAACAAGTCGTAAATAATATAAGTGACTTTGGATCTTTCCTGTTTCCTTCAAGCCAAGGTAATCTCTCTTTACTCCATTTGAAAAAATACGTTTGCTCTGGTTGTCCCTACAATGCTACATTTGGCTCAACCATGCTTTTTCTTTCAGTTCTTGGCTCCTTACTCTTGTAAATTTGTAATGGCACGGGCACTAATTTTTCCTTGGCTTGTGACTCACTTGCAATTTCTTTGGCCCAGATCAAATAAGAAGAGAGTACATAGAACCCATTCTAACTCACTTGTATGTTTCTTATATCCTTCTCCTCTATAGATTCAACAATTTCACTGTGAATTTCCACATTTTGCTTAGTATGGATCTCTTTAGCTCTCTTTTTGTTATGCTAAACAATGCAAATCATAACAAAAATTCCATTCATCATAAAACACAAAAATTCCATTCATCAAAAATTCATCATCATAAAAAATTCCATTCATCATAAAAATTCCATGACATCATCAACACGTTTTCAGGTATTTCTTGTTTTTGGGGTAACGGGTCCCTATCAAAAGTATGCCGAGTGGGTACTCGTTGGATGCAAAATTTAATTCCGCATCCAATGAGCTCTTCCGACAAAATTTGAGTAAAAAAAAAGGGAGATATGTCGAAAATACAAACAAAAAAGTAGTTTTTTCTTTTCTTCCTCCAAAATTAATAAATATTATTTTATTATTTTAACTATTATTTTATTAATTTTCCTTAGGAGGTCCATTTTGAGATTAAATTTCCTCTAATGATGGCATTCATTTTGAGTTAACATTGCACCATTTTTCTTTCTAAAAGAAAGGGAGCCCTTTCTTAAACAATGGGTCAAACATATCAATAAACAACTTCATTTGATGGGCCAAAATATCAACCTTTGCCTGGGCTGTGTCTAAGTGGTGATATTTGTTTATAACCTTCCTATCCCAAGTCATTATTGGGATTCTATCTTTGACATTTGCTTTCTTTAAATCATCCTCTGATAAACTATTCAGAGAATCGATAGCGTTTCTGGCACAGTCAACTGGTTTCTTATTCAACATTTCTCTTGCTACTGTCAGAGCCTGTCTAGATGAATGTATCACTAATTCCTTATCTAAAATATAGTCGAAAATATGTTGAAAATACGAATAAAAAAAGTAGTTTTTTTTTATGATACCTATCCCCAAATTTATATTAAAAATTTGTTTAAGAGGTGCTCCCTTTTTTAATTTTAAAGCATTTTGATTGGCTAATACATGATGACATGGAATTTGTATTATTTTTGGAAGGCCCATTTTAAATTGAAATTTCCTCTAATGGAAGAACTGATTGCATGCATACTAGACCACGCAAATTTTGTAGATATGAACCATTCAATATCTGGCAGGGTAATTGTATATAAATTGGCTGATGAATTTGAGATATCATTCGCCTTTAAAGAAGCATGTGCACATTTGTAAATATATTCTTACAAGGACCACATCAAGTTACATGTGTTGGTGAAATAAATTTCCACTTTGGAACTGCCATCTCCAAATCAGTGGAAGACAGTCAAGAGGTTTCGAAAGACCAAATACATACTTCACACCCAAGCGTGATGAGGAACAGGTCGAGATGAGTCAGTGAAAAACCGTTGGAAGGACCCTGATCTGTCATTTTCATGTCAAGGGAGCCTGAGTCCCAATCGTCGCATTGCCATTTTTATCAAGCATGCTCGATATTCCATATTCCCTGTTTTATGTGGAAATCATGGCAAATGTGCCACCTCATAGTTATCAGGATATACAATGAGGATTCAGGATTGATTCCCTATTTTTGTAACCTAATTAGGATTTGTTTCGAGGTTGCACTACAACAAAATAACTTTTGGGGGTTGGTTTTGCTAAAACCCCCTCCCCAAAATGCTTTTAGGTCTTTGGGGGTGGTTCTTAAAAAAACCATCAAAATCCTAAAAATTGGACATTTGGGAGCGGTTTTAACCCCCTCCCCCCCCCCCCAAAAAAAGTCTATTTCTCAAGACTTTTGGGGGCGGTTTTTTAAACACCCCCCCAAAAAAAGTCCAATTCTCAATACTTTTTTGGGGCAGTTTTTTAACCCCAACCAAAAGTCCAATTCTCAATACTTTTCGGGGCTATTTTGAGAAAAAAAACCCCCAAAAGCATAATTCTCAGGACTTTGGAGAGGGGGGGGGTGTTCATAAATACCCCCCTCAAGGTGGCTTGCGACAAGTTTTTTAAACCACCCCCCCAAAAAACATTTTTAAGGTATTTAAGGGAGGTCCTTAAAAACCCCTCAAAAGTACTGAGAATTTGACTTTTTGGGGCGATTTTTATACCCCCCCTCCTGCAAAATTCCAATAGGACTTTTGGGGGGGCTTGGAAAGACCCCCCCCAAAAGTCCAACATGAATTGGACTTTTGTCAAGGTTTGGAAAGACCCCCCACTCCCCCCCCCTTGAATTGGAC